>OX345640.1:7239909-7299909 GCA_947044365.1 Petrosia ficiformis | reverse complement strand
GTGGTAATATGTATGTGTATGTGACTATGTGTATATATACATAATTATAATATATAATATAACTAAGCTACCATAGCAACTATTTGAAAGGTCCAGGTAAAGATATGACTGTAATAATAGAAATCGATTTCAGTAATAATATAACTTTAATAATTCTTTTTAAGTTATTACATTTCCAGTGTAATCTATACTCTATTAATTAATGAGTAATCTTTGTTTATTTTGCTGTGAACACTAAATGGAGTAATTAGTTACACATCTAGTTCACACCTAGTTATAATTAAATAGAAATAATTATTGTGTACACTTTTAAATACCTAAAACCTCAATTCTAATTGACTGATCTGCTGATTGTAATACTGCAATCATATTATAGTATTACTTCAGTTGTTGTAATAATTCTGGATACCACTGCTCAAAAGTGATTCTAATTGACTGATCTGCTGATTGTAATACAATATAGTGTATAATTACTTCAGTAATTATGGACACTAGTGCTCAAAGGTGATTCTAATTGACTATCATCTGCTGATTGTAATCAGTAAGGTATGTATTCCTAAAATTGGTTGTTACAATGTAATGACATTTTTTAATTAAGAAGGAAGTGTCCATATTGAGAAATGAGATCATGCAGGATGTTTTATATCTGCATTTGAAAATGACTAAACACGTGTCAATACAACTTCTATATTATTATAATTTCAGGAAATGATACTACTTAGTTCCAATTCCTCAACTATACAAGGTGTGATTAATGATTATTTGAAAATGAATCTACAAAGAATGGAAACAGTGTAATGATTTCATCAGTTAATTCATCTAATTATAATCTTGTGACTACATTCCCAATTGCTTGATGGTCACGACTTAGCATGAATGCCAATTATAAAAAATGTTTGGCACATTTTAGTGAAATCAAACACGTCGGGAAATTACAAAGATCCAGATTGTTATTAAATAGAAGATGTAGGTTGTAACTTGGAAAATCCCCATAGTAAGTATATATGTGATTACGAATGCACAATAAATACTTACTCGTTAACAATAAACAGAGGTTAATTAATTTTTAATCCATAATTGTGACAACTGATACGTACAACATAAAGATATGATAGTAGATTATAAACAAATGTGAAAACTTATAAATTCTCATTTGCATGTGATAATGTACAGTGTATCATATAACATGTTTTGCAATTAATATATATTAATTAATATCTTATAACAATGATAATTGATCGCGTCAATTAAAAACGCTACTGTACATAAAATATGTATATATAATTGTATAAATGTCATTATGTATGTATTTATGTTTATAAGTACATGTATGCACATGAAATATTCAATGTATGTATGTATAGTTTTAATTGTATAAATGTCATTGTGTATGTATGTATGTTTATAAGTACATGTATGCACATGTAATATATAAATCATGATAATAAGCTATATATAAGCTGCTATGGAGGAGGTTTGTGTAACCCAAGGCCGTAAGGCAAGGCTTATCACATAAACCTCAACACTATTAGATGGTATATCACTTTAGATATGGTTTATAAAACACTATATTATTTGATGAGGTATGTATCACTGATACATAATTATGATATAGTAATATTTATATTATGACTGGCAGGTCTCTATCAGATTTATCAGACCACCCACAAATTTGAGGATTTTTCTAGTTTCATAGTGGGCCCAAGACAAAGCCGAGGGCCTCTATAAAACTAGAAGCATCCAAAACTGAGGCTAGGAGTCTGATAAATCAGATAGAGATGTGCCAATTGTACTATAAAGTTATAAACATAACAGCATATACACTTGCCTTGCCAGGTCTGATATAGACATAACCACAAATAGTTGCCATGGTAGCATATGTATATATGTATAATGGTGCTTGGGAAAAGAGATATTATTTCATTTTTTGGTTAAACTACTTGTTTTTCTGTCATATCTAATAAAAGAAACAAATGTATCGCAGAAAACAAGTTTTATCCAACATATTTTTTTTACTTTTTGAGTGTTTGATCTTCAGAATTTGTAAAATGTATGCACACACGTAATTATGTACATATATTAATTATTATAATAGTTGTAATTAAAATTAGTGGTTTCCATGACGATGATTTTTGTGGTTGAAAATAATATCTAACAAAATATTTTAGTGCTGCTGTTTTGAATATAAGCACAAAAATGGTCATAATTATTAAATAAAGACATACTATATTACATCTTGTTTTGAATAAGGTGTGGATAGTTTTACATAAATTACTCTAGTAAACACATTATACAAATCTCTAAGGCAATCAATATCACCTGAAGTAATTAATAAATGTCTTTAAACATATTCATAGCCACCACAGACGTTGCTTAGTAGTAGATTCTGTTTGTTTGGTAATGATAGAGAATGAATCACTAATATACATGTGTTAGGATTTTTTTAGCTTTGAATAAAATAAGGATTAAACACGTTTACAAAGCTAGTAATTGTTTGTGTAGGTGCATTTGTGCACAAAGGTGCTGCAAGCTGTTTATAGAGTGATGTGTGTCCTACAATATAATTAAGAAGTGTTTATTTACTTAGTAGTATTGGTAAAGCAAATTTTAACAATTAAAGGAGTACTGTTTATGTGCGTACATGTGCACCTACGCACACTGTGCTGTTATGTAACTAAACATATGACGGCACATCAATTCTTAAGATTTGACTTACCAGTAACAATGACCTCTTTATCAGGCCAGTAACAGCTTATATATCAGATTATACTCCCTTTTACATAGTCAACACAACAGCTTCTGTATCGCCTCGCTGGTATATTAAGATACATACAATGAAATCATGAAATGTGAATGAAAGACAGCATGGGAATCTAACAGCTTGGAACTAATAAAATGTGAACATTTATCAACAATGATAAAGAGAAGTTAGTTAGCATTAACCATCCTATAGGTGTTATATGGGTAATGAAGTCCACATAAAAAACAGACACTCTCTTTCCTGGAAACAGCATGACTATAGCAGCACTTGAACTGCTGACCATTCGATCAGGCGGCTCAAGCTCTTGCACTGTCTCCTTAAAAAAGAGTGCCCATCAAATACATGGAAGTGCATGACCACAATTGCTTTCAATCAATTTATAAATTTATACATAACTATATAGTGTATACTACATTATATGTAATAATAATAAGCATGTTGTCACTACGTGTTATATTTTAGATGTTTATAACTTCAAGGCAGATACAACTCCATGCAGTAGTAGAATTATGGCATGTGGAGTGAATGCTTGTCACGATATAGTTTTAGGAATTAAATAATTATGTCTATATTACTGCTATAATTAGACAAGCATGGAATTCTTTAGAATTATAATTAACACAGTTACATGTTATACACATGCATATTGCACACACAACTATATACTAATAGGGATTAACTGCATATAACAATACCAAGTACATGTGATTCACGTGTTAATCGTTTCGTATGTAGTATAGTAATGAATTACTAATATTTACAAATGAGCTACAGGCGACTCCTTTCAGTAGAGTGTAGTGATACACACATGCTATCACAACTTTAAAACTCACAGTTGTCTTTGTATATCCCTAGAAAGGACATACGTATACTGACTTCTGCGTATAATAAGTGTACATACATGTTTGTTTGTGTGGGATCATAATACTTAGAGTGTGTGTGTACATGTATTGTATTGTGTGTGTGTTAGTTTTTAACCCTGCACGTATTAGCAAGAGTCTATCTGATTGCATCTGTCTGTCTGTCCATCTGTCTGTCTGTCTGTTATGCAAATGATTTTTAGCATATTCTAAAGTCATCAGAAAATACAAAATCAATCATATAAAAATGCATACCTTGCATAGGCTAATACAGTATCCACAATTCCTGTTGTCACACACATAAATGTATAGTGTCTCCACCAGGATAGATATTAAGGGTGGAGGAGTTCATCATATGGTCAACAAAGTTCCATCAGTGTTGTAAAACTGTTTTTCAACGTAAACTTTAAAATTAAAGGGTAGACAAGCATCATGTCATGATGCCACCTTTTGGTTGAAATACTGTATAAAATATACAAGTCTTGATGGACTATATAGTAGTCAATATGCTACATCTGTGTGCCATGTGTATCAGTGTACTCTCTGTCATGAGCATTACATAAAGACTACAATGAGTTTACCATAATGATGTGATATTCATTGTTTGGTCACTAGTATGTACGTATATACTTGTTTATTGATAGGTGTCTTATAAACTTGTTTTGATGGGCCAAACGGAAGGTGTAGATTCTAGAATAGATTAAAGATCATTAATTATATTATTAGTACTAGAGTAAACTACCAATGATAGTAATAGTCTGGATGGATACACATGCAGGCACTGGTGTTTCCGTGCATGCAATATGTAGGAGTGGATTATTAATACTGTCATATATGGTATTACACTAATACTCATGTGCTCAGGGTTGAAGTAGTGTATCATACTGTCATGTGATTATCATATTCATTGTTTTGTTTTGTTACATATGGAGTTATGTATGTACATATATGCTATTGAATCGTAATAATACTCATTATTAAACTACTTATGAGTGAAATATTGTGAGATACTCTCATATACGTTTTGTTATGTGTGTTTGTACATAATATTATATACTACCGAAACATAGTTATGTGTGTATGTACATATATGCTATTGAATACTTATTATTAAACTACTTATATATTATATGATCTGTTGTATATTATATTGTCTTGGTATGTTATGTGTGTATATACATAATATTATATACTATTGAAACATACGTATAGTCGATGTGTACTTAGTAGTGGAGTATATATTGTATTAATTAATTGTTCTGTTTGTTGCGTATGGAGTAACTGCGAAATATGTTTTCCTCATTTTCATAATGGAAATAGAATTAATTATTGTAAAATTAACAAAGCCGTTATAGATAGTAATGAAAATGAATTATGATAAATTACAACTGCTAAATAATTGGGCAGTTATCAGTTCTTGTAATTAATTATATCTTTTTTAGTGTTGGTTATCACCTCTTCTCTTGAAATGTAAATAACTGACATAGTGAAGATAGTTATAGATCAAAAATAGATATGCATGTGTACAAGGCTAAGTGATATTAAACACATTTGAGAAATTCCATATTTGTTAAATGCTTATGCAAGCTTCTATGTTATCCCTATGAATTCCACATGTACAAGTGTACTGTAGAATAATTAAATATGTTATGTGATTAATTAATGTGTGGGATTCTACTCGCCATGAATCTCAACATTTAGATAAAGGTCATTTACGTTCACTATGACCTCAGAAAAATGTTCATAACTTTAGTTTGAAATGTCAAACGATCTTTTTGCCTGCACCATTTTCATATAATAGTCCTTCCCATTTTTTTTGTGTATGTCAAATTTCGCTTCATTATTAAGTTACAGTATAATCATGTATTAACCTTATGACATTAAACTATACATTATATTACATATAATGTCATCACATCATAATTTTGAGGACATTGTGGATGTGAACTGACTATAGTTGAAAAACTAAACGTATTTATACTGCTAAACACTTATATTGATGTTGTGTTATTGCAAGTACTTGTAATTCAATTCTGTTGTTGTTTAATTATATTATAAATGATTGCATCTCTCTGCAGGTTGCTTTATCCACTTGAATGCCCATATATGGGCAAACTGAGAGCTTGCATAGTATCTTGTAATAAAGAAATGTCATTTGACAAATGTTTATTGGCACAAAATTTACTTATTCTACCATGTAACTCTAGTTGACATACACGAATTGATTCACTAGATCTGTTTGAGTTTTGCTATGTCTTTAGTCTGTCTGTTTGATTTGGAGAAACGATGCTGAATTCCCAGGCAGGAGGCAAACCCATGACCCTGCCTCTACCAGCTAAGTCACTGGGACTCAGCTGTCAGAGACTAAGCTGTGCTACCCCCTATTGGGAAGCATCTTTTCTCCATTGGTGGGGGGATGCACTGTTAACCTTTGATGAGCTTGTTGTGAAATTATCAATCTTACTTCTTTTACTTTGCCTATACTCTAGCCATAGTTACATCAATTATAATAATTATGATATTCCGTAAGACTTATTAAACACAATTACAAATTCCAATAACAACCAAATCAGAACTACAAGCACATACCAATACCTAAAGTAGCTTGTTAATGCTAGCCAAAAATCGAGCATTTGGTTACTATCAAATATTTAAAGTGGCCAATGTCTGACATGTAGAAATTATGCATACATAAACACTGACACATAATCAATACCCTGGCCTTCATAGATGTTTTAAGTATATTATAATAGCCTATATTTTAGGTAATAGTAGTGGGATTGGTAATGATACAATATCATCTCGCAAAGGAAAAGGATTTACTAAATATACACTAATACTGTACTAATACTGTAATAACTGTATGTTATATATATATATATATATATATATATATATATATATATATATATATATATATATATATATATATATATATATAAGGTAAGTGAATGACATCTACCAGTTAATATAAAAAACGAACACTAGTTATGTGTCAATAAAGACTTACCTATATATATATATTAGCAGAGATTTTAGCTCATTGATTACAATTGAATTGTATAGGTGGCCTTTGTTTCCAGGCGATCCCTACATTGAGAGTACTACATATCGCTTTAAAATGTTGAGTGGGTGCATAACGGAACTATCAGTATAGTTGTCTGAGTGTATGTGGTTATATTTATATCCATGAGTTTGTATTTATATCCATGTGGTTGTATTTATATTCACGTGGTTGTTCACGTGGTTGTATTTATATTCATGTGGTTGTATTTATATCCATAATGTGCTAAATGACAGCTAATGAGTATAGATAGTGTGGTAAAATTACGAAACCAAATCTACCCAACACTAGGAGGGTTCTATCTGACTTACAGTAACCTATATACATGTAGTGATGTTTTAGTAAGACAATAATGACTACTTTTAGTTATAGTATACCTAGTTTCTAAGTTTAGTTATAGTTTAATTAACTAAGGTAATATTAGGCTTACTAAAAAGATTTTACTTTTAGTTAAGTGGCCATTATTGACCAAGTTTCATTTGAGTTAGTCATAGGTATTGTAGTAGACCTTTTAGTTTTGTTAATGCATGGGTTTTTGTTATAGTTATAGTTAACTAAAAGAACAATTAGTCCTTAAGCTAAGCATTTGTGACTCTAATTCAGATATAGCTTTACTAGATGTGTTATATGTGTGACTGGCACTTATTCCGCACTTGTGTATACAGAACCATGTGATAAAATTGATTTGTCACTACTAGAATAAACTGAAGTTTGTGATAAAATCTAATGTTGATATGATTAACACTTCATTACTTTACCATGTTTACTATATTACATACGTAGTTCTGCTGAAATAATTATTAAGATAAAAATAATAAAATAATTACATTGCGAATTAATGTTCATTTACAACCGGATACCCTTATTATCGGTAATTGGAAGTTTAGTCAAAACATTGACAGTTATAACTAGAATCCTTTGTGTATGGCATTGTGAGTTTCAGTTGCAAATATATTGTAATAACTCCATACAATGATGGGCACTCCAGGTAGATCAAAGTTTAGTAACTACATTACATACGTAACATTGGGCAAGCTATTAGTCTAGTCTGGGAATTAATTATAATTAAATGGATTAGCTGTATTCAAAACCAGTATAATGTATAAGCTATTTGTTATCTTAATTATATATAATTATAATTATAAACATAATTTCACTTGCATGTTAATAATTATGACACAATTCTCGAACAGGGTTATTGTCCTGCAAAATAATTCTGAAATGCTTACCTTTGCCATTCCGCCATTTCATACAACATGTCAATGAAATATGATATCCAAGACGCTTAATAATGAGTCTTCGTGGATACAAAATTCCATTGACTTCCTGTACAAAATGGCAGAATGGCAAGCAATTAAAGGAAGCATTTGAACGAAATTAATTTGCAGGACAAGGTCCTTTTTTTAATTAAGTCACAATTAATATACTGAGTTACTTATATGTATGTATACATATAAGTAACTCAGTATATTAACTGATATTTATTATTGCTATTACGAATATAGATAGAGTATTCATTGTCTAGTGGACAAATATGGATGGTAGTCATAGTAAACCATTAACACTTCATAGCTTTACATAGTCAGTATATTATGACAGTATAAAGTTACCACTTGAGAGTTGAAATGGTTTTAATGACTTTTGTGTTTCTCAATGAAATGTATTTTTAATGTACTACGTGTATGCTCATGACAGCTGTTATTACTACAACAATAATAAACCATTAATTTTGTTTTAATATTAATTCACAAATTGTGTGTGTGTACAAATGTGTTTGTCTAGACTACCTACATCGAAACAAACACTAATGCAGTGAAATGACAGAACAGGACGGGTATGTCTTGTGATCTAGTGTGACTATTATAGCCAGGCATGCTTACAATAGAACATTCTACGTCTTTCAAGTTGATGTTTTACTACCTCTGTTGATGTCGTTTAGCTCGATTTGAAAAAACACTATAGCTATTTTGAAATTCGTTCGAATGTTCCAGCACACAATGCTTATAATTTATATTATTATCATTTAGACCAATGATCCATTTAATCCTATTTACATCATTGCATTATAGTGAACTATATTGAATACTTCACTCACCTACATCTTACAAGTAATTTACTCTCTTTTCTGAGAATTATAGCATCCTGTTGAGAATTAATTAATACTGTACAATCACAACTTGACCTTTAACCACTGTATTCTGTGAGGAGGTAGTAAACTAACCTCATAATACACTTACAAACCTATAACCTGTTATTTAAACTTGTTATATACTATTTTAACAATTGTAATTTTTAAAAACAAATGTGAGTTTCATGATGCCTAATTTTTGGTAACAGAAACACACACACACACATATACACATAGACACACACACATACAGATACACACACAGACATGCAGACACACACATAGATGCACACACAAATGGACAAACAAAAGGCACACAAACACGAGGACACACAGATAAACACACACACAGATACACACACACACACACAGATACACACACACAATGATTACAGTACACTTGTTATGCAAGTGATTAAGTGATGCTCAAGTGACTACAAACCCATACAGCTCGCTTGTATTTGCATAATATTTGTGGCAATAGCACTTAAATAGTACTAATTAATGATGTTTTATTTCTACTTAACATCTGTTAGTTCAACTACAGAAGCCACATACCCATAAAATAACACAGTCATAAAATGGCTTGAATTGCTCATAGCGTATTTACATACACTAATATTGATAATACACACATATAAATGCACATAGACAAATCATCTTCAAGGAATACCGTGTTTCAGGAAATGTTCAATTACATTCTCTTCCTAATAAAGACTAGGACCTAGAACTATCTAAATACTGTTTAGATAAAGACATCACAAACAAATATGTATGTATGTATGTATGTCTGTGTATATATATATGTATGTATGTTTGTATAATTATATGTATGTATGTATGTATGTATGTATGTATGCTATATGGATATATGTATTTTGTGTGTTTGTATGTATGTATGTACATGTATGTATGTATTGTGTGTGTGTGTGTGTATGTATGTATGTATATATGTATGTATGTATGTATGTATGTATGTATGTATGTGTGTGTGTATATGTGTGTATGTATATTGTATGCATATATGAATGTAGGTAGGTAGGTTAGTTAGTTAGCAGGTAAGTAAGTAAGTAGGTAGATAGGTAGGTATATGTAGGTAGGTAGGTAGGTTAGTTGGTTAGTAGGTAAGTAAGTAGGTAGGTAGGTATGTAGGTAGGTAGGTAGGTAGGTAGGTACCTAGGTAGGTATGTAGGTAGATAGGTAGGTTAGTTAGTTAGTAAGTAAGTAAGTAGGTAAGTAAGTAGGTAGGTAGGTAGGTAGGTAGGTAGGTAGGTAGGTAGGTAGCTAAATAGGTAGATATGTGTGCATGTATGTGTGTGCAGTATATATGTATATTTGTGGAAAGGTAGGTGTGTAGGTAGGTAGGTATGTATGCATATGTACACACGTGTAGTGTGTACATATGTATTGACAATATGTATTATGTATAGATGTATTCATGTTAGTATGTATGGTGTACACCACACATAGATTTTTATATTATTACAGTATGCCTTGTATATTGTATTGACCAATAATTATTATTATGTAATTATATATAATACTTTACGTGTAGGAGTTAAAACTAACATCATGGCCGAGTAACATCCTTAATTATAATCAGTTATGTACCATATAGTGCCAATAGTCTTGCATAATTGCATTATGTATTCCCCAAGTGAGCACGAGGCCTTTGATGATGAAGATATAATTTCTTTTAAAAAAAACAGGTGTAAAGATCATAAGTTAAAAAGATCAGTATACTATCTTGAGGTTTGAATCAACACAATTTAATTTGATTATACAACCACACTGCAAATATACCTACAGTGTGGTTGAGCTATAGTGTATATGTTTCATTATAACAAATTAATAATTGTATGTGCCAAAGGTACCCTATAGTAAAAGAACAGTTATGATGATAATAATAATAATAATAATAATAATAATAATAATAATAAACAAAGAAAGACATTTTTAAAAGTAATTAATATTATACAAATGAATTATTTGACAGAGAACAAATTTTTAAAAATTACAATAAGAAGTGAAATTGTTTGTCGCGATGTCTTTTGTTTATGAAGTTTATTCATTTGCATACTGTATTAAATACCTCCTCAACATTTGAGTCATATGGAAAGAAATTAGTGACTATAGTTTCATTGTTTGTATCTGTTCTAACAATGAATATATATAGTTGATTTCTTGAAAAGTTTTTCGGGACAATTGAGTTAAGTGTTTTGGCTTCAATCACCGAATTTTCCTGAAGCGTAATTGTCTTTGAGAACGATGATTGTAATGTTCTATCAATTTTGATGAAGTAATTATCAGTATCTTTGTCAATGCTCTTCACTTTCCTTCCGAACATTCCGATAAATATATCTGGAAGAAAAGGGTTAAATAAATACTATTTATATGGAGTACTAAGTATTTGGTAACAGTGATGCATAAATGTAATTTTAAATTTCCTTTTGAGTAAAATTGTAATAATTATAGTAATAATTATATATAGTATTATATATAGTATTTCACAGTAAATGTAATTATAATGATAATTAATTGTGTTATGATTTTGTGGCAGTAGGTGACCACATTCATACTGCAGCACACCCAACTCTTGTAAAAAATACTTATAGCCACAAGTAAATCTCAACTTCAGTTTTCACACCTGCATTTACACTTTATTGTGGTGCAGGTGTGAGGTAGCTGCTGAGATGATAATGGAACCACTTCCCACTGTATTTTGATAACAAGTGACATGTGCATTGATAAACAAGGCTTCTTAGGACTGTGCTAATGTGATGTCATTCTAATCTAAGTTTTATTATAAGAATGAAGAGGTTCTTAGGTTTGTCTTCAACAGCTCATATCTTTACAACCAGACTGATCACCCACTACAGATGTCTGACACGCAAGGCTTCACTTGTTACAAAGTATCTCATATAACAGTTATAAGTGTTTATGGAGTATAATATAGTAACAGTACTATAATTATTGGTTGCTTAACAGGTGTGTGTGTCTCTGTAAAACCTCAGAATACACAACACAAAAAACATAAAAGACATGTTACTCACTTGTGGTTTGGTCTGTGCAGAAGGAAGATATTATTTCTTCTTTATCTTTTGCAATGTCTGGTTCTCTTTGTAAAGAACGCCGTCCCCTTGGATCTTCAACTACACGGGGTTAGAGAAATACTAAATAATAATACTATAAATGAAATAGTATTTATAAGAGGATGACAATAATGACCACTTTAGGTTATAGCTATAGTATGACTATTTTCTCAGACTTTTACGTAGTTCAGTATAGTTTAATTAGTTAACTAAGGTAATATTAGGTTTGAGTTTAAGTATTAGTTAACTAAATAAAAGTGCCCATTATTGGCCAATTTTAATTTTAGTTATCATAGTATACTTGTAATCTAGTTAAACTAAAAGCCACAATACCTTACTAAAAGAGGTCTTAGCCATAGTTATAGTTAACTAATACAAGTTAACATACCTGGTATTTGTATGTAAATACTCCCTCTAGTTTCTACTGCCTGGTTAGCTTCACAAGTATAGATTCCACTGTCTTCTTGAGTTGGATTTGTAATAGTGAGGTAATTAAAATTTAGAGTACTGAAGTATGGCAGGAAGTCATATATGATAATACGACTGTCATGATCAGTAGTGATGAGTGTTTCATTGAAGTACCACAAAACGTTGGGTTTTGGTTCACCACTGTAAAGACATTTAATTGTGATTGAATTAGATGTGATTTCATACAAATGAGCGAGAAGAGTTGGAGGTATTACAAGTGGCTTTGCGTTAACTGTGAATAAAGAGGGAGGTTGTAATGTATGTGTGTGTGTCTGAGAGAGAGACTTACCAACTAGTTCAAAGTCTTGTTTTAACCCATTCATCTTACAATCATAACGTCTAGCATCCTTACGGGTGACACGAGGAAACTTTAGTAAATAAGCAGACCTATCTGATGTCCATGAAGTATTTCTACGTTCTCCTACGGGATCCCAGATTACAATAGCATCAGGTGGAAAGAAGGGCTCTACCATACACCTAATTTCAACATTCACATCATCTTCTGTAGTAGACACAACTGATACTTCTTCTTCATTGTGCATTACTACTAAACCTGAGAGAGAGAAAGGGGGGGTCATAATTAGCAAGCACTACATATTTAGCACTATGTCATGTGAGTCAGGTCATTAATGAATGTGTCCAGCCACACTTGGGGGGGCTTATGTCATGTAACAGTGGAGTTTCTCAAAGGTGTGTGTGTCTGTCTGAGAGAGAGGTGGTTGCTAAACAACAAGGCTATGAAGGCTGGGTTTTACTATGTTTATCAATCCAGGACTATGGAAGTAAACGTTTTGTATATACTACATGTATAAACAAAGGCGATAATTTATTTAAGCTTCTGATAAGCTTATGGCCTGATATTATGCATGCATGCATATAATATATATATATAACATTATATATGTATATAATGTATGCATTGAGCTTACGTGCACACATGTGAGCTTCATCTGACCAATGTCCATCATTTCCACACGTTTTTGTAATGGACCCATATACTAGCTTGTACCCCTTTTGACAGCCATATATTGCTATACAACCAGGAGTTTGGTCTCCATTACAAAGTTTGAATTTTGTAGAAAAATCCACATCTGGAGGTTCACCACAAGTAATAATTGCTGTGTAATTACAAGAATAATAAATACCATTTCCTTGTCTGTCATATCTTCAAGAGGAGAGTAAATATTTATGTTCATGCCAAACCTAATATTCTGAAGTCATAACACATTAATTTTACATACACATAACTAATATTAAACACTACCATGTACCTACAGTCCTTATAAAATCACTGAGGTTACAAGTAGTACATAAATAATTATAAGCACATTTGCAATTTAGTCCTTATATGAAATTAGTGTCACAACTTATATAAAAATGGTTAGTAAAGATCATTAGACTACATGACAACTATCAGTAGTAACCATAATAGGGTTTAGCTTTTAGGTAAGAGAATGCAGTAACAGCTTTTAGCAGTATTTTACAGTACAAGTGTGTATTGTGACAAACATCACATTAACACAATTGTCCATCTCTATATAGTATTATAATAATTATCTGCTCTGTGCTATTGTGTACAAAAGGATGAGTACTAGAGCTTCCAGTGAAGGGTTAGATCATGTCCTAAAACTACTACAACTACTATAATTATAAAGAGTTGTAGTGGAAGTATTAAAAGTCTGAAATCATAACCTCATAAATTGTAGTAGATACACACATAACAAACTGAAATGAGTACATGGAGGAGTGTAAAAACTTATATTCTGTGAATATTTCAAAAAGCCAGCTAATTTATAACAAGTAAGGAAGTCAGAAATTTATAATTAATTGCAGTAGTAAAGTGGATTATTTTTAAATCCGATTCACTTTATGCAATGATATACTTTAAATATAATGATGTATCAGCAAATTAGAATTATACTACAAAACTCTTTAATTTTTTGCAGACTTACTTGGCCTCTCGCATGTAGGGTCTTCACCAGACCATGATCCGTCATACAAGCACTTTCTTTCGGAGTTTCCAACAAGTGTGTATGAATTTTGACAAGAATAGTAAACAGTGACTTCACCATCTTTTGTCTTTGATAGGTAATAAGATCCACTAGTTGGTTGAACAGGAAATGTGCACCGTGTAGCTGCGAAAAAAAATTGTGATGTTTAGTGTGTCAGTATGCAACACACAATGAAAGATATTAGCATTGTAGCTCCATTTATACAATACATTTTGCATGTCTGCCTGATAATCCCAATACATTCTCATTATGACTACTTAATATTGAAATACACATTAGCAATATGCTCAAGTGTCAAGATGCTAGCTCACACCCTTTCCCACCTCTCCAACATGCACCTGCTCATAGCAAACAAATTAGCTCTTAGCTATAATGTCATGTATCATCAATCTTGTCAGACATTCATAGTGTGAAATATAATCTTAATGAGTATTAAAATTAACAGCTGTTGAGTATATATAATGGAAAATCAACAGCCAACAGTTGTGGTAATGCATTGGAAACTTGACAATGTTCCAAGGTTTCTCAGGCTAACAAAGACAACAGTTAGTATAACTATTGAAAGGCTAATAGTCTCACTCTGTTTATTAATAGTAGTACAGTGGTATAGTCTACTGATAAAAGTGGAATGCATATTACTATAAACACTGTTTGGGCTGCCTATATTACAACTCACACAAGAATGAATGTAGGGCCTACACAAGGTATATAATTATATATAAATTATATAATATAATTATTATATATAAATTATATATATATATATATGTATATATATATATATATATATATATATAATAATAATTATATATATAATATATATAAATACATACACGTATAATTATTTATTGTCTACTGCATTGAGCATTGCTGCAATTTTTGGGTAGTATATATATATATATATATATACATACCTGGACAATTCTCCTCGCATTTGCTTCTACTATCAAAAACGTTTGGAGTCTCGTCTTGTTCAGGTAAAGCACAGGTTTTGTAACCACGGCAACGATTTTGTTGCTCACTGAAGTGAAATAGGCGGATCTGGTTTTCTTCACTGCAGTTTGTGAGTCTCACAACTGGCTGCAGACAGTCATTTATTTCAGCTGCAGATCCAATTTCTTCTTCATCAGCTCCTAAAATTGAAGTGAGTTAAACTAGTACTGTTTATATTAGCAGTCGTTCTCACCTGCAGAGTATAGCACTGCACAATATAATAGGAATTTAACGATTCTCATCTTCGTACACTTTTTAAAATATTGCTCTCTGATATATAAATTGATATGCGAAGTAGCTTTTTAAATATTCGATCAAGGGAAAGCCACACCCCGTAGTATTAAAAAGGCACTTCCTCAAGTGCATCAAACAATTCTTTTTTTGGTAACAATTACCCTGCTTCGTTTCATGAAGTACAAAAGATCATGTTAACAGATATGAGGAATACACATTTTTTGTTATTATACAACACTTGGTTTTTTTTTTCCTTCACTGAATAATCTTACTTTTATTTTGACTGTAGTAACTAAATTCATGTCAGTACTCCAGATTGATATAGGGTTTGATACACAATTCCAGCTGGACAGCTTCTTGAGCAACACTTACACAATTATTGCAGGAGTATATGTATATTAATTGACACCACTGAATCATTTCAACAGCAGTACTGTAATACATAATCACACCTATCATAATTCACAGTTCATCGTTACCCTCACTATACACAGCAATCACAAAAATAAAATATGAACAGTTAAAGTACGTTCAAATTATTACTATAACTCACAAAAGTGAATGAGCATTATGTCAATTATGATTAAAGATAATAATTAATGAAATCCATTATTATTGGGGTAGAGAATTACTCAATTGACTTTCTCGACTTCTTTTTCTTCTTCTTGGACTTTTCTTTCAGTTTAGTTTCATCTTCTTCATCCTCATCTTCAGCAGTGGCCCTGGAAGTATCTAAGTTAACATCAATCATACTGTCATCTTTGTCTCCATCCTCCATTTCATCTCTCTTTCGTTTCTTCTTTTTCTTTTTCTTCTCCGAAGATGGCATGCCAGGTGGTCTGAAATAATAGAAAAGGTATCTCAAACTTACTACGAAATAATTGTGTTGTTTTAGTTCGACAATAATGATCACTTTTAGTTATTAGTAGTATTCAGAACTGTCATTGTAGTTATAGTTGATTGACTAAATAATATTAGGCTTACTAAAAGGGTATTAGTTTTATTTAACTAACTAAAAGTGTCCATTATTGGCCAATTTTCATTTTAGTTAGTTATAGTTATTACAGTAGACTTATTTGCATAGCTAAAAGTCACAATACCGTGCTACATGTATATTGTAAATTCGATATCTAATGATTGTTCTACCAGGGATATCAAACAGTTATACATGTATATTACAAGTTAAATCTAACTGTACAGTCAATTTGTACAAGTGGTGTCAAACATTTATGTTTGTGGAATCTCAGACTAGGGATGGGCTAATTATAATTAGGGATGTGTGATACAACTAAAAATAGTATTGTGTATGGCTACCTAAAATAACACGTTATGATACAGTATCATGATATTTGAAGAAATGATTATAAAATGTCTTCTTTGGTTGTAGTTGTCAAGATTATGCACACTAGCTTGTTATAATTGCTTTTAGGTATAAAAGATTAGAAAAAACAGGTTTACTGAACTGTCCACCCCAGTTCATTGATACACCCAAAAGCCAATATTTTATCACAATATTGAATCAATCGATATTTAGATAAATGAACTGGTAATTTTCCAGTGATATCATATCTTCTAAATATAGCCATGTTGTGATGATGGATTATTGGTTCATAAACTGATTAATTAACTGATTGCCAAATGCAATCTACGTATGTAGCCAATAGTCACAATTATTGTGATATCTACACTGACAATAGTCATTGCCTCATTTTCATAATTGCCTGCTCAAAACACTAATACAATACAGCGAGTGTTAAGAATACAACAGTTATTGTATTTCATTTTTGTGGAATGACCGTTGATTTCCTCTACCAACTGAGTCAAAACTAGTGATACACCACCAGTAAGAAGTTAGTGTTGTTTTAGTAAACTATAACTAAAACTAAAACCTCTTTTAATAAGGCATTTTGACTTTTAGTTAACTAAACTATAACTAAATTACAAGTCTACTGTAATAACTACAACTGGAAAATGGCCATCAATGGGCATTTTTAGTTAGTTACCTAAAACTAAAACCCTTTCAGTAAGCCTAAAATTGTTTTAGTTAATTAACTATAACTATAACTAAATCTGTGATAAACTAGTCATACTATAACTATAACTAAAAGTGGTCATTACTATTATTCTATAAAACAATACCAGTAGATACAAATACCAGATCGGTACTGGTTACTGATACATAATTATCAGTTAGATAAGACTATCGGAAAAATCTCTGCAGTATGTGGTCAATATTCATTCAGCTCATACCACTACTGTTTGCACACAGGGTCCTATGAACTGGTTTTGACTGAAAGCTGTTTTTCAACGAGTTAGCACACAAACTCAATTGTACAAAAATAATTACTGTCTGCTTTGTAACAAGGTGTAAAACACCTAAAAACAAGTCCAAATTCTCCATGATTTTAAAGTAAAGTCCATTAATTAATGAATGTATGTTTGAAACGAAAAGTTGAGGTGTAAGGAATGACTACTCTTCATAACAAACACAAAAACTACTGTACTAGTGAAATCAAAACAAGCTGATAGCAAAAGCATAACACAAAAATAGGAAACACAATGTAACCAGCAAGGGTGTGGAACTAGTGAGCCAAATTGTCAGACATTTTGCCACTCTTGTAGGCTCCCATATGCTTTGTATATAGCTCAATTTACCGGACATTAACTACATTTATTGGACAATGTCCTGCATGAATGGCTGTTTCCAAACCACTGATAACAAGTCAAAACACTTGTCATAAGCTATCAGTACTCTGTCTATTTAAGAGAATGTCTAGTTCCTTTCTTGGTATACATGACTCCATATCTTAGGAGGGATACAACAACTAATGCCTAGCTTGTCACAGTTTAATTATCGAGGTGATTCATAAAAGTTAATCATTAAAAACGATTTACTTGGAACAATTATTAATGATTGTGTAACATAATCATCTCATAATTACATCCCACACAACAAGAAACAATTAACCACAAATGCTATGTAACTATAACATAGGAGACACTTTACACAGTAATGTGCAACTTTGCCATCAAAATCTCAGGAATATCATTATATGGTTCATTTAGGTTAGGTGGGGGTAGTTTGGGAGTCCCTTGTGGTTGGGTTTAATCAATATCAAAGTGATCTTAGCCTTTGATGGCAAACTTGGACATCACCTTACACAAAAAGAATGAAGAATGAATTATGATAAGTATGCAAGTACATATAATGGGATACTGAATGTTAAACAAAAAATATGTACAAGAATTACTACACAAATAAATTATCTCTATCTAATATTTTAATATAGGGAAAATTAATTACAACATAGCAGTGAGAAGTTCAATCCCTGTGATTACAGAATTAGACGATTTTATTATAAATACCAAGATTATTTCTAAAATGCAATGATTACCCTTCCCCATTCTATTGGCCTCATACTCAGGCTTTCCATTAGCCTCATACCCAGGCACTTCTATTAGCCTCATACCCAGGCTCTTCGATTAGCCTCATATCCAGCCTCTTAGATTAGATAGCGAAACAAAGAGCCTGCATTACACTGTTTCAGCATGTGGTAATTAACTTTTTAATTTCCCGGAATTCTGAGGCGACCATGACACTATTGTTATCTTTTCGTTTCACTAAGCTAAAAATAGGTAGTATAATCACTATGGCTAGTTTCGATCCAGCGATCTCTGTTCTGTACAGCACCTTGGATATACTGATCTTGTTCCAAACCAGGAGCAGATCATGGCCGTGTTATTGTGTACTACAAACTAACACACCCTCTAGTGACCATGTGTTATTTTGCTTGTTAATTGAAATGAGGACACCCCTGTATTACTGAAACTTATAAATGTCCCAAACTGTGCTTTATAATATAAATTCACCCCTGAAATGAGAACACTTATAAGGATGTCCGGAACAAAGGGGTTCCACTGTTACTTATGTTGAGTTATATGGAAGTGGTTAGTTTAAAGGTAGGACACAAGGGACCTTGATTATACCTCCAGGATTTGTACAATCCACAATGGTTTTGAAATCACTACATACCTACTTGTCTACATGTAGCTTGATGATGTGTTCTTGTATGTTCCATACCCATTAATCGACAAGCCCCCAGAAGTGAAGTAACTTCCTTAACTATGTATACAATGCAAACTTGCACAGGTGACACAAGAATATGATGAACCCATGGGAAAGCAATCATGGGCATGGACCTACTGGCCATAAAAAGATTTTTATTTATTTAATTAAGCATCATTGAAGGTAGGGCCATGTAGGCAATAAGAAACATGGCTAAGATTGGTGTAATTAGGACACAAACATACTATCAAAATAGGAATTAAGGTGTGTACAATGATTTGTTATTGTCAAAACTCACTTAATTACATTCCTCTGTTATCCATACCACAAAACCACCATACATGTGATTTTCAAATAGTGCCAATTAACGCTTTGATAACAAACAAGGAAAGTAACTGAATAAGTACATTGTATCTACGTATACAAGGGCTGAAACGAATACTGCAAATTTTAAATATTTGTGTATTTTTTGACTATTGTTTAATGTTTGCACATGCACAGAAACAATACACATGCAATTATTATGGATATTAAATGGCGACGGAGAAGTTTCTTACTTCGTGTTGCTGGTTTTCTAGGGTTGTAGATCAGAGAACGAACAATAAAAACACAGAGGTTGCTGTAATAAACATCTATTGTATGAAACTATTTACAACAAAATGGTGAGCTAATACTTAATATTTTACAAGAAAGAATTCAAACAATTTATGATAGTAAACAAGCAAATGTTAGAATATTCGTTTGTTAAGGAAAGCGAGTATTCGAATACTAAAAGGCAGTATTTGTTTCAGTCTATCCACTCTGAGGCAAAGGCCAAAGCAACATACACATTATTATTTGTGTACATACATAAAAGCAATCTTTAATGGATTCAAATATACACTGTGTTCATACTACATCTGTAGTCGAATTTTATATAATGAAGCCTTTCTGTTGAAATAGTAATAGTTTTTGGAGTCTATGAAGGATAGATCTAGTTGCCATGGCAACTGGAGCCTATAATGTGACATACAAGTGAAGAATAACATTTCTCACAGGAATTCAAAGAATTCCAAAATTTAAATTATAAATGAAATTATACCACATTAGTAGAGAGTTGTTAATTATATCCAAACCATTAACACAATTAAAGACTATTGTTGTTCAAAGGATGTGATATCATCCCATTGCATAAGTCATTACTGTTCAGTTTGGTAAAGCTATGAAAATTATAATAATCAAAGGAATAATTGAAGATACTCAATGCCATATAAATATTGTGAAACATCATAAATGTAGTGAGCATTTTTAGGATTCCTCACATTTTGCTCTTCACTAGACAAAGCTTGCCACACACAATACAAATAGTTTCATTTATAGCATTTTTGACTGTTTGTGAATGTAGACATCTTATTCAATAACCAATCGACTCTAAGAAGCATCATCATATGCTCAGATAAATGGTTAGATTACTGACAACAGACATTTTTTTAAAGGTATTGTTTTACACTCTCAGATGAATTGACTCTCCTCTTTATTGATGATGCTAATATTGTGTTAAGTGATTATTGCATACGATTGTATCCTTAATGTGAGGTAATAGTTACTTCAAACAAGTACAAACAGAACACGAATTGAAATTATAGACTTAGTTGTCGTTGTTTCTCTTCCTAACAAACAGCCTCAATAGTGGTTATGAAAGCTAATTTATGTATTATATTATACATGATATATTGTAGTAACATTTTGTTAGTGATATTGCAGTGTATCTACGTGTAGATAGGTTAGCAATACTCTGTAATATACCAATATACATGTACATGTAACTGAATAATACCTCTACTGTATATATGGATGGACTAGAGAGACAGGAATATGTGTATACAGTAGAACAGCAGTTAACTGTCCAACCTTAATAGTAATATATATACTATATGGGCTTACTGAGAGTACAGCAGTTGGACCTTGAATAATTGTCCAACCTTAATAGTAATATATATACTATATGGGCTTACTGAGAGTACAGCAGTTGGACCTTGAATAATTGACCAACCTTAATAGTGATACTCTATGAGAACAGCTGCTACAATCTGACGCTTGAATAATTGTCCAACCTTAATAGTAATATATAATGTATATGAGAGGACAGCAGTTGGACCTTGAATAATTGACCAACCTTAATGGTGATACTGTATATTGGCTACTAAGAGAACAGCTGTTAGAATCTGACCTTTGAATAATTGTCTAATCCTAATAGTAATATTATATATTGGCTAGTGACATTCGTATTGATCACACTGTATGAGCAACCCACAACTAAAAATTATTTATTTCATGCTTCAGTGTTGTTTTGATGCAAGATTTGGAATAATTTAATTAAAAATTATAATTGAATAATTAATTATCTAAACACAGCCCTCAGTCATGGTACAGTAAACATTACACCTCAGGGCTGGTCAAGCCTTGTGTAGAGCTAAAGGAAGTTATGTCATACATTACTGTCATATTAACCTATACTAGATGATAGTAATGACAGTGTGAATATTGTTATCGTCAGTGGTACTATCACGACAGTGATAGCTAAAAACTACTATCATGATAGTGGACATGTGGTTATGGACCTGTGCATTTGACATGTCTAGCCTCAACAAACCCATAACCATGTGGAAAAACAAGCGAAGATGACAAGAAATATTTCTGATGAGATTTAAGACCGCACAAATGCAGTGTTAGTTAGTAGTCATAACACAGCCACAGGTTACATCATGGCACTACAACTTGTATCTGTGGTTGCATTTTTGAAATATCATGTTTTATTAACACATTCTCACACAGGATGACAATCTACTGAATGTACATGTAGTGACAAATGTGAAGCTAAATGCCCAAATTGTAAGCGATTGAAGTGTGGGTATTGCCACAGATGTAAACATTTATCTTGCTGCTTTCCTGTAGCTAACGAAGTGTGATTGTAGCAGTATCTATGGGTAATTATAAGTGATTGAAGTATGGGTATTGCCACAGATGTAAACATTTATCTTGCTGCTTTCCTGTAGCTAACGAAGTGTGATTGTAGCAGTATCTATGGGTAATTATAAGTGATTGAAGTATGGGTATTGCCACAGATGTAAACATTTATCTTGCTGCTTTCCTGTAGGTAATGAAGTGTGATTTTAGCAGTATCAGTGGGTAATTATAAGCAATTGAAGTGATGGAAGTGTGGGTATTGCGACAGACTTAAAAATTTGCCTTGCTGTTTTCCTGTACCTAATGAAGTGCGAGTTTGATATCTATGGCTAATCATAAGTGACGGAAGTGTGGGTATTGCGACAGACTTAAAAATTTGGTATCTATGGCTTTCTTAATGCTCTGCCTACACATTTTTTGATTATAATTAGTTTTTGGCAATATAAACAAAATCCCCACAACTTAATTATGAAGCTCCGGGATTAGCTTAATTAACTTAACGAAGAATGATAATAAGATTATCAAT
The DNA here is from genome assembly GCA_947044365.1 of Petrosia ficiformis. Lineage (NCBI taxonomy): Eukaryota > Metazoa > Porifera > Demospongiae > Haplosclerida > Petrosiidae > Petrosia > Petrosia ficiformis. The sequence goes on along the minus strand of OX345640.1, from coordinate 7,276,759 downwards.
ATTGCCTGCAGTGTTTAAATAAACTAGTAGTTATTAACTAATTACCAAATGGAAGTTTAAGTTAACTAAACTATTAGTTATAAACAAGTTAATTAACCTTTGCCAGCATGGGCAGAGCAGAGGGTTACTGTAATAATTTTGTCTGTCTGTCTGTCGGCTAAATTCCACTAAACCTATGAACATTGGCACCTTGAAGATATCACCAGCAGACTTCAAATCATACAAGAATCAGAAGTATCAACAGGCTTTTGTATTCTGACAATTTTTTGTAACTCATGGTCACCGTTTCACTGAAACGCAACTCATCTTGCTTGAAGCCTATCGCTGTCGAATCACAGGTTGAAATGAAGTACAATTGAAGTAGTGATTGCTAAGACTTTGAGCTAGCTCTAAGCTTTCTGCCATGACTGTCAATTTCTAGCTCCACCTATTTCATTTCATACACATGATTGAAGCCAAAAAACGTTTATTTCGTCTTGATTTTAACACTGCATTTCTTATACTAGTAGGACTTTAAAGTGCAAGTTGTAACACACACACATATAGAATATAATTAAGGATGTGTATAATTAAAATCTTGTTTTCCGATTATCATATCAACATCTATCACAATAATCACACATTCAATTTGAAAAAAATAATCAAAAAAATATAACAAAATTAAAAGAAACACCAAAGAAAAGACAAAAAGTGATGGAGTTGAGTAAAGTGAAATGAGTTCTGGATGAAGGCTGGTATCGTGGATCCAAGGTCTCAATAAACAGCTTCAGATGAGGACTATCAACAATACACACTGGTAACATGTCCTTACAGATTAATGTAAGTAGTGCATCTTCACACTTCTTGAACTGGGAAGAGCTTCTTGTGTACGGTTTGGAATTTGCGACATATGAAGTAAGGGTAGTTTGATTCAATGAAGAACTACTAGTACTAGATGAAGAGGATGATGATGAAACTGTTTTGTAGTCCTCTTCATGACAAGTTCGTAAATGATAAAGCAAGTTTGTAGTGTTGCCACTGTAGGGTAAGCGACCCTTACACACACGACAAAACACTTTTTTTTTATTTAGTTGTCGCCCTTTATCATCAACTTGAAACCCCAAAAAACGCCAAACTTTGCTCTTACCCCCTAAAAGAGTCCATATTTTTTGTGGTTTGGATATAAAGACTGTAAAGTGCATAAGTCTAATGCGCATGTGCAAACACACGTGTATGTATATCGTGATCAGTGTTCTATTATTCTTTATCGCGATAATGAAGTAAATGATGCTATATCGATATTATCGCACATCCTTAAATATAATATAATCTCAGTATAATAATTGTAATAATTATTATTACAGTCAAATATTGTCTGCAGTTATTTCCCTGTCAGTGACTGAATCATTATCAAGTTGTTTCCCAAATCACACTTGTGGCGAGGGTTCTACACTGCAAGTGCCGTCATTAAAGTAGTAGTTATTAACTAATTACTAAATGGAATACAAGTTAATTAAACCAGTAGTTAAGTATTTGTTTACTTGGTTACTTCCTAATCATGTAATATCATAACGATAACCACTATTAATAAATACATGATATCATAATAAAGTACTGATTACCGACTATATTTAGAAATTAACACTAAGACTTATCTTCCTGTTGTAAATGATTTCACTCTCATACATGTATGACATAAAAGGGGCCCCTACACACAACAGTGGGACTATACATTTAATACTTTATTACGAGTGGATACATTATAATAATTATCAATAGGAAATAGTGGAAGTTATAGCATGTTATGAAACTTGTAACGTATGACATCAGTATATATTTACATAGCAGCATCGATTATTGACTACATACTGTATATGGAAATTAACACTGATAGCAAGATATAACACATGTATATGGACATCCCTTTATATTTGTCATCATTGAGTAATCACAGTTGACTTTCTCGTGCCTGAAACACAACAGTCTATTATAGTTATTATTTTATGCATAATTATAATACAAATGACAGAATAATTTTGGATATAAAAATGTATACTATATATGTAGTGTATTGAAACATGTTATCTGAATGTATACATGTATGCATAAATATCATGTATGTACTGTACATGTGTACATGTACATATATATACATGTACACATGTACATGTACACACTACACATGTACATATACATGTACATGTTAATTTATAACACTGAATATGTGTTTGAATATATGAATTTGTTATCTGAATGAATATGCACATATATGTAGCAAAATGGAATTTATTATTTGAATGTATACACGTATGCACAAATACACAAAATGTAAACATGTTTGAATACGTACATACATGTACATACATGTATATGTAACGAATTGGAATTTATCCTCTGAATGAATGCACAAAAGCACAGATAAACGTGATTGAAAATGTACTTATATGTAGCGAATTGGAATTAATTATTTGAATGTATACACAAATGCACAAATAAACGTGATTGAATATGTACATACATGTATATGTCTGAATGTATGCATGTATGAACGTGCAGCTAACATGTATATACATGTGTAAATATAGCATAATATTGCAGTACCTGACTTTATTAAGCTATGAGGGGAGGTACAGTTTAATAAGGTGATAAACAATTGTACTTGTAAGGAGTACTACAGCACTGCAAACATAGTAACGTGTGACTTCCCTTGTAAATTTAATAATATCAGATACTGCATTACTTCATAACATTTCATCATAATTATACAAATGTAGAAATTATTATGTAACTATGCTTGTTTTAGCCAATAGCAGCCCTGTAAGATGTGTATGAAAATGCCTGCCAACAGCATAACAAGTTTCACAATTTATTGTAATCTAGTCTCAAGGAATGACGCAACTTCCTTAACTATGTATACAACACGACTCAATCCTGTGGAAAGCAATCATAGGGATGGCCCTGGGGTAGTGTTAAGAATATTTTGATATAATAGGGATTTATATACAATGTCCTGTGGAATGCAATTTAAGAGAATACATAATTATAACAATGAGGCAGTAATCAGGAAATATATTATGTATGTATATGTATGTATGTATGTATGTATGTATGTATGTATGTATGTATGTATGTATGTATGTATGTATGGATGTATGTATGTACATGTATGTATGTATGTATATATGTATGTATGTATGTATGTACATGTATGTATGTACGTGTATGTAAGTACGTGTATGTATGTACGTGTAGGTATGTACATGTATGTATGTATGTATGTATGTATGTATGTACGTGTATGTAAGTACGTGTATGTATGTACGTGTAAGTATGTATGTACATGTATGTATGTATGTATGTATGTATGTATGTACATGTATGTATGTATGTATGTATGCATGTATGTATGTATGTAAATGTATGTACATGTATGTATATGTATGTATGTATATGTATGTATGTATGTAAGTATGTATGTATGTATGTATGTATGTATGTATGTATGTATGTATGTATGTATGTTTGTATGTATGTATGTATGTACGTGTATGTATGTACATGTATGTATGTAGGTTGTATGCACGTATGTATGTATGATGTATGTTCATGTATATATATATATATAGATATGTATGTACAGTATGTAAATGTATGTATGTACATGTAAATTTGACACAATGAAAGTTAAGGAGCTGTTATTGCAATTGATATGCATATTATATACATGTAAACTCAAGAAGATAAGGTAAGAAGAGTTATAACAGATTTAACTGAATTCTGTTAGATCATTACATATAATTATAATTATAAAAACTCAAATTACATAATACTAAATAAATATTATTGATACACTTAATTAATTACACAAGTACATGCACAATAGTACAGTATATATAGACTATAAAAACAAGCTAATATTTGAAGGTTCACACGTGTTTTTATCAATGTTGCTCCTCCCTTGATTGGCTATAGAATGCGTCTAAAACTGGGTTATTGGTTTATAGCGAGTACTATTCTTGAATTTAGGATCGCTGGACTGAGAAATGATACAGAAGCAGCCAACAACACAGCCTCAACGTTTCTGGAACACACCAACACTATTGACTACATGTTTATATTGCTCAAGTATACATGTACAAGTGAAGTTACGAAGGGAAATTTAGCTTCGAATGTGCAGCAAACGAACCAAAGTTCGAACATCTGAACCTTTTCCCAGGCCTAATAACAAGTCACTAAACAGTACAGGAATTACTTAGTGGCTTCATTTTCATACCAAAGTACATGTACATGTAGTTCAACTGTAGTTTTGACAGTAACCATAGTAAAGAGACAGTAATTACTATACTATTGAACTACATTAATTACTGTTACTACTGTACAGTGAATTTTTATTAATATACACTGTACCTGTACATTATATCATGTGCTACTTACAGCGCTAAAAACATCTTTTTCTTTTCTAATTCTCCAATTGCTTCCTGCATGACATGAATATTTTTACGAGGTGTAGCTCCAGTCTCGAAAAACACAAGACGCTCTTCTACTTGTTCTCTAAGCTTTTCTCCAAACGTAATACTAGGGATTTCTATATAATGGGAGGAAGAGAGACAGACAGAGAGACAGGGACAGAAGAGATACAGGAAAGAGAGACAGAGACAGAGAGATTCATTGTTTAATTGAGCTTCGTTGTACATATGGGACACCTCCATTTCAAACATCATGTTTATTAAAATATGTAGTTACTAGTGTATCATCACATGCCAGGTACATTTGAATATACTTAAGTACAAGCACATGTACTAACAACTTTAGCTAAGTACAAGCACATGTACTAACAACTTTAGCTAAGTACAAGCACATGTACTAACAACTTTAGCTAAGTACAAGCACATGATTAACAACTTTAGCTAAGTACAAGCACATGTACTAACAACTTAGCGAAGTACAAGCACATGACTAACAACTTTAGCTAAGTACAAGCACATGTACTAACAACTTTAGTTATGTACAAGCACACCAGTGTTTTTGATAAGCTCATATGGCGCACCATTGGCCCATAGAGCTTCTTATTTGGCACTGCACAGTTTGCTCTTTGGGCCAGTGGCGCAGTTAATTACAATTATATTGTCACTAACAGCATTAAGTCTTCATTAATTGGCTCAAGATGTATTCCCAATGGCGGACACACTAACCATTTTTGAGTCAATTTGGCCGAAGCTTCAAAAGTTATCAAAGACTATACAGCACATGTATTGTTTAGTGAAAGGTACACTGTAAGTACAAGTACAAGTATTTTTAGAAGGACTAGTAACTAAGTGTATATTGAAGTAAATTTTGAAGTACTTTAGTACACACACTGTGCAATCACCACAATAGATTAGTTGTTATGTACATCTGATAAACATTAGGTAGGGGTTTCAATCTGGAGTCTTTCAGTCTACATACAGTGAAACCCCTTTATTGAAAACATGCCCGTATTAAGGACACTTACAAATGTCCCAAACTATGCTTTATAATATAAATTCACCCCTGAAATGGGGACACTTATATCTGTCCCAAGGATGTCTGGAATAGAGGGGTTCTACTATACATATTACAGTTTTGAAGATATTGAGCACCTGTTGTACACAAGTTTACACAATCACTTTTAGTACATATACTTGTAAGTACTTGTAAGTATTCTAGTTGCTGAGGGTACATGTACAAAAACATTAGTTTAACACCAGTAGCAGATTAAGGACTTAAGTAAAGTATAAGCGCTTCAAAATTTGCACTTAAACAGAAGTCCCATGTCAGTTGGGAATCACAGACCGAATTAATTACTTTGTACTATAAATGATAACTCAATATGTCTTCAACACCTATTGGTATTAATTAAACTATTAATTCTACACAAACACATCAAATAGTGCTAATAACATATACACACTACAGATAAGTGGAAGTTTGTAAATATATATGTAAGTATTAGTTTCACTACAATAGGGAAAGACTTGAATCTACTGAAAACATCTTATCTTTTAACACACTAGCTAGCATTACGTAATAATGTAAACATTGTAAATAGATTGTAAATAAATATATACATGTACATGTACATATGTACATGTAAGTACATGTACATGTACATACATACGTATATGTACATACATACATGTACATACATACATGTACACACATACTCATATACACACATATGTACATACATACATGTACGTACATGTACATACATATGTACATGTACATGTATATATGCACGTACATGTACATACATACATACATATATACATGTACATACTTCACATGATTATCTGTGCAGGTCTCAGCATTATACGTGACAAACAGGATACCTGAATCATGATACACATGTACATGTACATGCATACTCTAGATTATTTTATAATTAATTAAATAAAACAAAAAAACCAAAAAAGTGATACGTCAGCACTACTAGTCCAGGGTATTACATACACGTCATTTGGGTATTTACTGTATTAATATTAATGACATCATTATTTACATATTACACATACATGTACATGTACATGTATGTACATAATTATACATGTATAACGTTGAATACTTAGTGGAACATATCAATGTACATGTACATATGTATGTACATGTACATTTGTAAATACACATATACATGTACATGTGTATACCATACAATGTTACATCAACACTAGGGTTTTCACTGGATCATGAGTGTTATCAGTGATTTCACTCATGTGTGCATGACACATGTACATGTACATACATGTACATGTATGTACATGTATGTACATGTATGTACATTCACAAAACAGTTATCACTGTAGAAGGTGACGTCAACTACGGACTCTTTAACTTGAAAATTACTCATTTCAATGTTTACATACAAACACAGTGTACTATTGTTATAGACACACATAATGCAATGTACCTGTACACAATGTACATGTACATGTATATACACCAGTACATCATATATTCATCATACATTGTACATGTACACGTATACAGTTTGTTAAACACACATACTGATGTCCAGTCATTACAATACATAGACTGTTATTATTATTATTTTTGTTACATAATTACATAGTTATTAGGCAATTAATATTGTTGTTAGTTTATAACAATAAGCAATAATATGTACTATAAATATTTTGTATATACATGTTTATAAACAACATTTTATGAAAATTGTTGTCAACTGATTGCAATACCTGATAGTTAGTCAACCATATGTGAATTGTTTACTACAGCTGACATAAATGTTATGTAATGAAAAGTAATGCAAGACTATAATTAGATTCCATAGCTATGGCAACTAGATGTAGCACATACTATATACATACATGTAGACCACACTTACATGGGGTACATATATGATTAGTTGATTACCATAGTTCAGGAAGCCTATTAATGTTGTTATCACAGAAGAGCTGGACCTCAATACCTAATTTAGGTATCATTTAATGTATATTAACTGAATAGTCCAATTATTATGGCCCATAGGAGCATCCCTATGATTGCTTTCCCAAGCTATATATACATGTATAATATCATCATTACTATACATACATGTAGCTACAATTATAAATAACAAAAACAACATTCGGAATGTATTATATAGACATATATGTACATGTGCAGTACCATGTACATGTAGTACATGTACATGTACATGTAATACATGTAGTACATGTACATGTACATACATGTAGCTACAAAATGGCAATTGTACATTACAAAAACAACACTCGGAATGTATTATTTAGACATATATGTACATGTGCAGTACAATGTACATGTAGTACATGTACATGTAATACATGTAGTACATGTACATGTACATACATGTAAGCTACAAAATGGCAATTGTACATTACAAAAACAACACTCGGAATGTATTATTTAGTCATATATGTACATGTGCAGTACAATGTACATGTAGTACATGTACACGTACTACATGTAAGCTACAAAATGGCAATTGTACATAACAAAAACAACATTCGAAATGTATTATTTAGACATATATGTACATGTGCAGTACAATGTACATGTAGTACATGTACACGTACTACATGTAAGCTACAAAATGGCAATTGTACATTACAAAAACAACACTCGGAATGTATTATTTAGACATATATGTACATGTGCAGTACAATGTACATGTAGTACATGTACACGTACTACATGTAAGCTACAAAATGGCAATTGTACATAGCAAAAACAACATTCGGAATGTATTATATAGACATATATGTACATGTGCAGTACCATGTACATGTAGTACATGTACATGTACATGTAATACATGTAGTACATGTACATGTACATACATGTAGCTACAAAATGGCAATTGTACATTACAAAAACAACACTCGGAATGTATTATTTAGACATATATGTACATGTGCAGTACAATGTACATGTAGTACATGTACATGTAATACATGTAGTACATGTACATGTACATACATGTAAGCTACCAAATGGCAATTGTACATTACAAAAACAACACTCGGAATGTATTATTTAGACATATATGTACATGTGCAGTACAATGTACATGTAGTACATGTACATGTACATACATGTAAGCTACCAAATGGCAATTGTACATTACAAAAACAACACTCGGAATGTATTATTTAGACATATATGTACATGTGCAGTACAATGTACATGTAGTACATGTACACGTACTACATGTAAGCTACAAAATGGCAATTGTACATAGCAAAAACAACATTCGGAATGTATTATATAGACATATATGTACATGTGCAGTACCATGTACATGTAGTACATGTACATGTACATGTAATACATGTAGTACATGTACATGTACATACATGTAGCTACAAAATGGCAATTGTACATTACAAAAACAACACTCGGAATGTATTATTTAGACATATATGTACATGTGCAGTACAATGTACATGTAGTACATGTACATGTAATACATGTAGTACATGTACATGTACATACATGTAAGCTACCAAATGGCAATTGTACATTACAAAAACAACACTCGGAATGTATTATTTAGACATATATGTACATGTGCAGTACAATGTACATGTAGTACATGTACACGTACTACATGTAAGCTACAAAATGGCAATTGTACATAACAAAAACAACATTCGGAATGTATTATATAGACATATATGTACATGTGCAGTACCATGTACATGTAGTACATGTACATGTACATGTAATACATGTAGTACATGTACATGTACATACATGTAGCTACAAAATGGCAATTGTACATTACAAAAACAACACTCGGAATGTATTATTTAGACATATATGTACATGTGCAGTACAATGTACATGTAGTACATGTACATGTAATACATGTAGTACATGTACATGTACATACATGTAAGCTACCAAATGGCAATTGTACATTACAAAAACAACACTCGGAATGTATTATTTAGACATATATGTACATGTGCAGTACAATGTACATGTAGTACATGTACATGTACATACATGTAAGCTACAAAATGACAATTGTACATAACAAAAACAACATTCGGAATGTATTATTTAGACATATACTGTATGTACATGTGCAGTACAATGTACATGTAGTACATGTACACGTACTACATGTAAGCTACAAAATGGCAATTGTACATAACAAAAACAACATTCGGAATGTATTATTTAGACATATATGTACATGTGCAGTACAATGTACATGTAGTACATGTACACGTACTACATGTAAGCTACAAAATGGCAATTGGTACATAACAAAAACAACATTTGGAATGTATTATTTAGACATATATGTACATGTGCAGTACAATGTACATGTAGTACATGTACATGTAATACATGTAGTACATGTACACGTACTACATGTAAGCTACAAAATGGCAATTGTACATAACAAAAACAACATTCGGAATGTATTATTTAGACATATACTGTATGTACATGTGCAGTACAATGTACATGTAGTACATGTACACGTACTACATGTAAGCTACAAAATGGCAATTGTACATAACAAAAACAACACTCGGAATGTAATAATTAGACATATATGTACATGTGCAGTACAATGTACATGTAGTACATGTACACGTACTACATGTAAGCTACAAAATGGCAATTGTACATAACAAAAACAACACTCGGAATGTAATAATTAGACATATATGTACATGTACTACATGTAGTACATTTACAGTACCATATTTAGCACTACTCTTCTGTACATATACAGTAAATGTATATACACATGTATGAACAAGCTACATGTAGGTACTGTACATGTACATGCACTTTACATTGTATATGTACACAATCAACATTCCAGCATATTCAATTATATTAATCATAATCAAGAAATTAGACGTTTCTTTGTGACTCAATTTGGATAAACCTCACTCGTAATAATTTTGAACAAATGCTCGCTTGCTATTCAAACATTTTGTGCAGGAACCCAATGAAAATTTGGTATCTAGGAAGACCAGTTAATACTCTTCCTACATACCAAACATTTCCTGGCTGAAGCTAAAGATAGCATCACAAGTGTGGTACGCCCAAATATGGTGACACTTTGCAGCTAATTATTGATTAGACATGACATAAATCACATTTAAAGGGAGTCAGTAAAAAGCCTTATATAGAATGTCATTGCTTGGAGTATACATATAGCACCTTGTTCAGGAAGTGTAATTTGTTGTTTGGAATCAAATATTTTGCTTGGAGATACGTCATTATAATGAGGATTGCCATTTAAGGATAAACACAGACAACTTTTAATTAAATTGAATTGCCTCATTTCCTCTTTTTGTTTTAAAGGTATTAAAACATGAAAACCCTTTTGAATGATGCAACAGCAACAGAAACATCACAATAATGCTGTATGTCATCTCAAACTTGGAAGTTTTCTAATGAAGGACTGTGGGGTATATGTTGATGTATAACAAGATAATATACAATTGTTTGTGGTGTCCATCATTCAGTAATCATGGCTGACTTTATCAGCCATGATTACTGAATGATGGACTATTATAATTATTACTTCGATTATCTACTCTTCTTACTTTTTAGAGGCTCTAGGAATTTTAGGAAAATATTGTACCTAGAACTGCTATTAGTTCCAGTTTCTACATACAGTAGAGGACATAAAAAAGTTAACGTTTCGTATTCGTAGAACGATCGTTTTACGGCTCCATTCGTTGCAAATTACGGTTGCAATTGTTTTAAAAAACGATGCTGATCGTTCGCGTTAATAAGTAACGAATAATTAAAATGGGCGTTTCACATTTTCTTAAAAATACGTTGGGGTGGAGCGTTTAACATCTATTTCTTTTCACCTCCATAACTCTCATATTTTATAAGACAGAAGATTTTAACTTACTTTGCTGGACAGAAGAGTTGTTAACAAAGCCAATGATGTCAAACTAATGCTTTGTTATCACCAGGAAGAGTCCAAGGCGAGCGCTTGAAAGTATAGTAGTACCACGGGCAACGCCCACCTTTGTACAACCTTGTATAACTTACGCATTTTAAACAGCAGTGGCTTTTAACTCACATATTTAGACAGAAGACCTTTTAAGAAAGCCTGAGATACCAAAAGTATGCTCCGTTAGCGGCAAGAAAGCAGCAAGGCGAGCGTTTGAAAGTGTAAGTAGTCACTGGCGACGTCAATATTTTGCTTTGTTGTTGAAATGCGCATGCGCAACAATTGCGTCAACGGTTTCAATCGTTTTTAAAAACGATTATAATCGTAAAAACGGAACGAATCAGAGAACGATCGTAGAATGAATACGAAACGTTAACTTTTTTATGTCCTCTACTGTATAGCTACAAGCTGCTTTCTTACTGCTGGTCTGTGGAGCTCAGCCATTAATTTAATGAGCCCCATGGAATGATGAAACTTCCTTAACTACATACAACACACACCTGTATATATATACATATATATTAGCGCTGGGAATCAGCTGAGATTATAAAATCGATTATCACTAACTACAGAACTGATTAAAATTAGTAATTAAGCCAATTAAGTCAATTAATACAGGAAACTCCTCCCATTTGATGATCAAAATGGCTTCTTGTCACTTACATACTATACATTATTTGCCGTCGCATGCTTGAAAACTATTATATTTTGGAATAATTAGCATAATGGATATCACAGACTTAGAATTGATAGTCAAAAGAATTTTCAATATCGATTGATTGATCGATTAATCGATTAATCATCCCACCCCTAGTATACATGTATATACATGTATACATGGATATGTAAATATATATATATATATATATATATATATATATATATATATATATATATATATATATATATAATTATATATATATACATATATACATTAAACCCCATGAAAAACAATTATAGGGATGGCCCTACAGGTCATAATAATTCAAGTGCATCCTTCAGCACTCAGTTTACAAATACTTCACTAAGATAACTTACCAGTGAAGCAGTCAATACGAGATGCTATGGAACATTTATTAGCAAGATAGCGAGATATTCTTCCTTTATTTTTAGTTCCTGCTCGTCCAATAAAAGTGGAATGGAAGATGAGACCGTATTTGGGTGTGTTACCACGAGTCTTTAAAGCCCTGATATTAAAAAAAATGAAAATATCACAAATTATTATAATTATACATAACTACATACAGTAAAATCTCCCTATTCTAGACACCATTGGTATCCAGTAATCTGTACCATTACAAAGGTTGTCCTCATTCCAGGAGTGAATAAATACAATATATATCAATAAAAAGTCATCATACATGTATAGTACAGTAATTACTCAGTAATTACTCAGTAACTAGTTTCATTTTCAAACTACAGTAGTTCAAAAGTACATGTACATGTACAAGTGATTACATAAATAAACAGTACATGTATACATGTATATCACCATACAGTGCAGTAATTGCTCATTAGTTTCCTTTTCACACTACAATAGTGAGACAGTAATTACATGTACTATACTGATTACTTAATTGAACACTATAGTGAAACAGTACATACAAATTGAACACTATAGCAGTAACACAGTAATTACATGTACTACATGTACTACATGTACTATACTGAATATTTACTATAGTGAAACAGTACATATAAATTGAACCCTATAGCAGTAACACAGTAATTACATGTACTGTACTGATTAGTTAATTGAACACTATAGTGAAACAGTACATATAAATTGAACACTATAGCAGTAACACAGTAATTACATGTACTATACTGATTACTTAATTGAACACTATAGTGAAACAGTACATATAAATTGAACACTATAGCAGTAACACAGTAATTACATGTACTATACTGATTACTTAATTGAACACTATAGTGAAACAGTACATATAAATTGAACACTATAGCAGTAACACAGTAATTACATGTACTATACTGATTACTTAATTGAACACTATAGTGAAACAGTACATATAAATTGAACACTATAGCAGTAACACAGTAATTACATGTACTATACTGATTACTTAATTGAACACTATAGTGAAACAGTACATATAAATTGAACACTATAGCAGTAACACAGTAATTACATGTACTATACTGATTACTTAATTGAACACTATAGTGAAACAGTACATATAAATTGAACACTATAGCAGTAACACAGTAATTACATGTACTATACTGATTACTTAATTGAACACTATAGTGAAACAGTACATATAAATTGAACACTATAGCAGTAACACAGTAATTACATGTACTATACTGATTACTTAATTGAACACTATAGTGAAACAGTACATATAAATTGAACACTATAGCAGTAACACAGTAATTACATGTACTATACTGATTACTTAATTGAACACTATAGTGAAACAGTACATATAAATTGAACACTATAGCAGTAACACAGTAATTACATGTACTATACTGATTACTTAATTGAACACTATAGTGAAACAGTACATATAAATTGAACACTATAGCAGTAACACAGTAATTACATGTACTACTTGTACTATACTGACAGTAGAACTACTGTTACTGCATGGGACTTTTTATTGGCCTATACTGTATACAGTGTGTATATATATACATTGTATATATAATTGTAGCTCTATTTATGAGCTATAAGTCTGTAAAATTAGAATTGGATTAGCGGTACAAGGACACTATGAATTAAGAACACCTTCATTTAATACTCAAACCCTGTTAAAAATACATTTCAGTATACATATACATGTTATTATACACAGTGTAATTTAATAAGTTTGTGTTCAATTATTGTCATCCCTTGAGACCTCATTGTCTGATTATAAAGAGTCCTTATACAATAGGAGGGTGTTTCTCCAGTGTATGTACAGTAAACAACATGTACAGGGGTATACAATCTATACATGTACTATCAGATTATCTTATACAATAGAAGGGTGTTTCTTCAGTGTATGTACATGTACACTGCATATGCATATACATGTACATGTGTATATGTACATGTATATGTACATGTAATTATTTACAAGGATGAGGTCACTACACATCAATACATGGGATGATAAGTTATCAGTACAAACTCCAGCCCTCAGTTTTTCACTCAATCACACCACAACACCACAAAATAAACAGACAAGATTATATCAAAAATATCTTATTTTATTAAATTAGCTTTATCTCTATTTCTATGACCACAGCATCGTTACCATAGCAACTACTATTATCACTATGACAATTGAAATGTTAGTCAAAACAGTTGGATGATAAGTGTTTATTACAAACATACATATTGTCTGAAACAAGATATATAGAGAAAAAAGTATCCCTATGACTGTTTTGTGGTGTCCAGCATTCAATAATCATGGCTGACTTTACCATGCCTGAAACACAACAGTCTACTATAGTTATTATTTTGATTATCTACCCTCCTTACCTTTTGAAGGACCTTGTAGAACTTTAGGAATATAGAATAGCTAGCTATTACATGTAGTTCCAGTTTCTACGTAAGCTACACACCTTTTTTTCTTCTGGTCTGTAGAGCTTGAGCACGCGTTCCATGCCATGCCCATTGATTGATCAAGCCACCGGGAATGACGCAACTTCCTTAACTACGTATACAACGCATAATCGCATAAGTGGCCACAAACATGTATATAATTATATATATATATATATAGTTCGAATCCATGGGAAAGCAATCATAGGGATGGCCCTACGGGCTATAAAAATGGTTGACATTAATAATTACATGAAAATTCATGTCCTAGCATACTAGCAATAGGTGTAGAAATGATAGAAACGATTAACAAACAAGCAGCCACAACGGCTTATAAAATTCATAAAACACAGCTACAAAGGGCACATGTGGTACATGTACATGTTAAATAAAACAAAAACCCTTTTTGGAAAGGCATGTTGACTTCTACTTAACTAAACTACAACTAAATTGCATCTACTGTATGTTGCATCTAGGTAGAGCATCTGTCCGGAGTACAGAGTGTCGTGGGTTCGAATCCCACCCGAGGCAACTCTCATTTTCATTTTTGTCTTTCTTTCTTTCTTTCTACATCTCCGATAACATCATGTAAATGTATACATGTAAAAAGAGAATTAACTATTTCAAGGAAGACTCAATGCTTGCATGAGTATACAATTACCATCTTGGAGAAAAGACTGTAAACACATTTAGTATCTAATGAGTACATGCATAATGATAGGTCTTCTTGGACACAAAATTCAACTACTTCTATAAAACAATAGAATATGAATGAAAGGAAGCATTCAATCATGTTTATATACCTCTCACACAAGTGACCGTGGATGCAAAACACAGCTATTTGGTATATAATAGTTTTGTCAAACACTTAATAAATCAGAAATGAAGTTATGTATGATTGACCATCCTAAAGGTGTTTATAAACTGATGGAGTCCACAGAGAACAGAACCAGAACCACCCACCTTGCGATCAAGAGGCCCCAGCTCTAACGGAACCAGAACCACCCACCTTGCGATCAAGAGGCCCCAGCTCTAACGGAACCAGATTCACCCACCTTGCGATCAAGAGGCCCCAGCTCTAACGGAACCAGAACCACCCACCTTGCGATCAAGAGGCCCCAGCTCTAACGGAACCAGAACCACCCACCTTGCGATCAAGAGGCCCCAGCTCTAACGGAACCAGAACCACCCACCGTGCGATCAAGAGGCCCCAGCTCTAACGGAACCAGAATCACCCACCTTGCGATCAAGAGGCCCCAGCTCTAACGGAACCAGAACCACCCACCTTGCGATCAAGAGGCCCCAGCTCTAACGGAACCAGAACCACCCACCTTGCGATCAAGAGGCTCCAGCTCTAACGGAACCAGAACTACCCACCTTGCGATCAAGAGGCCCCAGCTCTAACGGAACCAGAACCACCCACCTTGCGATCAAGAGGCCCCAGCTCTAACGGAACCAGAACCACCCACCTTGCGATCAAGAGGCCCAAGCTCTAACTGCTACACCACGTTGCCTCCCTAGAAACAGTGCCTATCAATCTTGGACTTGTAAATAACATTCATTAACAGGGTTAGGTTTAGTTATTAAGTTTTTGAAAATCAGGTGACATACATACATGTTCATGTACAATGTATATTGAGTGTTTGAAATGAATATGTACTCCATCCAGCATTCTTGGAATACAGAAAATGCCCTAAAGAGTACAATACATTATCCCATCAAAGCTAGCTATATGATGATGGCTTTATTTACTTCAGAATATGCTTATGTACAAGCACATTAAGATTTGTCAAGTACAAGCACCGGAAGTACTTTCAGTACAAGTACAAGTACCAGTACAAGCACAAGTACAAGCACAAGTAGAAGTACAAGCACAAGTACAAGCACAAGTACAAGCACTGGAAGTACTTTCAGTACAAGTATAAGTACCATTTCAAGTACAAGCACAAGTACAAGTGCAAGCACAAGTACAAGCACAAGTACAAGCACAAGTACAAGCACAAGTAAAAGCACAAGTACAAGCACTGGAAGTACTTTCAGTACAAGTACAAGTACAAGTTCAACTACAAGCACAAGTACAAGCACCGGAAGTACTTAAGTACAAGTACAAGTACAAGTACAAGTACGAGTACAAGCACAAGAACAAGAAGTACTTTAAGTACACTGTACAAGTACAAGCACATGTGTACAAGAACCGGAAGTACTTTAAGTACAAGAACCGGGAGTACTTTAAGTACAAGCACAAGCACAAGCACAAGCACAAGTACAAGTACAAGTACCCACATGAAGTACTGAAGTACATTTAAGTACATGACTCTTTTAACACAGTTACAATCAACAATCTCAACAACTATATATTACATATGATAACATTAACCATTCAGACCTTTTATCTGTGAGTCGGCATTGCCCTGATATGCTTTGATAATTATACAATCAAACTGCTTAAAAAGTCCTTTGTCACTAAAACGATTAAGCACACACTTATATGTATGTAATTAAGCATGGTTAAGCGCAAACACTCAAGTGCTTGAACCAATGTCTGAGCAAGACGTATATTACTAGTGGATATTGAATAACACGCCAGATGTTGTAGTCCTACATGTATTTCACAGGCTACTTTTGTAATAGATCTGTGATTACTTTTAAGTTGCTATGCATACACAAAACCATATGCCAAACTTTCATTGGCTTTAATCAGCTGGAATTGATTGTTTGAATGCAGCATGCTGTCACAATTAAACAGTTTCATCCAACAATTAAAAGAATGTTATGGCTTAATATTTAAAATTCTCTAAACTGTTGCTAAATTATTGCCTCTGTTAAGCCAGATTTCCTACAGCTGGTCACACACCTGGTATTTTCAAGTAGCACGGAGACTTTGTTCAAAATTCAATTAAACTCATTTAATAAATTCTCATAACACATCTGTAGTGTCAGTTGTTTGAGCATCAAAACAATATGCAAATATAGATGATATCAACATGTGTTCAAAATGATTATAACATGAACTTTGTACCAGTCACTATATATACATGTTTTACAGTATATGTTGGTAGGCAATCATACAAATGTTATATATAGGACAGCTGGCATCAATAATACATGTATGCACATGTATAATTATAATATATATACTAATAGAATGCACTAAGTGTATGTATATGTATTGCTGTTGTCATGGTTATTTAATCCATACTACATGTGTACATGTACATGAAATTCATGTGCCTAGTACAATGTGTATGCAACACACCACTTAAAACACAACTACAAAGGGCTTAGAAAATATTGAAGTAGCCACCCTGGCCTAGAAACATAACAATCAGCCACAATGGCTTAGAAAATATTGAAGTAGCCACACTGGTATAGAAAAATAACAATCAGCCACAATGGCTTAGAAAATGAGTAGCCACAATGGCTTAGAAACATAACAATCAGCCACAATGGCTTAGAAAATATTGAAGTAGTCACACTGGTATAGAAAAATAACAATCAGCCACAATGGCTTAGAAAATGAGTAGCCACAATGGCTTAGAAAATATTGAAGTAGCCACCCTGGCCTAGAAACATAGCAATCAGCCACAATGGCTTAGAAAATATTGAAGTAGCCACACTGGTATAGAAAAATAACAATCAGCCACAATGGCTTAGAAAGTAAGCAGTCACAATGGCTTAGAAAATAAACAGTCACAATGGCTTAGAAAAATAACAATCAGCCACACTGGCTTAGAAAAATAACAATCAGCCACAATGGCTTAGAAAGTAAGCAGTCACAATGGCTTAGAAAATAAGCAGTCACGATGGCTTAAAAAGTAAGCAGTCACACTGGCTTAGAAAAATAACAATCAGCCACACTGGCTTAGAAAAATAACAATCAGCCACAATGGCTTAGAAAGTAAGCAGTCACAATGGCTTAGAAAATAAGCAGTCACGATGGCTTAAAAAGTAAGCAGTCACACTGGCTTAGAAAAATAACAATCAGCCACACTGGCTTAGAAAAATAACAATCAGCCACAATGGCTTAGAAAGTAAGCAGTCACAATGGCTTAGAAAATAAGCAGTCACGATGGCTTAAAAAGTAAGCAGTCACACTGGCTTAGAAAAATAACAATCAGCCACACTGGCTTAGAAAAATAACAATCAGCCACAATGGCTTAGAAAGTAAGCAGTCACAATGGCTTAGGAAATGTACATGTACCTGTACGAATACAGTGATTTATACCACTCACACAAATGTTATCACATCAGCTGTCCCATGTAATAATTAAATCTATTTTAGTAAATTAATAGCACAGGCAACTACAAATATTTGATTTCTACAATATTCATGTACAATTTGTATGGACTACTAAACAAGGTATATAATTATGTGAAGAAAAAGTATCCACTTTGTGGTGTCATCATTGAGTAATCATGGCTGGTCTTCTCGTGCTATCTATGCTGAAACACAACAGCCTATTATAGTTATTATTTTGATTATCTACTCTCCTTACTTTTCAAAAGGCCTTGTAGAACTTTAGGAATATATTACACCCAGAATAGCTAATTTTCAGAGGAGAAATGGTAGACAAATGCAAGACTACTTCTTAGATGACCACCCACCATTTTACTAGCAGCTCTGAAAACTGTAATGTACTGTACAGTATAGTACAGTGCAGCACAGTACAGTACAGCACAGTGCAGTACAGTACAGTACTGCACTGTGCAATACGGTACAGTACAGTACAGTACAGTACAGTACAGCACAGCACAGTACAGAACAGTACAGTACTGCACTGTGCAATACAATACAGTACAGTACAGTTCATTCTAATCAAGAAAATTGTGGTATACTGTATCATTGAAGTTATTACAGTAATAGCACATGTACATGTACCTGAATAATGCTTTCTCAGCTCCTAGTATTTGTACAGTAGATGCTGGATATTTAGCCAAGTTTGTTAAAGAACCAGCATGTGATATCAAACGAGCCCCAACCTGTATACGAGAGACAAGAATAATAAATAAATGTAATTTACATGTACAAAAGCAGATCAGATTATTATAATTCAGCTTCTGAAGGGGGGACTGGAGTTCCCCCTCTCACCCAACCAATAAGAAGCTACATGTAGAGGGAGCCAGTTGCTGCAGACAAACTTTAAAACCATCAAAAAACCTACATGTACATGTACACAGAGAGCATGGAAACATTGAGCCAACTACCGGACATTTTGGCCTTACTCTTGTCCTGCTCCTCATATACTTTGTATACCGCTCAGTTTCAACTTAACAAACATTCAATAGATGCATTGTATATTGGACAATGTCCTGCATGACTGGCTGTTTCCATACCACTGCATTGTACAGTTAATGTACATGTAGGGCTTGGAATGTTAGATTTGAAGTTATACTGAAACATGCAGTACAACCAATACTCAAGTACATTAATTCATATGTACATGTACATGTATACACAGTACAGCAATACTCAAGTGCATATACATTAATGTACATGTACATGTACATGTACAGTGTACAAGGAAAACTGAAGTACATTCACCTGTACATGTACACCAATATATTTGTACATTCACAAACACGAAACTAATCGTGGACATCAATTGTTAATTAATTTAAGCTATAAAGAGATGTGGTCTATTTCACTCTCCAGACATACTGTACACCTGTTACAAATTATCTTGTCTCGTTATTTATATCTGTAATCTGATTGGTTACACATTAGATCTGTCATACGACAGGTACTAACACATGCAGTACATGTAAAATGAGGTGATATATATTTTGGGAGTAGCCTGTGAAGTCTAAAGAATTTGATTTATTAGTGATATGATAACTTGTAAATATGAATTACATGTACATATATTATGTAATAAACATGAATTACATGTACATATATTATGTAATATTATGAAAATATGATTTAGTCAGAAAATAATTATTTGTGCATATTAGTACAAGTTCATGCACATGTACATGTACTATTAATTAGTCTGTCTACTAGGGTAGTACATGTACAAAGATATTGGGTACAAGTACATTTACATGTACATGTACTATTAATACGTATGTACATGTACAGTATACGTCAGAAAAAAGTGAATGTTTTTGTACTACGCATGTGCTACGCTCCGTAGTACACCAAATCTTCGTAAAAATGCTAATTAAATATTCATTGAAACGATCGTATAAACGGTATACGGAACGGTTTATATAACGGAAAATTGACCATCAAGTATTCACAAAGAAAACTGAAGCTTCACATTTGTAAAACTGAACTGGAGGAGTTGTCTACATACTCACCGGTCCTTATGCTAACTTTGAAGCAATTGAAGCCTTTCCTAACATCTATGCAGGCAGGAGAATCTGATACAACTCGACTACAAATAGCGGTCACGCCCATCTTTGTCAAAACAATTGTTTCGCTATTTCCATATGGAATAAAAACCTGTGACTGCAGGTGAAGTTGTACAGTGCCTTAATCTTCTGGAATATCAACTTTGTTTAGATCTGAATTATTCTGAGAGTCTAACAGTAAAATCTTGGCCGTTTGGCTCGTTAGCCACGCCCACATTTTAGCAATGATTAATAAAAAACGTTAGTTAAATGTTTAAATACAAATAAACCGCTTTTACACAACGTTAATAGAACGGTATGATCTGTTTCGTACTACAGTTGTACTACAAAGACGAAACGTTAACTTTTTATTGACTTATACTGTACATACATGTATACTATTAATCATTACATGTGTACATGTACATGTACAAAGATATTGGATACAAGTACATGTACATGTACTATTAATTAGTATGTCTATTAGGTTAAGGTTGGTTTCCACTTGGTCTGAAAGAACCTGCGATATGACGGCAACTTGTCCCTGCGTCCCTGTAACTCCAGGAAAGATGCAGATGTGGAAAACAAATTAATAACTTTAATAATGTCTTTTAAAAGAAAAAGGCTCTTATCTAGATAAATGATCATTACCTTATCTGGCCAGGTCAAGGTAGATGAGTAAAGAAGTGCCTTTTCAGCTCTGAAACACCTGAAAACAGCATCACAAAGTATTGCTCATTTCATTCACATGGGGCATGAGTATAAAGAATATGGTGCCTTTTGAAGTGGATGGATATGAATCACAGCTGTCTTCTCCTCTGCTAAATTGTAGTGAAAAAGTTATGTTTGCCTTGTATACTTTACAGACAAAGTAAGATGCCTTAACTGTGCTTGAAAACACCAATGCTTCTCAATATCCTTACATAAGGTCGAAATCTCTTGGACATAAGTCAACAGGAAATCTTTGTGATGTTTGCAGAATTTCCTACTACTCAGCTTTCAAAGGAAAGCTGATGTATTCACAAAAATGCTCACAGATGAAGTTGCAACTTAGCAATGTTTGTGAAAGAAAACGAGGGCAAATTACTGTCACTTGCTCAAAGTTTGGAGTAGGGATGGGCGATTATGAAAATATGAGTCAACGATTATTGTTTTTGCAAGTATCACGATTATTGTGATTATTGGTTACCTTACATATGTACAAATGTATGTAGATTTCATTCAACAATCAAATTGATACCTTTTATTTGTTGAGTAAACAGTGTTGAAAAACTGATTTAGATGTGATAGTACTGAAAACCTGAAGTTATGGCACAATAATTGTTATTTTTGTGACCACGATATGGGAATATTTACACGATACGATTAAAACAGGAAATTTTAATCACGATTATCACGATAATCAAAATATTGCCCATCCCTAGTTTGGAGTCCTCTGAAACATGGCCCAAAATAATACATGTAGTATCCAGCAGGAACATACAGACAAAATAATATTTGACCAGTGAATTTTATCCAGAAAAAAAGTGCTATACCCATTTATAGGAAGTAGCCAACTAGGGATGTGCGATACATATCGATATATCAAAATATCGATATTTTCGTTCAATACCGTGATACAATTGTAGCAACCCTGATTTCTAGCATAATAATTGTATTTATGGTTTTGTAAATGGTCATACATTTGTCTCTAATTTTGTAACTATAAAAGCACCATGATTTATTAAATACAATAGTCCAATTCTGAAAACCTACAAGTCATTACACAATATTGGCTTTTGAGTGTATCAATACACTGGAATGGACAGTTTAGCAAACATGATTTTTCTAATAATTTGATACATAAAAATAATTATAAAAAGCTAGTGCGCGTAACTTTGATCAATTTCTTTTACCATTTCTTGACAAATACATCCAAAAATAGGACATTTATTTACATTTTATAAGTGTTTCAATATTATTTCAAATATCGTGATACTGTATCATAAAGAGAGTACATACATAACAACCGTACATAAGGATATATACAGTATAGGGCAATAAAACGTAGCCATATAGTAGAGTAACTGTGCCGTAATTGCGGTGTAGTTCCCCCATAAATACCTTTCTATTGTGCAGTAGTTCGAGAATAATACTCCGCAATTAACACTATGCCCACGTTTTATGTGACGTCACGTAAATCATCACGTGAATTAATCACATCTCCATAAATCTCAAACGCTCGAACTAAAGAACTAAGGATGGTTTACAGCGACTACAAGCAGCAAAGGATTATCTATCATTCTTCTCTCGGGAAGCACAGTAATGGACGTCAGCCTGGCTCTGGAAGACTGACGAAGATAACAATTCATGTATTGGAATTAGTAGAGCAACAGATGGAAAAAGACGATGAAACTACAGCTATCCAGCTACAAAAGATTTTGGTAGACAACGGATCCTGTTATCATTGAAGACATTCTTAAATCCAGGACTAGACTAGGGTGGACATTTCGAGGCAGTGCCTATTATCAGATAATCAGACAAGAAAACAAAGTGAAGAGGTTAGAGTGGGCGAGGAAGAATGAACATTGAGCTCTGAGTGATGGATTTAAGGATGTTGTGTGGACTGATGAGTGCAGTGTACAACTAGAAAGTCACAGACGGTTTTGTTGCCGGAAAAAATGTGAAACCAAGGTATAGTACTATAAATACATTATAGTTGTATTAATTATAATGATAATTTTACATTTTTGTGTAGGCCGAAACATCCTCTAAAGCTTCATGCCTGGGCAGGGATTAGTTGGGAGGGAAAGACACTTATCGTTATTTTTGAAGGAATGATGAATGCTACTGGATACATTAATTATATCAGATAAAGCCTTTCTTACGTGACGTACTAGAGTTAAAGGCAAAACACAAAGAAGCTCAAAGTTACTCTCAAAGTTCACGTAACTGAAGATTCTAACTTACTTTACTGGAAAGAAGAGCTGTTAATAAATAAAGCCATTGATGTAAAAGTTATTCTTCGCTTCGTGAGTATGTGTTGTATACGTAGTTAAGGAAGTTACGTCATTTCTGTAGCTTACGTAGAAACTGGAACTAATAGCTAGCTATTCTACCTGAAATATATTCCTAAAGTTCCACTAGGTCCTTTAAAAGGTAAGGAGAGTAGACAATCAAAATAATAACTATAATAGGCTGTTGTGTTGCAAGCATGATAAAGTCAGCACACCACAAAGCAGTCATAGGGATACTTTTTTCTCTATATATCTTGTTTGGTAAATGAGTAACTTTTGCATCTCCAACAACTCAGACTTTCTAACTTACTTTGTTGGATAGAAGATCTTTGAAGGTATACATTGTATGTGGCCTTACATAAAAAATAATCCTTCATATATTACAGGAGTGTAGCAAGACGAGCGTTTCCATGCAAATATTTGCCTTAAATCTAGGTGTACTATGGTAGGTAACATAATACATGCACACTTATTTACAGTACGAGAACTTGATTGAGGCTTCAAAGTCCAGTCTAGTAGTCTAAACAAACAAACAAGCAGCCACATTGGCTTAGAAAACTCATAATACATAGCCACAAAGGCCTTACAAAAATAACAATCATGGCTTAAAAAGTAAGCAGCCACAATGGCTTAGAAAAATAACAATCAGCCACAATAGCTTAGAAAATAAGCAACCACAATGGCTTAGAAATTAACAATCAGCCACAATGGCTTAGAAAATTACAATCAGCCACAATGGCTTAGAAAATGAGCAGTCAATATGGCTTAGAACATTCAAAGCCAGGGTTTCATTCGCCCCCCCTTGGGGATTTGGTTGCCCAAAAATATTTTTAATGTTAATAGTTAGCTGAATACAACTATTTGGGTTTAGATTCCAAAAATAGTATCTCAAACAGTTACATCATTGTGGTCTGAAAATGCACCAGAAATGACCTCAGAGAGTCTAACACCAAAAAAATCCCTGGGGGAGCATGCCCCCACACCCCCCTAGGCAGTTGGTGTGCAGACTACACCAACCCTATACATTGCCCCCACCCCCCCCCCCCCCCCCCCCAAAGTTCTCAACATTCAACTTTTGCCCCCCCTTGACAATTTTTCTAAATGAAAGCCTGAAAGCAAAAAAGGAGGGACACTGAATGCCCAATCTTGAGAACAGGGAATGGTGGTACATGTACATGTACAGAATTTGTTAGCAATTTGCTATCACATTCCAGGAAATTAGTTTACAAACAAGTTCATAAAATAAACATATTATTATAATGTTATTATTTTACAAACCTGTTCTCCTATTAATGTTGTAAGATTAGGAGCCACATTATTCATCTTGGATGACAAATATTCACTAAGTTCTGAACGATATTTTACAAGTGCAATCACACGAGAGGCAAATCTCTGAATATTAATAAGATCTATCGGAGATATGTCCATACCTGTTAGTGTGATATGTGAAAGAGAGTGAAAAGTGAAAAAATAATATATGGTTCTTCTAAATCGCTAAAATTCCAGTACTAATTCTCTTCACTAGCCATCATCAGAATAAACGATAGTAGCAATAGTGTGACTATTGGTATCGACAGTGATAGCTAAAAACTAGTATCATGATAGTGGACATGTGGTTACGAGTATGTGAAAAACATGTGAAGATGGCAAGAAATATTTCTGATTAGATTGATCTGAGTTTCTGTTGGAGTGATGTATCCAATTAAGTGGGCAGAGAAACTAGGCGTGGCCACATTATTAATTAACATGGGCATAAAATTGAGGTCTTTCAAAGTTTCTTTGGGAAACACTAACTGTGTAGTACTATTGCTTAGGTAATGTATAATTTCACGATGTTCTTATTATGGCTGGAAAAAAGGTTTGAAGCTTCGAACCTTCATTCATTTGCTGCGCATTCGAAGCTAAATTTCTCCCTTCGAAGCTTCGCTGCCTCGCCCACTATAATGTTTGTACTTGCATACTTGTGAAATCTAAACATGTGGTCAATAATGTTGGTGTGTTCCAGAAAGGTTGAGGCTGTGTTATTGGCTGATTCTGTCTCGTTTCTCAATCCAGTGATGCTAAATCCAAGTAGAAACAGAGACAGTAGTAATAAGACTAGTACTTGTTATAAAGCAATTATCCAGTTTAAGAGGTATTCTATAGCCAATCAAGGTAAGAACAACATTGATAAAAAATTATTAAAAGCATATAGCAACCTTTGAAAATTAGTTGGTTTTTGCTGGCAAAACATCGAATGCTGTTTTGCAATCTTCGTCCCAGCCCCAGTTCTATTGCTTGGGTGATCTTGTGATGTCTTATACATGTACATGTAATACACACTTACCCATAGACACACGAGCAGCTTCAAATATACATTGAGCCTTTATGGAGTCCATTACAATATCTTCCAGCTGTTCTAATTTCTCATCATTAAACTCTTTTCTATTTCCAATAAATTGAGCTACTCTAGCGTAGGTCAAATTATCAGTAATTATCTTAATCAATTCTGGAAAATGATAGGAGTACCACTCTCTGAGGAGAAGAGGGAGAGAAATGAGACTATTGATATTGTACATGTATATGTGACAGGATTTGTGATAAACACACTTTGCTGACCTTATTCTCATAGAGAATGTATTAATGTCTTTATCAAGTTGATCTAATAAACTAATTGACTGAATTATCATATTATCTGCACGATGAACATTGAATTTAACTCTGGCTCTAGAATAACTATGACCAAGACCTAGTGGAAGAAGAGGAGGGAGAAAAGGGAGAAGAGGAGGGGAGGGGGAGAGGAGGGGAAGAGAAGAAGGATAAGAGGAGGAGGAGGGGAAGAAGAGAGGAGGAGGAGGAGGAGAAGAGAGGAGGAGGAGGAAGAGAAGAAGAGGAACACATGTATCACGTACATGTAGTGTATAGTAAAGGTACAGATGTAATACAAACATTTACATAGGAACCCTCTTTTCTGGACACCGTAGGGAAACACACAGGTGTCCTGGTCCAATATAAAGGACATTTTTAAGTGTCCTTAACAGGATTATAGGGGTGTTCTCATTTGAAGGTTAGAATAGAGGGGTTCCACAATACACAAACACATGTAGACACCATACAGTAACAGTAATTACCTTAGTTCTACTATCAGTGCAGGTACTACACACAGTATAGCAATTACTGTCCAGTGAAGTCACTAAAGCGCAGTACAGCGGCACCATGCTTGTTTTTAAAAAGATTTATTTATTTTATTTTGTATCAAAAATTTAATTAACAAAAAATTGACTTCAGAAAATAACTGTTGCACATTTGCAAAATATAGTCTAATTGACCTCATCTGTACCCGTGACCTTTTTCTAAAATTGAAAAGAGGATACAGTTCTTTGTCTAGTGGTGGTAACTAGAGGTTGGAGGCAATGCCCACTGTAGGAGCTAAATATGAACTTTTACTCGACCTGGCTATGCACTTGGGCTGTGACTATCTCAGAGCTATAGGTTGGGGACAATGCCCACTATAGGAGTCAAGTGAATTTCTTAGACTACAGTTACATGTATTGAAGATGGACAAATTTCCGAGCTAGCACAGAGCAAGTTCTATTCTCTGCTTACAGATGAATCCACAGATATTTCAGTTAAAAAGCAGTTTGTGCTTGTAACACGGTACTTAAAAGCAACAGAATTGAAGACTGCATTTATCCACATAGAAGACCTTATTGATGGTACTGCTAATACAATCACAGATGCCATTCTTTCATATTGTGCTGTGAAATCTTTAGACGTCACCAAGCTCAATTTTATTTTTGTATAAACAAAATATTGTAATATTGATACATGTGTAATAGCAAATTGTAATAAAAGAGAATGAAATACACATACAAATAAATACATTTCACTTCTTAGCCCTCAATATCATGGATTGTGTGCAGTGGTAATATTAATTAACCACACCCCTCACAAAACATTAATTTTTTTGACGGCACACTAGGCACACCAAGAATCAAATATCCTCTACCGCTCTTAAATTTTACCCTAGTGACTTCCCTTTTGTCGTAAGTTATGTGTCTTAAGTGGGTGTGTCAGTTCTATCGCATTTATGCAACAACGGCGGTGAATCCATTAATAACTGTGGTGTGAAAATGAAACTACTGAGTAATTACTGTACTGTATGGTGACTTTTTATTGACTTGAACTGTAAATCATACATGTATGTACATGTATATACAAACTGTACATGTATGTAAATTGAAAATCATATATATACATGAACATGTACATGTATATTATACCTAGTTGAGCCTTAGCTGCAGCAGGAGCCGTTAGTCCTTTAATAAGACGATGAAAATATAAGCGAACCCCTCGCAAAACTTCATTAACCACACCTCCTGATTGACATGGAATTTCAAGTATCTCTTGAATAACTCCACCTAGTTTAGGATCAGCCACACCCACAATAACCTATATGTATATAACGTACATGTACACATGTACATGTAGTTTTTAGTAAATACAATACATACATGTACATGAAACAACACTATTCAACATTCTGTACATAAATACATGTACATGAGGTTGTTGTAAACCTCTATAATTGTTTCATGTACTTAAACCAAAATTCGTTTGTTTACTACACATTCAAAGCCACACCCACTTGTTTGTACATGTATATACTTGCACAATCTAAACATGTAGCTCATGCGGGCATGTTATGGAAAAGTTAAAGCTGGTTTTGTTGATGAAATTTCCTAATGTTGTTTTCCAACCTTGTACATATATCAGTGTTTTGCCCAAAATATAAATCAAGTGAGTCACTACCACACCTACATGTACATGTACTAACCACACACCTACTGTTTACACCTTAATTACATTAGTTGAATGATACGTCAAATTATTACTATACAGAAGTGATGTACACATGTACAAGCAAATTATCTGATACAAACATCTCTCTTTAAGCTCCTAGCATACATGTACATGCCAACTGTGACATGTAGATCTTGTATCATTAAACTGCTCAAATTGCAAAAAAATATAGCCAATACAAAGAATTAAACTTTCATCGATCCAATTCCTTACAAATCTTGAAATCTATAAAACATTTATTTCATCATCCCACAATAGCTACTCAACTTTATCTAGAAACTAGAGACAGCTACATGTAGCTCCTTTGCAGCTACTCCATTTAACATATGATTAATTAACTATGGGCGTGTCCTTTCTTAATTAGAAGTGCAGTTTCCTTTTTTCAGAATTCTACCATGTAAATTACACGCTAGACACGCTTTAGGGAAACACTGACATGTATGTACATGTAATTAAAAATGTACATGTATATACATGTACATGTACCTTTGATTTCTTCTTTCCTTTGGGGACATTATTCAACAGAAAAGCTCGCAAGTCATCATGCATAACACCTGTAGAATACACATTTATAAATAATAGAAATTTAATCCATGATTATACAGGACAGTGATGTACATGTAGGCTTAACATTTACCTGTAGGCAGAGCAAAGGTAATCTGGTGTTCTGACTATGTGTGTATGAACAAAATGTCTAGGCAACTAACAACAAGGGTCAAAGCTTTTTCTAAAACTTTTTCGTTATGAAGTTATGACAATTTTTATAACTCATGATTACCATTTCACCACTTTCTGAACAAGACTACATGAAACACAGCTAAACTTGTTGCTGTCAAATCAAATACAAAAAGTACATGAAAAATAAGGTATTACATTTAAGTCTCTGCTTTAGGAAGAAATGTCCTCATGATTCCTGTGAAACGTTCAACAATAAGAAAAAATGCTTACACGTGTATGAATCACGTGCACAACACATGACTTGAAATAGATAGAGCTAGAAAGTAACTTTGCTTGGAGCCAGTGCTCAATATTGTAGTCAGGACTATCTCAGTTACATTTGATTTGATTTGATGCACTGCTTTGCTAGCGATAGCCATGATACATGTTTAGATGTGTGTAGATGTATCTTCTAAAGTCTGGAAACAGTAACCGTGAGTGATATAAATTGTCATAACTTTGTAACCAAAAGGTTTTAGCAAAAGTCTGTTGTTATTTTTGTTCCTTGTATAACTTGGAGTCAGTCAGTAGCTCATTTGAGCTGCTAATGCTCGTAGTTTTACCATTTTTTTGCGAACAGACAAACAAACAAAAACAAGCACATACACAGACACACAATAACATTACCATACCTTCCACTTATGCTTCACAGCGAGAGTAAACAATACAACAATACAACAATCATAAGCCAATATGAATACTATATAACAGTTACATGATGTAAACTACCTTCAGAAATACTGTTAATATTATCAAGAGCATTAGCACCACTCTTAAAAGGAGAGAAAGCTTCAAGATTTATCATTGATGTAAATCTGGAGTAGTCCATAACAGCTTCTTGTACTTCAGGTAACAGAGACCCGATATCTTCAACATCTTGACAACGGAATAATGCATACCCAGCAGCATGTTCAAACAGTACAAGAAATACCTGTATAGAAAATGAAATACAACTTATCTGTTGGAGACAAAATAACTTTCTTACCATTATAAACACGTGTCAAGAAATACACATGTTTATGATATCTACTGCACATGCGCAGTGCGCAAAGAAAGTTAGGGCGTGTCTCATAACAATGGAGGAAAGACCGCAGCTTGCTGAGCTTCAAAACCAGGTCATTACCAACAAATGGTTTGACCTTGGATTACAGCTGGGGTTAACAGACAATGATTTGAAAGAAATTCAACAGAATTACTCCGCCATTTCCGACTGTAGACGCGAAATGTTCAGCCTTTGGTTAAATACATTTCCTGGAGCCTGCAGAAACCATATCATAGAGGGTCTCAAAACTATCTCTGTTGGTGAAATCTTGATAGCCGAAAGATACACTTTATTTATTAGTCAGTCCTCTTGTGGTATGTGTAAATTGTTTAACCACTGTATCTGTAAATGGTATCCTATGTGATATAATGTACTGTATACATCTACTTTACCACACCAGTAATTACATACTTAATAATAGGGGTTGATTTATTCCTAAAATTTCAGATATTTGTTCGTAAAAGGTTAGCGAATATCCAGATACCAAAAGTAGCATTCATTACAGTACTGCTGCATGTACACATACATGTATACTTTATCCCTCAAATCTTTTAGAAAAAGCTGTTTTTATGGCCTACAGCGCCATCTTTATGATGATTGCTTTCCCATGGATTCTAACTATATGCATATATAATATTTAGTGTTGTTTTAGTTTGACAGTAATGACCACTTTTAGTTATAGTTATAGTTAATTAACTAAAACAATTTTAGGCTAACTAAAAGCGATTTAGTTTTAGTTAACTAACTAAAAGTGACCATTTTTCATTTTAGTTAGTTATAGTTATTACGGTAGGCCTGTAATTTAGTTATAGTTTAGTTAACCAAAAGTCAAAATGCCTTACTAAAAGGGGTTTTAGTTATAGTTATAGTTAACTAAAACAACACTAAATTATATATGTATATATTTTTTGTGTGCGTGTCACATACGCATTTGTGTTGTATACGTAGTTAAGGAATTTGCGTCATTCTGGGGGCTAAGCCATTTATGTGTGTGGCCTGTAATAGAGGGCATGCTTGAGTTCTGCAGACCAGCAGGAAGAAAGCGGCTTGTAGCTTATGTAGAAACTGGAACTAATAGCTATTCTACTTTAAGTTCTGTAAAAGTTTTTAAAAAGTAAGGAGAGTAGATAATCAAAATAATAACTATAATAGGCTGTTGTGTTTCCAGCACTAGAAAGTCAGCCATGATTACTGAATGCTGGACACTACAAAGCAATCATAAGGATACCAATTTCTATATATAATTATTTTGTTTCAATCAATCATTCAATGTTGTAGGGTGTAATCAGTATATTACATGCTGACTCAATAGATTGTCAGCACGTAATTCATTATACCACATGCCCAGTGTATTAAATATGAAACAGTTGAGGTATAGTCATTAGGGCACTGGCACTAACTCTTGTATGAGTAATTGTTGTTCATATGGTATTAATTAAACTTAGTAATAATTATAAACTATAGTAATAATTCCGTAAGAAATGAAATTAATTTTATTTATCCACTCCATACACAGATCTACAACATTCTTCACCAGATGATTCATCTGTCACTTCTCCACCCATTGAACAACAAAACCAGGTAATACTTATAATCTACATGTAGGAAAATGAAGGCTGGATTATACATAATTATTATATTACAATGTAGTTTTTAAATGAACCAATTAAATGACACATAACCAGAGAGATTCTTTTATGTAGGGATAGCATGAAAACACCCATACATTTCATTCAGTACAAAGTAGTGTTGGGCGATAATTCAATGTATTGCATACATTGCAATATTATTCCATCACAATAAATAGCATGAGTTTGGTCTCCCAATATCGCAATAGCAAAATGTTGCCTTACTACAACTACTTAATATATGCAGTGGAAAATACAATTACACGTAGGCGGAAGGGTATGGTAATCGTATTGTGTGTCTGTGTGTCTGTTCACAAAAAATTAAAAAAAACTACAAACATTGACGGCTCAAACGAGCTACTGGCAGACTTCAAATTATACAAAGATCAATAATAACAACCTTAATTTGCTAAAACCTTTTGGTTAAAAAGTTATGACAATCTATATCACTCACGGTTACTATTTCCAGACTTGAGAAGACTCCTGGGGACATCTACACACATCTAAACATAAATGCTACTGTATCATGAGTATCACTAGCAAAGCACTGCATCTATCTGAAGTAGTCCTGGCTACAACATCAAGCACTAGCTCCAAGTATTCTTGCTATGAAGGTTACTTTTAAGCTCCACCTATTTCAAGTCATGTGTTGTGCATGTGATCCACAAATTGAGCACTTCACAGAGACTCTTTCTTTCTTTTTCGACTAAAATGTTATACAGATAAAATGCATATATTTTTTATGTGCTTTTTGTATTTAAAATAAATATTAAATTCATAATAGCATCAACTCAGTCCTTCACAGTTTTACTTTAGTTGATAGCAGAATTTCCGTCTTTGAAGTTAACCTTTTCATGATAATAAGACACAGACCTGTGCAAATGAGCAATGATATAAACATGACACACATGATACATGTGTGCTGTAATTATTATGATATGCTTGTCAGTGTATTACGTTTATAAATAGTTGATGTTTGTTTCACATGTAATATTACTTTGCCACGTAGGCGAGGTTCCTGTCCCAATAGCACTCGTTACAATTATTATCTATCATGTGAAAAGCTCAGCATGCACATTATGGTGTATAACTGACCAATCATATTGCTTAAATGAGCATGAATATGTTCACAGACTAGTTGTTAAACTATAGTGAATGGTTCAGACATTGGTCACAAGATTACATATAAAACATGTACATGTGCATGTACATGTACATGTGCATGTACATATACATGTACATGCACATGGAAGATGCCAATTAATCTTGTATTTAGGGTCTCAATAGGCTGTTGGTTGGTGGCCATTTGCTCTACCATTTCAACAACCTATACCATGATTACCATAATCTCTGAATGCCTCAAACTTACACTACACTAAAATATAGGTTGTTGTTCATATTCATCATTAATTTTGAGCTTTATGGAAACAAAATAATAGTTATGTGAACAGGACGTTTTGACCCGAGAGCTTCATTGTATTTATGGAATTGAAATAATAGTTATGTGAACAGAGTGTTTCGACCTGAGAGCCTTTTTCAGCTACTTACATGTACTTGTATATAATTATAACTACAGTTTAAATTATCTAATAGAACTGGGTATTCTATTTCAACGTACGGCCAGACATGATTGGAAACAACATTCAAAGTTTTTTGAGCAGAAACGAACAAATTTTCTATGGTTTGCAAATTTTTAATAATGTTATACTGACCTTGATTGGCTATAGAACCCCTTCAAACCTGGATTATTAATATTACGCTGACCTTGATTGGCTATAGAACCCCTTCAAACCTGGATTATTAATATTACGCTGACCTTGATTGGCTATAGAACCCCTTCAAACCTGGATTATTAATATTACGCTGACCTTGATTGGCTATAGAACCCCTTCAAACCTGGATTATTAATATTACGCTGACCTTGATTGGCTATAGAACCCCTTCAAACCTGGATTATTAATATTACGCTGACCTTGATTGGCTATAGAACCCCTTCAAACCTGGATTATTAATATTACGCTGACCTTGATTGGCTATAGAACCCCTTCAAACCTGGATTATTAATATTACGCTGACCTTGATTGGCTATAGAACCCCTTCAAACCTAGATTATTAATATTATACTGACCTTGATTGGCTATAGAACCCCTTCAAACCTAGATTATTAATGTTACGCTGACCTTGATTGGCTATAGAACCCCTTCAAACCTAGATTATTAATGTTACGCTGACCTTGATTGGCTATAGAACCCCTTCAAACCTGGATTATTAATATTATGCTGACCTTGATTGGCTATAGAACCCCTTCAAACCTGGATTATTAATGTTACACTGACCTTGATTGCCTATAGAATCCCTTCAAATCTGGATTTTTAATTTTTGCTATTCTTGTTTCTACTGATTTAGCATTACTGGACTGAGAAAAGCAGCCGGCAACAAAGCCTTAAATTTCCCGAAACATACCCACATTATTAACCACACATTTAGATTGTAGAAGTGCACATGCACATACGTGAAAGTGGGTTGATCAGCAAAACTTCGAAGGGAGAAATGTAGCTGTGAATGCGTGGCAAACGAATGAAGGTTTGAACCTTCAAACCTTTTTCAGCCCTATTACAACAGATATTAGTATCAGTACTGAAACGAATACTGCCTTTTGGTACTCCACTGACAAATATTCGAATATTCGCTTGCTTAATTGTTTGAATTGTTTCAGGCAAAATATTCTTTCTTTGATCTACTTACAATATATAATCAGAAGAATTTTTATTATCGATTGACTCAGTCGATTGATTGATTAATCATCTCAGCCTTGTTAAATATATAATTATATATATTAGCTACATGTTACATTATAATCAATGTCATTACGTTTACATATTTACCCCACAGCCTGATGATCATGCTGAGCAATTCATGGTCTCTGAGGTTTATCATCCACAGTTTGAAGGAAAGAGAAGAGAGCTTGCTTCACTTTTTGTTAAAATAACAAGGATTCTTAAAACAAATAACATCTCTTTGGAAGAATTGAAATTCGTTTTATGTCTTTATCCTGAATTGAAGAATGATGTTACAGCTACAAAATCACTTGAAGATGCAATCGTTGTTGTTCGGGATCACACATCTTTGATTAACACAAACTATCTTCAAGCCATTGCCGAAGATTTTGACCTTCCAAATGCAATTGACCTCATAAAAAAATATAACGAATCGATTAATGAATTTTGTAAGCA
This sequence comes from Petrosia ficiformis, assembly GCA_947044365.1. Lineage (NCBI taxonomy): Eukaryota > Metazoa > Porifera > Demospongiae > Haplosclerida > Petrosiidae > Petrosia > Petrosia ficiformis. The sequence goes on along the minus strand of OX345640.1, from coordinate 7,240,987 downwards.
AATTCCTACCACACATGCATATGGTCTAGAGTTTATGAAGCATTCAAGTGGACCCATTCAGAAATCGGAAGTTCAGTTTGTTTTAGGGTGGGACGCTGATGATAAGACTCTGAGTGATATACAAACTCTACTCACGAAAGCTTTCCATGACCAAGCTAAATACGTAATGGTGAGAAAAGTACGGAAGGGTAATTCCGTCATTGTCATCTGCTATGCTCCACCTCATTGTCATGAAGAACTGACAAGACTAGTAAAGGAAAACGAAGAGGAACTGAGAAGATACAAAGTACTCTCAGTTATCATTGGAAGGAACGTAGTTCTAAAGAGAGAACCAATGGTTAGAATACCAAATTAATGTTGACTTATGTACAAGTAGGATCATATTTATTTACATACATGTAGAGAACCCAAATTTCAGAACACTCAACTGGCATAGAGGTTGATACTGGTGAGTATAGTAATACATCATGTATGTTGTAATCATTAATATAGTTTTGTGTGCTCAAGTTGTCAACAGTTCACGTCAGTCTTTCAATGGTCACAATTTCCCTTGACGTCTCCTTCCCTTTGTGATACAACAGTAGCATGATATTATACTGTATATGTTACTAAAAAGTCATCATACAGTACAGTAATTACTCGGTAGTTTTATTTTCATGCCACAGTAGTTCAACAGTAGTTTTGACAGTAATTGGTATAGTTGTCGATTGAACACCACAGTAGTGAGACAGTAATAACAAACCAAAAGAATTAATGTTACTGTATGGTGACTTTTTATGGCCCGTAGGGGCATCCCTATGATTGCTTTCCTATGGGTTTGAACTATACATATTTATTTATTTATTTATTTATTTATTTATATATGTTTGTGGCCACTTACGAGTATGCATTGTATATGTAGTTAAGGATTGTTACGTCATTCATGGGGCCCTGGTCAATTAATAGGCGTGGTGCATAAAAGAATGCGTGCTCAAGCTCTACAAACGAAAGTTGTGTAGCTTACGTAGAAACTGGAACTATTAGCAAGCTATTCTACCTGAAATATCTTTCTAAAGTTCTGTAAGATCCTTTAAAAGGT
>OX345640.1:4341980-4748815 GCA_947044365.1 Petrosia ficiformis | reverse complement strand
TACCATAATTACTGAATTATTATTATCTCACATAAATCATGAATTTTATACATTATCATATATATATTTTTGAATGGACTGGATATCATTATTATTTTGTGTAGACTGAATATTAGTTAATAATTCATTACTGTATAAAAATGTCAACACTTTGCAAGCAAATAAAAAATAAAAGCAGTAATTAAAACACCTAAAGTCTATTGTTGCTTGCATGAGCTTATTGAACCCGCAATGACGGAAGAAGCAGAAACAGTAGGCGATGACCAGTTATCTTCAATCTCTTTAGCGGCAAGAGAAACTTTCAACTGATGATTTATAAGAATTTCAGCAAATTGCATAAAGATGTCTTTTCTTACAATTATTATACGAATATCAACAAGACGAGACGAATGTGAGAATTTGTGTTCACAAATCCCCTCAAAGATACCTGAAGCAGCAACGGTCAATGCTAACTGAAGACTTCCTGTACTAATAGCTGGTATGGCGATAGATGTAGCACGGAGTTCTTCAGCTTTGCTCAATATTTTATGCATTAGTTCTTTCAAAGTATCAATAACATCTTTTCTGAAATCAGGATCGAGTTTTTTGTCATCAAATAATATGCCTGTGGGACCAACTGCATGTATGATCCAGTCACACTTCAAATTACCTCCAGCTTTAGTATATGCTATGTTGCCAATCTCAATCGGTCCATGTTTTTGTACGTAAATGTTAGCATGCTTCTGCACTTCAAATAAACTAGCAGCATTGATTGCAGCTGATACTCCAATTCTATGTTGCAATGGAGGGTTTGCTGAGCTGACAATAATCGATGCATCTTCCTCAACAATATTTCCTTTCTTAAGTATCAGCTTTCTCCCTCCTCCGAGATCTATTTGGAGGTTCAGAAGGTTAGTTACCATTTGGAGATTGAGCTTGTGCATTTCTGGAGATCTAGATATAATTTTCAGTACATTACAAACCTCAATATGTTGAAAGGAATCTCGGTTCTGTTGTTTTGCACACGAAACTATAATTTGTCGTAACAAACTTGCTGGAAGCGACTCTGGTATAGGAAAGAATTCGACTCTTAGTTGACACGAGTTAAAGATATATTGATAAAACTGCAAAAATATCCTCAAATTTTGTTCTTTTGATTCAAATTCTCGAAAGGACTTGAACTTTACTTGTCCTTGATTGATGTCATAACTCAGGTTAAATCTAGGTAAACAAGCTTCTGAATCTCTTGAAATCGCAGAAAGAACTTCAGGACTTAGTCCTGTCAAAACAGCATAACGATCTGTTGGATTATTCAAAGGTTCTTTTTTGGGTTTCAATTCAGGTTTTGTACAAGTTTTAGCCTCGGACTGCGATTGTAATTCTGTTGTAATTAATTCCCCTTGTAATTTTGAAACTTCTGTTTGAAGGCTTGACACCTTTCCTTTTAGGTTTTGGATTTCGGACTCCTTTTCTTGTATTACCTTTTTCAAATCATCAATCTCATTTTTTGGATCGGGTTGAGAATTGGGATTGGGTTCAGGAGCACATGTGCTACTCATAGTAGAGTGAGACTGAACATTACAAATACTATATTGCTCTGAAGACTTAATATTCTCTACAAGTTGGCATATATCTTTTGAGGATGGGCGATTTTCGGCTTTGTCACTCAAACATTTCAGAGCTGATTCTTTGAGATGGTGGTCCGAAGGGATTATCATGATATCCTCATTTCGTCTTTCTAATTCGTGTACAGGTAGTTTAATGAAACCAGTTGGAGAACGTTCATCGGGTAATAAGGATTCTGAAGGACCTGGATTAGGTTGTCGACACGTAATAATCTGTATTATCAAAACTCCAAACGAAAACATATCCAGTTTCTCAGAGTAAACTGGAGGAGTTAACCATGCTTCAGGAGGCATATACACTGGACAGCCAGGTACTTGAGTTAAAGACGAAAGGGAAGATGAGTTCATTGTTAGCTTAGACATGCCGAAATCTGTAATCTTAGCCCTACGACCTCCAAGAAGTAGTACATTATTACTAGAGAGATCACGATGAATAATACCATTTGTATGTAAATAATGGAGTGCCAATACAATGTCATGACATATATCCACCTGAATATTAAATGGTACTGACTGATCTGAAGAATGATAACGATTTAGAAATGTTGTCAAACTCTCGTCCATTAACTCCATAAAAAGAGCTACTTGACTAGTGGATGTCTCTGTGTGTACTCCTAAGAACTGGACAATATGGGGATGTTTGAGAGAGGCCAGAAAGGAACATTCTTGCATGAATTTATCAACAGCCCAATTTCCAGGTACAAGGAATGTAGGATGAAGGAGTTTAGCAGCACATGGTAACTGATCGCACTTGGCTTTACACACAATACCATAAGCACCACTACCCAATGGTTGGTCCTTGTAAATAGCAACTTCATCGAATCGAAGATCGAATCCATATCCAGAACCAATACTACTATCAGTAGCCATTTTTCTGCATAAGTAATTAAGGGTGGAGCTAGATTTAATTATTATTAGATCTATGGGTGTGGCTGATTTGTAATTTAGCTATCCTGTCACAAAGATCTGTTCTCATCAATAATCATATCTCATCTGATGATCATTTACCGTCACATCAGAAGTACATTTGTGTTGTTGTGTGTCTAGTACACTTAAAATACATAATATAATATAATATATAAACTTTACATGCAATCTGTTTTGAACACATAGTCCATTTACCGGGAAATTATTTACGTCTTAGTGAAATAATTATGGAGGGCGAGATTTGAAAAGGGATGGATAAGGCTTTCTTCTTCTTTGTAAGGCAAGATAGCTACTGTTTCAAAAACTGATACGAGTAAGAAATAATATCCCCAACTAGAAATGTCCAGTGGTAGAAAGAGGAACGTGTCCATAGATTCAGAGAAGAATAGTCCAACAGCTGGAGACCAATTTCCAAAGAAAGCTGGAGAGAGATTACCAAGAGCCGCCAAAAAAAAGAGGTTAAGTCTAACTGCTGTTGTAACAGATCAAACAGAAGCAGAAAAATCAGGTGAACAATAGAGAATTAGATTTTTTAAATGCGATTAACACATTCACCCTAGATATTTAAAATAATTATATATATATATATATTTGTAGTAATAACGAATGTGGACAACTCAAAGCAATCAACACGTGTCAAACGACAGGCCTGGACATCTACTGGTATCGCCTCTTTCTTTGAAGGATTATCAGAAGTAGGTTGACATGTATGTATTAACATACAGATAAGATTGTGAAGTGGTATACATGTATAGAAATTCTGTTTTGTTTCATGAGTATTGATTATAATTATAATACTAATTATTCATCGAGTAGCAATATGCATTGGAAATGTATTGTGCTCTAAAGTTTCTAAAACTGCTAGCTTTTAGAAATAATCGAGGTAAAATAAAACTGTATACACACTTGATCATTTCTTTTTGCCACTGGATGCGACATCATTTAAAGTACCTCTGTTCAACAGTTTAATGACTAGTAGAATCTAATTGGTTCATTACTGTAGCATGGTAAAGACTTTGGTCGAATACTTCATTTTATGCAAACAAGACAGAAGAAGAAACAGCATGACCCTTTCATTGGAAATCTCACTAAAAACCAGGTGATAATGAGGGCTCTATCATACACTATATACATGTACATGTGCATCAGGTCATAGCCTCATAGGTAGGTATTAGAGGTATTAATCTAATCTGTACTCTGTACAAGGGTGTGTGCTGGACATTTTATTTCTACTCTTCCTATACTTTGCATTGAGTTCTATCTTAATTTTATTCAACATTCACTAGATCAACTGATTGTGTATACACAATTATTTTGTACATGCACAAGGCAGAATTGACTTTTATGATAGTTTGTAGTATTAATGATTAATGATCATTATAATGGTTACATCTGATACATGTAATACCTAGGGCTATAGATTTGTGCAAGGAGATGTAATCTTTGTCTATATGTTTTATTTCACTCAGGTTCGTTTCTTCTATTATCGCACATGGCATAAAGTATCTTCATTATTATCTCTGGCCGACAGAGAAATTCATAGTCCTACTCAGAGTGAGTTAATATCCGAGTTAGTGTTTTTGATAAGCTCATATTAATCCAAATAGCACTTGGCACTACACAGTTTGCTTTAGGCCCAGATGCCATAATTGTTACTAAGAATAGTAACTCTTTGTTTAACAGCTCATGTTTCTCCCAATGGCTCAGACACTAGGCCAATCTGGCTCACCTTTTTGTCAAAAACTTATTTAACTCAACCACTTGTGAAATATCTCAAATAATGATATGGTCAATAAAAATTTTAAAAAAGGACTTGTTTACATGTTATCAGAGAGTATGGTAGTACTCTCTATGTAGAGATGGCTTCAAAAAAAAATGGCTGCCCACACATTTCAATTGCAAGTGATGAGCTGAAATCTCTGCTAATATAAACTGGTAAGTCTTTATAGACATACCTTTTGATATTAAACATTTTCATGATTCACAAGAGCTCCTATATGGCTAGAAAGTATTGCTGAAGTAGAGAGTGGCAAAACTGCTAGATTGTTCCTCATCATCATAATATATTCTTTTCAAGAAAATACATTTCTGCATTTTGTGAAGCTATCAAAGTATTTTTAGCACAAATACATGTACAAATTCATTTTATTAATTAAATAAACTATTTCAACTATTTTAACAATTTCAACAACCCTCAACTAGCCCATCTTCTTTAGAAAGCTGATTGTAGTTGGTTGATATTATCTTCTTGGTAAGTTCTATTAGAAAAACAGGATAACAAATTACAATGCCAACTCAATTGTTCAGTCTCATTCTTGAAATACTCCTAAAGGTTTCTCACTATTAATACTTAACATCTTCTTTAGGAAAACAATTATTTCTACTCTTAGATCCCAAAGTGGAATTACATTTTGGATACAAATTATTAATATACAAGCCCTCGTATTATTGTCACTACAGGATCAATTAGAAAAGGAGCAGTACCTCAACTAACAACTTTGTCACAAGATAGTAACAGGGGATGTGGTGGATCAGATGATGAAACAGAAGGAGAAGTAGAGGCTGGTTTTGATATATCTCTTGATGAAGGTATTATGTCAAACACATATTTTAGAACACAGCTCATACTTCATAGTAGTGTTTAATTAACTTAACCACTTTTATATAGTATTGTGAGTTTTAGTTACTATAACTAAATTACAAGTCAAAAAGAAATTTACCAATAGTGACACTTTCAGTTACAATGCAAGTGAAACCGTCAAGCCTTATATTAGTTGGTTTAAATTTAATAGGTATGCTAAAGGTATAGCGATATCGGAGTTCCATCTATAAATTTCAGTTTGAGGGGAAAGTTAATGTGAGTACATGTGAGGAGGTAACAGTACTTTGGGACAAGCCAATGTTACTATAAGTACATGTGTAGGATGTAATGAACACTGTTACATTTCGGCATGCAGTTAGTTGTTACTTAGAGTGTGTCAATATAGCTAGGAGGTTTGGTTGGGAAGAAGAACCTTGGATTAATGGTATACTAATAGTACATAAATACATGTATGGTATACTAACATGTACATGTACATACAAACCTTAATTTATATGCATGTACATGTAGGTGATGAAATTACTGATCATGTGATCATTGTACCAGATGAGAGTGAAACTATACAAAGTGGATCCCATACACATCAAAATCACCCCTCCCCATTCACACCAGGCCACACACACCTGAGTGAACCATCTCCTAATCACTGTCATAACAGTGACCCCTCCCCTAATGACCAAATCCACATCCACAATAGTCCCATCGTACCTTCCCTGACTGAGATAGAATGTTATACCATGGAAGGCACAATTAATATTCATGGAAACAGTTCGAACACAACAAATGTGTATGTAGAAGGAGAAGGTGATGTTGGTGAGGGTTATAGCGGAGCTGTGAAAGTGGAGCGAAAGAAAGGAGACAATGGAGGTATGGTAAAAGTTAATGGTATGTGGCAATCTCTGGATCTTGTGGCTATGATATGTTATAGCAAATTGAGACAAAAATGTCAAGGTATGTTAACTGTTTATTAACCTATAATATGATGTTGAGTCAACACTTATTTCTAGTGCTGGGACTCGAAATATTGATAATCGTTATCGATATAGCACATTTAGCAATAATCGATATTGTGACCAGATATTGATATATGTACTTATGCGCATGTGCATTCAGTACAAGGCATTTGTTTATTTTGTAAAAAACATCTTAGTAACTTAACTTACAACTGGTTTTATATTTGGTACAGGATATCCAAATTATTTATTTTCATGCCAATTAGTGGGAGGTCTTTCCTGTCAAGAAATTAATTACTTCCTCTGATATTATCGATAATCAATTGATATTGGGTATACTAATAATCGATATTGGTGTCTCTACCGATTCCCAGCACTACTTATTTCACATCTTATTCATTACATGTAATAATTAATAATTAAAGATATAACATGCACTAGTCTACTATAATCTGTTTACATGCTACAAATTAGACTTTATATATACAATAGTGTATAGTTTAATGCCATAAGATTAATACATGATTATATTGTAACTCAATAATGAAGTAATGGCGATATACACAAAATGAACAGGAATGATAAAATGTAACAGGGAATACGACTGCTGATCATTGTAAACTAAAGTTAGAAGACTTTTCTGTCGTCATGCCATCAGTGAAACCTTTTCCACAGACTCCATTGTACAATACAAACTAAGGCATTTAAACATGATATAAATATACTTCATACATGTACATGTAATAATCACTCATGAAAATGTCCATAACTTTAGTTTAAATTGATCAACAATATATTATTATCCCTCCCATTCATAATTGTGAGTTACAGTATATACATGTATATAATCATGTATTAACCTTGCAATACTACTGCTACATGTAACAGCAATGGCAGATCTATGAGAATTTCATTGTGTCTGGAAATTAGTCAACTTCAGCTGTTCAGCTCATTCGCATGAAAATTAAGATATCAATGGGTATACCCATTTTTGAACAGTACCAGCTGTTCCTTCATCCATGCCTGAACAATACCTACATATAAAGTCACCCTGATTTTGAGGTCGTCATGAAAGTGAACAGACAATTGTACGTATATCGTATAGACATCATTGCAATGAATAGATTTATATTATATTTCCAATGAATTTGTTACAGGTGACAAGACAGTGCTTGGTAAGAAACTACGAGAGCTAGTTTATCAAGGGTGAATAATATTACATAATAAAAAGTACCACAGTATATAGTACACTGTATTAATTATATTACATGTATGTATATAATTATATATATGTGTTTTAGTTATAATGTAAAGCCCCTTTTAGTAAAGGATTACAAGTTAACGAAACTATAACTAAATCAAGAATAACTGTAAATAACTAAATTGAAAATTTGACTTTTAGTTAATCAACTACAACTAAAACCCTAATTTAGTTAATTAGCTTCAACTATCCTAAAACCTTTAGTTATTATAATTAACCCTGATATCAGTAATTTGTTAATTAACTACAACTGAAATCTTAATTTAGTTAATTAACCCTAATTTAGTTAATTAACTACAACTCAAACCCTAATTTAGCTATTATTTTAGTAATCAACTACAACTATTTCCATACTATAACTAAAAGTTGTACTAATTAAAACGACACTATTTTACTAATTAATATTGATATTAATTGAAATATTATTGTATTACAGAGTGACTACCATTAGAATGAAAGGAAAGAGAAAGATTCAGTAAGTCTATCTTCTGACTCCATCTTACGGATTGACCCCTTTCTATCCTTTCTCGTTATAATTTCATTAATTTTCTTGTTTGTTCTCTTAGAATGAAAACTCCTAATTGTCCTGCTTTAAAGAGTACTAAAGGAAATCATAGTCTGCCTCCAGTGGGTAAGTACAGCAATACAAAGAACTACAATAATGTTTAAATTTGTAATAATTATGTGTATGTATTCATTTACATACATTTGTATTCACATTTTAATGATTTTATATACTGTAGTTTACAAAACCCTACTTCAGAGTTTGTATACATACATAATTATAATACAATTATGGATATACATTTGTACTATACTTACTCTAATCTGACCAATCAGATTGCAGAATTCAGAGTATATAACAGATCAGAGTTCCCTACTGCAAAAGACAATGGAACCAATCATTTACATAGCCATCATTATGCAAGCATTAATTGTTGCTAAGCAACAGTGTTATCTGAATCTTTAAACAATTAAGAAGACTATAGATCTGATTTTGTCAAAAGAGTAAATATTGTACAAGTTAGATATTTATCTCCAACCAGTGATACAAGACCCGTTATATTCCTTTGTAAAGAGCAGTGCTTTCATTGAGCCTTGGAAGTCCTGAGGGCAATGCCCTAGCAATATCCTTGGCTTAACATTTTAGCTGAAATAGTAAGCCAAACTGCTACACATACCAGATGCTGTCCATATCCACTATATTTTTTCTATGATTTTTAAATTTACAGACTTTCGCTAGATTTATCGTACAATGTCTTGCATGACTATCTCCACACCAATGGGGAAATGCGCTTTTGCACAACAAATTCTTATAATTACCTTCAAATGCATGCTAATTGACTATTTTGTATATGAAAACTGACTAAATGTGATCCAGAAACATTAACCAAATAGTGATCCTCCTAGATATCATATTGAATGGCCACCTATCATTTTGTTTCATAATTGTCAATAATTTTGTATTATAAACAACCGGTTCTGGGAAAACTATCCTTATAACATGATATATGATATATATATATCGTTATATCATAGCAGCACTACCAGTGACTTCATATACTTGGAATTATGTATTAAATTTCATGTTCACTTGTAATCTTAAACTACTGATTTTTGTTTTTTCTCCTTTCAGTTGGTGTGAATGATATTGGAAATGTGACTGAAGTGTGAGTCCTACAACTAATGTATTACATTTTTAACATGTTAATTCTTGATTGTATGAGGCTATAGACCACCATGCATAGGGCAACATTTGTAGCATGGAAGTGTAGTAGAATGTTACAAACAACTTGTTGCCTTAAATGTGATGTTCTACAAAGTTGCTTGAATGTTGTTGTGTATATAGTGGCCCTAAAGACTTAGAAGGAAGTGATTTAAAAGCTGACAGGCTCATACCATCAGCTTTAACTGGTTTACTTGCCAGCTCAGGTGGCATTCTTGCTAATGCAATCATATTAAATTATATAGCAACTCCTTATTGGAACCACCAGTTCATCCTGAAGTATCATCACAAGTGACCATTGAACTTCGACCTTTGAACTCTTGTACTTGGGCTTATGTACAACATTTATCAATGAATCCAAGATTAAGGTAAATATAATGGGTATCTCAATGTTATCAGTAGGACAGTTCCATATATTAGCTTATGTCACTATTATTTGTTTTATTTCACAGAATTTTAATGCCTTCTAAAAGAACTGTTAAAGAATTGTTTCATTTCATAGCTACTAAGTGGCATATTGTATCCTTAGAAAATTCTATAGTTGTGTGTCTGTGTGAGTGTATGTCTGTGTTGTGTGTGTGTGTGTGTGTGTGTGTGTATGTGTGTGTGTGTGTGTGTGTGTGCGTGCATGCGTGCGTGTGTGTGTGTGTGTGTATGTGTGTAAGTATGTGAGTGTGTGTGACATTAGTGATTTGCATGTAATTTTCAGAAGGCACCATAAAATAATTTTTATGAAATGCTTACCTTCAATTGCTAGAAATTTGATGTCCATTATTAAGCTTCTTAGATACTGAATTTCATTGATGGCAGAATGACGAGTGATTAAATGTAAGCATTTGATCAAAACTTATTTTGCAGGAAAGTGTCCCTTTTCAACAATTAGGTCACATTTACTTACACATGCATATAATTACATGAGTGGGGAGAGTTGGCTAGCCATCAAAGATCTTTAATCCACCATTCCCTGTTCTCAAGACTGGGCATTCAGTGTTCCTTCTTTACTTTGAATTTTCTAAGCCATTGTGGCTGCTTATTTTCCAAGGCTGATTGTTACTTTTCTAATCCATGGTTGGCTGGTTGTTATTTTTCTAATCCATGGTGGCTGATTGTTGTTTTTATAAGCCATCATGCCTGATTGTATGCCAGGGTGGCTGTTTTAATATTTTCTAAGCCCTTTGTGGCTGTGTTTTATGAATTTTCCAACCCATTGTGGCTGCTTGTTTCTTGTGCTTGTTTGTTAACTGTTTTTACACCTTTTGCTAGCGTGCCAGGCACATGAATTTTCATGTATGCAAAATATCTTTCTTGACTTCATTGCCAGCTACCAAGTGATATATTCCACATTTTGAAACTATATAAATTCATAAATACATCAGAAGAAAACTCATCTGTTGCTGTTTTAGAACCAAACAGTCAATTTGTAGCGAGTAAGTCTGGTCAAAGAGGCTTTATAGGATGTGAGTCATCAACTGGTTACCTAGATGAAGTTACTAGAGAGAAAATTGGCGGCATGGAGATGACAGTTTTACAGCCATTAAAATATGATTCAATAACCAGTATTGGAGAACTGAGAGAGAAGGTTATTATTAAATTAGATATTTAACATTCCTGAGTGAGTAGAACATTTCATCATCATAATTCACGTACACCTTGATCTCAAAAAATGTTCATAACATTAGTTCGGAAGGAGCAACAATCTTTTTACCTGCACCATTTTCATATAAATATCCTTCCAGTTCTTTTTTGTGTATGTCAAATTTCAATTCATTGAGTTACAGGTGTAATCATTATGTCATACATATAAAGTCATTACACCTAATTTCAAGGTCATCATGAATGTAAACAGATATTTACTATCACAAAATAAGAATCAGATACTAATTATAATAAATGGCACCCCAAAAAATAGATCAATTAACACTGTGCCCATGTAGGTAAATGTAACTAAATAAATACAGGTATTTCGCACAGACAATGAGATCTAATGCACAGTGTAGGCCATTTGGATTATGAAATATAAGGTGTATATTACTTGTATAAGCAAATTGCTGTATAGCTGTAACCCTAATTATACACATGACATGTAGGACCTCTTCCCATAAAATAATTTAGATCAAACACTTAAATTCCTATATAGTATGCCAGCAACATTTAGTATGTAAGAAGTGTAATGATAACTATCTGTGGGTTGCAAATTTCCATGACTACCTGTATAAAATGACTGTATAGTGAGCAACTGAAGAGAAGCATCTGATATTTTATGGGAAAATGTCCCTTTCAGTCAAATGTCTTGTACTTATCAATGTCATGTAGCTAACATTTGTACATGCAGTGTTGAAATATACATGTACATGTACTATCAATTTTCTCCTGCTCGTTTTTGAACTCTCAGGTACCTGATAAGTCTAACAATAGAATAACACTAAAGTATGAAATTTGTCAGAAACAAGTAAGTATAATCCACATGCATGACTTATATAGATTTTCATGTGCCCACATATGATGTGATCCCCTGTACAACCTGACCTATTTAAAAACCAGCCTGACCCATTGTTTCTCATTATGACTCCATCAGAACTTCCTATCTTTGGACAAATCTTAACCCATATTAAACCCTAAATGAATAGTGTACAGATTAAGCTGTCATTCCCAAACCAGCAAGTTTGGTTAGGCTGTTTATATAATGTGTCACATTTTAAATTGTAAATTGGCTTAGAACTTGATGATTATATACTTAATCTTTCTCATTACAACAGGCACCTCCATTTGAGACCACCAACCTGAATCAACTCTTCAGGATTGCTAATTTTCTGACTACAGCTCACAAGTCTACTCCTCCACCAAATCTCACATCTCCCTCACCCACCACACCACCTTTGTTGGTCACTACCCCAATTCCTGTAGGTATAACACCATCTCAGAGTAGTCCCATGTTACTCTCCAGTCCCGCTGTGATTCATTACATGAAAACCTTACCAAAGAAAAGTCCCATTAAATCACCATTAGCAAAATATCGACGAATGAAACAGCTAAGACCATCACCATTAAAAACAATACATGCAACCACAGCATCTCTTACAAATTTACATAGTTCAATCCCAACTAAACCCACATTCACAGCTTCACAACTCTCACCTTTATCACACTTCTCACCAGCTATTTCATCATCTATTTTTGATACAAATATCACGCTAATACCACCAGTCAGTCAATCCATGCAAAACTTTACACCTTTGTCACAACAATTACTTAGTACATCTACTACAACTCAGTCTAGCTCTACTACTGTTTCTTCTCCTTTAATACTTACGACTGGTGTCACTTCAGTGTCTACTTCATCTCCCGAAACTTTCTCATTAACAAAACTTAATGCAGAGAAGAAAGGTCGAGAGAAACCACCAGCAAAAGTCCACCATCTTGTTACAGTTTCAAAGAAATCTTTGAGACATTCTGGCTCATTTGCTCGCCTCAGATTGCATGATCTGTTTCAATCTGTGAATGACAATTTGAAAGAGGCAAAGACTGATGACAAAGAAGAGAAAGGAGCTACTCAAGAAACTACAGGAGATATCAAGAAATGGGATCTCAGTCAACCTATACCCACACAATCCAATATTCAAACTCAAAGACATACTGATAATGTAATCTTACCTGTTTCAAATATACCATCCATTACCTTCAGTGAAGAAGCTAGTTTAACAACAAATACAACAACCAGTTCATTAATGACAGAAAGTAGTGTCTTTGATGAAGTCCCCATTAATCTACCTCATCATAGTGATGTCATTACCTCTTCAGTTTCTGTAACTGTACCTGTCATGACATCCTATACTTCCATACCTCATCATGGGGATCAAATTACCTCTATTGCTGTACCTACATGTAATGTGTCATCTTTTATCTCCTTACCTCATCATAGTGATGTAATAACCTCTTCGGTTTCTATAACTGTACCTAATGCTCCATCTATTACCACATTACCTGATCCTTCTCCTCTTCAACAACTTGCTTCAAAAGTAGCTGCAGGTGGAACGGGATTAAATATTAGAACCCTATCAAAAGCATCCTCACAAGTGTGAGTTTCTATTATTAAATGTAATACTATTTAATATAGTAACATGTTTGAGAGCTATGTTGTAGTTGAATTTCAGGAATTTACTAATGACAAACATATATTTTTTTAAGTGTTAGTATTGCACATTTTCATCTATAGATTTGTTCATGTTAGTATTAAATGTTTGTAATACTTCCCATTAATTCTGTTTTCCAGTAACATTAGTCCTGCTACAATTACAACAAGCACACCGACAAACACCTTGACTTCTCCATCAGGTGGACCTATCTCAAAGATGTTTATAAAACCTACACGACGAGGAAGAACTTGGACCAAACTGCCTGTAAGAATCATAACATACAATATGAGAGATAAATATCTCTTGATCCTCATCTGTATCCATAATACCTGTCTATACTCATCTATAATTATTTATTCTGACAGTAACATGTAGCTATGAAAACGTTTCTCCCTTCAGAACTCTCAAAGGCCTGTTGTTCCCAAGCCACTAATATACTTACCACAGATGGCTCAAATGGCCCTTGCACAAAAGCTGGATGATTTAGTCACTACCAAAAGTTCTCTCCAATTATCTCCATCTGTTGCTACATCAGCAAAAATACCCTTAAAGAATACAAGCCAAAACAATGCATCGAATTCTATGACATCTATCACAACTATTACCCACCCTCCTCCATCCATTACTAGCACTTCTTCATCCACTACAACGACTTTTTCACAAACTGCTCCAATTATTCATAGTAATGTGATATCCCATCCTCCAAATCCAGTATCTACTAATGCTTTGAATGTACAGTTACTGCAGGCTCAGGTCAGTTTATTACAGAACATTTTGCTCAAAACAGCTCAACAACAACAACAGCAACAACAACAACAAGCTATACAAAATATGATTCATTCGCTCATAACTCTTTGTGCACGGGACCCTTCAATATTACAGCAATTAAATTTACAAGCACTTGCAAATGCTGCTCTGTCAAGCAATCAGCTTACTTCATTTGAAGACCACTCCACAGTTAACACTGACTTGGCTTCTATAGTCACATCTTCTGCTACAAGCTTGCACAATCCAGTCACTCCATCATTAGTATCAACATTAACAAGAGATACTGGAACTATTGAAACTCCATTATCATTTGGATCTGACATTCCAGCACTGTTTGAAGATAATCCTCAGACCTCTTTAGATGTTGCTAGTACAGAATATACCCCAACCTCTTATCAAATCCAACCCTCAAACACAAGTAACATAATACCTGTATATACTTCATCTGATACTGTAGCTGAGCTTCTAAGAGGGCTATCTAGTTATGAAAATGATAAGAACTCAATCCAAAGACTCTCGGAAGAGACTGTTGATGTTTTACCAACATTTGCACATGCTATGGTACAAATGAGCACAGATGCTAGTAATAGTAACAAATCAGAGTTTCCTTCAACTTCAGTGCAATCTTCCACCCAAACAATTAACAGTTTTTCAACTGTTCCACTTGATTTGCCACACAGAGACTCCCCAGGAACGACAGATAGCTTAATGGCATTTCTACAGAATGAGAACTCTGGTTTGAATGCATTTAGTGATTCTAGTATGAAGAATATTGTGGAAACCACTGATTTTTCTGATATGTTTTCTCAACTAAAGGATATTTTGAAAACACCTGATAAAGGTAGAACTATTAATCAAGTAGGTGGTAGTGTAGATGGAAGTTCAAGAGGCGTAAATCTCTCACCTCCGCAGGAAAGATCTGTTGGTGGACTAATTGGTGTGTGATTTCTGTTTGTGTGTGCATGACAACTATGCAAAAATTTAAGATCTGAATGTACTTGAAAATTCTATATTAGTGTTCCACCTATACCTATGTGCATCACTAATATTTAGCACTGCTTTAGCCATTTCTGTTAAAAAATGAAACTCACATTCTACTAGAAACATTGGAAATAGTTTGGCAAATATGATCTTGAGTACTCCTATAGTAATAAAGTTTTAAAAACTTAGTCTGTAAAGTATCTGTATCTGCCCTATACTGCTTGCCTATAATCTATTATATATTTACCTATACCTGCTCCTACATGACAGTATAGGTATGATACTAAAATTTATGTTGTAGTTCCCTCTGAATTGTAATTAATTATCTTATTTTTCTGCAGATGTTTTTCACTCTCCTTTTAAACGAGGAAGTACTGAACACAATGTAAGATTATAGATTATAGATTATGCTTGGTTTAGTTAACTATAACTCATGGCAGTATGATGTACTTAACAACTAAAATATAATTAAATTCAGATATATTATACTGGAAATTTGGTACCTGTTACTAAAATAAAATGCATATATATATATATATATATATATATATAATATATAATAATTATTATTATTATTATTAATATTCCTCATCATCATTTCTTATCTTTTAGTCAGAAACATTTCGTTCAATTTTGGAAGAAAACAGTGTTGACTACATTAACAAGTTCAAAGAATTGGCATCAGCAATGAACCAGTCATCTCAGTCTTAAATTTCATTTGTGTTTAATTTCATTATCATTTTCAAATTGTACACCAAATTTAATGAATTCATTTGTAATAATAAGAAGGTGTCATTGATGTTAGGGAAGTAATAACTAAATAAGATGTTCTTTTGTTGCTGTGTTATCACTGGTTAGATATACACTGGATCTTCTTACTCCAATTTCATGCACTGCCCAATATGTCTCCTTTCACCATCTGTATAATCTGGAGACGATCAGATACAATTCTTAGCATAAATCCCATGCGACTCATTACGATTTCATCTCGAAGAAAGCCAAGTTGAACATAATCGTTTATCTATGTGCATAATGTGTTATAATCCTATATCATTTCATGTCGAAGTGCTTATAGTTTCAGTTTCAATAATATATGTTCCATCTTTTTACATGTCTCTTTTGTAATTAGAATTACAATCAAGAAAGAACTAAATGTAAACTCTGTGTCCTGCATATACATAGGTATAATTGTTATGAGTAACTGTATCTGTTTAGAGTAGAAATGGTATGAATTTTTTACAATCCTGTTACAAATACAATTCAAATACTGGTATATTCCACAAACTCCCACTGCACTGATTAATAAATACACGAATAATACATTGTAATATAATTGTTCATTGCATGTATAATTTGACAACCAGTTTTCAAGCCTAATCTTGTTGAACTCACTAGTAAAATACCTTAGTTCGTGCCTTATTGTAAGCAGTACTAGTCAGTCCTATATATATGTAGTGATAATTACAATATTATTTTCTAAGATGTGACAAATGCTGAAAAACACAAAGTGATCGGTTTTGAACTCTAATCATGTAGAAGGGTATGATAATCTCTCTTTGTCTGTATATTACCAGATTTTCTGGAAAACTGGGAGGCATTTGTCATTAGGTAGTCTACAAGTTTGAGATAATGTAATACACATTATATTGTAATAATTATCACTATGGTAGTGCGAACTACTCATGATTGATGGGATTGGTTGCTTGAAAGATATAGAAGACAAGAACATTGATATTGCATCAGTGTGTTCATACACAAACAAACATAGCAAGTATGTAATGAACATACAAACAACATGTATGTTAGAATGCACATATTATATATATATTATAATAATTATGTATGTACATAATTATGTAATACTTATTTTAAATTATTATCGAACAGAAAAATTATTATGAAAGAAAACAACAGAAACTAATAATTATATAACATGAAAATAATTAAGAAAATGTTTGTGAGAACTGAAGCAAATTCACAAAGTTGGTAAGATTCTAATTGATTTATAAAAGTAATCTGCAAGCACATCATTCATTGTAAAGGAATATTATGACATCATTCTTTTACGTTGAATAATTTTAGTTCTATAGTACTAGTTCTAGTACTCTACTTCAAATAATTTTAGTTCCAGTATTAGTTCTAGTGCCGTAATTCTAATTCTGTATTAGTTCTAGTACCTTGGTTCTAATAATTTTAGTTCTAGTTCTGTATTAGTTCTAGTACCATAATTCTAGTGCTAGATCTAATACTAGATCTAGTAGAACTAAGTACTAGAACTAATACTAGAACTACGGTCTAATAGTTTTAGTTCTAGTATTAGGTCTATATTGCTCTAAAGTTCTCAGTCATATAAATCACTTATACAAATTATATTTTACGTGACAAAAACAGAAACAGAGTGACACTCCAACTCCACTTAATTTTAAAAAAGGTTTCATAATTATGTTTTGAATTCCATTCAGACTACACTCTCAAAGCATGCAGGCAAACCTGCTGGTAAAATATGTATTCATGAAACTGAGGATGAGGTCAGTGACAGGAGGAGCTATGGAGGAGGAATGAACAGTAGTTGTCTTGTTGCTGAACCTTGATATCTGTGGAATGTAGGAAAAGTTATGATCATTGTTCTATACACCGGTATGTATCGCATAGCCAGCCCCTCCCACTATACGAGTGTGGGCCATGGGAGGGGTTGAGTAAAAAAAACTAGGTGCGCCGCCTAATTCCGAAGGCCTGAAATGGCACTGATGGAAAATCAATGTGTTGACAAATGTGTCGACATTCAAGTGACAAATACAACGGATAAGGATAAAACCATTCTCGTATTTGGTAAAAACAATGATGGTCTTATTACCCCAGAAATTGTTCATGAAGCTTGGCAAGTATTACATATTCAAAGCCAAGGCAAAACTATGCTTTCATATCCATCTAGCACATCAATTGGAGGATTTTACAGTAGAGAAGATGGAGCTGTTGTCAACATTGGACCGTATAAAGCAGCTCCAGGAACTACATGGACTATCTTTACATCCGCACAGCATGATAGTGGAACAATGAAAATTGAGAGTATGTTATAATGATACAATAATCATGTTATTGCTGATAATTATGTATATATATATATAATTATATATATATATCATTATATTAATTTTATTACTAATATATATATATATAATACTATAAATTATTATAGATCCTATATACCTATTATTTTTTTTAACAAGGTAAAGCACCGCCTAACTCTCATGGTGTCTATATAGTCTATAATAAGCCACCTTCCACATGGTCTGGTCATAAAATGAACGTCGGTCTATACAAAGACGGGAAGATTCTCATAGTTAAAAGAAATCTTCGTGTAGGTGATTTTGCTGAGTTAAAACCAACTGATAAACTTTATTTCTGTTGTATGGAAGTTGAGATGAAGGCTTCTGATATTAATAAAATGTTTTCCTCTGGTGGATATGATGATATAGACTTTATTGATGCAGAATTCTTTCCTCTGTTCCCAATTGATTTGAAACATTATCCCGAGGGTGTGAACATCTCTTTACAAGAGAATGAAGATAGTGGACAACTGAAATTTATTACCAAACCACTTCACACTGACTAAATTGTAAACTTAACTGTATTTACCCTCGTAATACTCGAAATACTTTGTACATTAATATGTATTTGGGTTATGTATTAATTCTTATGTGTATATGACAACTATGCACTGAAAGTGCTAATTATTAGTGGCAGATGATCATGATCTGTTTTAATAATACTGTACATAAACTATACTTCTTAATTAATGATTATTGATAACACTTGCATTTCAAAGATTCGTTCCTGCCAGTGTCTTGGTAGTAATAACCACACAATTCAGTGTGCCAGTTACATACAATTATATAAATTTTAATTGTGTAATTGCTTCATGTCTTAAAAATATAATTTCTGCTGTCAGCAGAACTATAGTGCTAGTATTGAGTGAATTATACTTTTAAAAGCACCTACCATCTCTCATGGTGTTAACATAAAAAGAACCTTTGTGTATATAACTAGGCGATAATCAGATTATGTTAATAACATGTATCTGCAAAGTACCTGTATGTCAGTACTAGTGTTCATTAAAATTTGTATATATCCAGGAATTTCATGAAGAAATGTTCGACATCTTCAAGACAATACAGCCTATAGAGTTCCACTGCTTTTATGAGAACTATTTTACTTCACTTACAATAGGAGATGATGTCTAAACAAGCTTGCTATATAATTTATATAATTATTATGACAAACTGCTTACATTGAATTTGCAAAAAAAAATTATATATCATAGAATAGAATGTCTTGATAGGAACCCTTTATGGAATATACCAACTTCTCCCACAAAAAATACCAAGATTATTTTGAATGGCATCAGTTATATAAAATTGAACATGCAAGGAGCAAGTATTCTTCTGATTCTAGTAGTTAAATAATGAGTCTAATAGCAGGATAATATTCAGGGAATTTGCACTTTCATCATGGATATCATGTCTAGTTTTGTGGAGCAAGATGCTTAGATGCAGTTTACAAGCTGGTGCATATATGGGCAAGTTCGTGGATTCTCACTGCACGTGTGAATGAGATTGCCCCTTCAATAAAATTAATAATTATTAAATCATAACCCGTATCCTACTCCGTAAACCAGGTCAGGTGCAGATCAAGAGAATGGCTAGAGATTTGTTAGATTTTGGTAGCGATTTAGCTGCCCAGAGATTCACAACAACTACTAATGCACTTGCTGTGACCAGAGATTATATATCCCAACCAAGACTGAGTGAGTTGAACCTGTAGAGGAGTTTTGGGGAGTGGCTTATATATATATAGTAAAGTCCCCTAATTTCAGACTATTTTTTCAATAGCTAAAACTCAACTATATTGTAGCCTTATAATTATTGAAATAGTTGGACTATAGACAAAATTTTTGTACCTACTTCTTCAGTAGGTCTTGCTGTATAAAACTATGAGCATAATTCACATGGGAGATGTAAGACAGGAGAGAAATACTCAAGAAATGAGAATCTCTGTTTGTCCTGTAATTCCAGACATGTATACTTTTGTATATTAAATTCCGAACAGCTGCAAAATATATGTTTAGACTAGTAAGTTTTTAACTGTTCATAAGTCTTACAAGCTTTTATAATTAGAATTGGATAGTATGCTCATGAGATAGTATATGCTTTTTGCTTTCTTGTCATATGTAGAAAGTTTCCCAATTCTTTTCTTCTGTCAGTCAACTGTCAGTTTAAACTTGTCTATCAAAAGTGTCTGGAATTAGGGATAGTCTGGTATTACGTGACTTTACTATATATATATATATATATATATATATATAATTATATAATTATGTTCTTTTGCTCGCTTTGTCTCTTCATTTTCATATGTAAGGTACTCTAGTGTTGTAGTAATTGTTGCTGTAGCTACAGATGTACACTGCTGTTGGGAATGGAGGGTCGAGGTGTAGGGGTATACTCCCATGGGAAATTTAGGTCCTCTGAGATGCTGTTGCATGTTGAAATAAATTTGGTCTGAAAGCTTTATGAAACCCTGCTATCCCTCATATTATCAGGGACGAAAACGGTATAGGGTAGACCTGGTAGAGAGTGTCTTCCATTTGGGAAATTGGGGATGTGATCAATTTAAATACCAATACAATACATTTATTTATTTATTATTTTTATGATGCTTTAATTCCAAAGTACAGCTAAAAGCTTTCTTGTCTTATTATGTGTAACTTGCTGCATAGTCTGTTAGTCTGTTGTCTATTTCGATGATATATGTATATATATATAATATAATTATATATATTATATGTTGAGTGTTGACGCACTTATCTTTATTCCTCCTTAGCATATAAAACTGTAGCTGGCGTAAATGGACCTCTAGTAATTCTTGATTCTGTCAAGGTAAGGAGCTAAGGATGAATAATATGTCACTTAATTTTAAAATAGAGATCTTGTCCTACAAAATAATTTGATCAATTTCTCGTCATTCTGCCATTTTGTACAGGATGGCAATGAAATTTGGTATCTAAGAAGCTTAATAACACCTCTTCCTGGATACTGAATTGCATTGACTTCCTGTACATAATACTAGAATAGAATGTACATGTAATTGTTTGATCAAAATTATTTTGCGGGACTATATAGGTCCCTTGAAAATTAGATCACATATACATGTATCTAACATGACATAATATTAATTGAATGGCTAATTTAATTACCTAATAAACGATCCATATGTATATCTTTCTATATATATATTATATATATTATGTGGATGTACAATGTACATACTGTGCATATGTGTGAAACTCAACAATTTTGTGTACATGTACATGTATATACTTGCTTTTTAATAATTTATTTAAACTTTGTGTAAGCCAAAACAAAATAATTAGAGTATATATGGTACTACACTAGTATAGGGTTTAGCATAGTATTGTAGTATAGTACCATATATATTCTAATTATTGGGTGTCTCCATTCACTGGACTGGACCACTGGACTGGACTAATGGACTGGATTACTGGACTGCAAATTAATTAAATGCAAGGGCATTGTTCTAGACACTCCTACTAATTGCCGAGCACCTTAGTGCAAGCCAACTAATCCGGGAGTGTAGTGAAATCTCGACCTTAGTTTGTATATATATATATATATATATATATATATATATGGTTCTGTCACGCTTAGGAATGCAATAATTAAACGTACGACCACAGGCAGGTTAATTCATAGACCTCGTGTACTGTTGATGGCGTACTGCTCTAATGTAGAGACGAGTGAGGAACCTACAAGTGAGGGAGCTACAGCATGCCTTCGACGCCTAGCTACACTGAGAAAAAAAGAAGCAAAGTGCGGGAGATACAGAAGAGGCCAAGACAGAGGAGAAATTAAGAGGTAGAGAACAGAAACAGCGAGATTTAGATGAGAGTGAACGAGAGGCAAGACAATCCTGTGTATGTTAGCATCATCGCAAGGATCACAAGTTAACAAATCACTAAATTCTCTCTTCTTTTCTGCCATTATAAGTGTCAAAGTCAAATAATTAGTATACCATTGTGTGACTAAAACCACACCTTTCTGGAATTAATTGACTACAGCTTAGTGCGAGCGAGGCAGTCCTGCGCATACGTATTCCTAGTTTATAATTTAAATTGTGTATAAAATAAATTGTTTTCATAAGCATTTTTATAACTCTGGAAATATGTGTTTATTACAACGCCCTCGTATTTAAAGTCCAGTAATCCAGTCCAGCAATCCATTCCAGTAGTCCAGTCCGGTGAATGGAGACACCCCTAATTATTCTATATGCTTATACAGTGTTCTGCCCACACTGGTCGGCACTGGTCGGGAATAACCACCTCTCAGATGAATTAACCACCTCTTAGATAAATTAACAACCTCTCAGATAATA
This sequence comes from Petrosia ficiformis, assembly GCA_947044365.1. Classification (NCBI taxonomy): domain Eukaryota; kingdom Metazoa; phylum Porifera; class Demospongiae; order Haplosclerida; family Petrosiidae; genus Petrosia; species Petrosia ficiformis. The sequence continues at coordinate 4,726,414 of OX345640.1, read as the reverse complement.
CATATTACATGTATATAGGCTACTGAGACAGTATATACTGGATAAACAGCACTAAATGCAATGTAGAATCCAGCCACCACTCTAAATATCCTGGGCAGAACATTGCTTATACGAAACATGAGACATTATGCAATTGCTATGTACTGAAGCCAACAAACATTATTATTTTATAAGGATAATGAGCCCATGATAAAATGGTTAGTATAACTAAAACCTCTTTTAGTAAGGTATCGTGACTTTAACTATAACTAATACTACTACTATAATAACTATACATGTAGCTGAAAATTGTCACTTTTAACTTGTTAACTAATACTATAAATTATTTGTAAAACCATTTAGCAAGCCTAATGTTTTTAGTTAATAAACTACATGTATAACTAGACCTAATATTACGATAAACTAAACATACATGTACATGTACTATAACTACATGTACATGTATAACTAAATGTGGTAATTACACTTGTAAGTGTCTGATCAATAGCAAAACAGTTGATTTCTCAAACATGGCCTACATACATGTACAGTGTACAAGGTACAATGTACATGTACATGTACAATGTACATGTACATGTACATGTACATGTTTCAGTAATTCATCATGTATAATCATCAGATTGCATAATTATATATCCTCTTGTTTCTATAGTAACCGTGAATACCTCTTACAAGTTAATTTAAAGCCTTTGTTTCTCTTCATGTAGACATGATACTCTGAAAATAGATCCATAATGTTCACATGTTGTATTAGTAACAATAGATGATCTATTAGTTGAATAGAACTCTATTTAGTAACTCTATTGGGATATTCTATGTACTAAATCTCAACACACAATTTGTGAACTAAATTTTTTTTTATAATACCAGAACTGGTCAATACACACCTGTATTTAGATCATTAACATTTTACTAGTCATATTATTCATGTACTTGTAACCTGGTAACTACTGTCATTGTTTTTGTATTAAAATTGAAGTCCAATTGTTTCATAGAAGACACGTATTATATAACTCAATGTATTTTAGTTTCCTAGATTTGCAGAGATAGTTACTCTCACACTTCCTGATGGTAGTAAACGAAGTGGTCAGGTACTAGAAGTTAGTGGATCAAAAGCTGTTGTGCAGGTAAGATTCTCTGTGCACTACATCCATTCATCTACCTGTGCACTGTGTCCAATCATTCATCCATCCAGTCATCCTATCATCAATCTCATTCTGTCCATCTCAATGTATACATCCATCCATCCATCCATCCATCCATTCATACATTCATCCATCTTCATCCATTCTTATTGTCAATCCTTCATTCTGTCTACCCATTCGTTCATCCATGTATGCATCCATCCATTCATCCATCCATCCATTTATATACCACCTATTCATACATCCATCCATTCATTCATCCATGCATGCATCTATCCATTTATCCATCCATCCATTTATATACCTATCCATCCATCCATCCATTTATATACCTATCCATTCATCCATCCATTCTTCCATCTTCGTCATCAATTCTTCCATTCTATCTACTCACCATCCAGACATCCATTCTGTTCATCATCCACACATTCATCTGTACTTTCTTTAGTCATACACCTCATGTACATATTGTCATATGTTTGTGTACTGTACATGTGCACATATAAAGGGATGTGTCAGGAAATACTATTACATATACATGTACATGTACATGCAGGGATTCATACAGGAATGGGAAACCTGACAAATCTTCATATAACATAGTTATAATCTTTGTAACCAAATGTTTAATTAATCGTACCATAGTGTGACATCTTGTTTTTAAACCAATTACCTCATAAGTCTAAATTTAATTTCCCTACCACCAACTGAAAATCCTATCTGTAAGATTCCCCAACATTTGTATGCATTCACTACCCATCCCTCTCTCTCTCTCTGTCTCTCTCTATCTGTCTGTCTGTCTGTCTGTCTGTCTGTCTGTTTGTCTGTCTATCTGTCTCTCTCTCTGTCTCTCTCTGTCTCTGTCTCTGTCTCTGTCTCTGTCTCTGTCTCTCTCTGTCTCTCTCTGTCTCTCTCTCTCTGTCTTTCTCTGTCTCTCTCTCTCTCACACACACACACACACACACACACACACACACACACACACACACACACACACACACACACACACACACACACACACACACACACACACACACATTACCATCTGCAGGTATTTGAAGGTACTTCAGGTATTGATGCTAAACACACCACTTGTGAGTTCACTGGTGATATTCTAAGAATAGCCGTATCAGAAGATATGTTAGGTTAGTATATATTCAGTTGTTAATAGTCATACAGGATAGGTTGGTATTGTTATTTATTTATATAGGTCGAGTTTTCAATGGATCTGGTAAACCTAAAGACAAAGGACCTTCTATTCTAGCTGAAGACTTTCTAGATATACAAGGTTTACACAATATTGATATTTTAGTCTTTCATTGTCAAGTTACAATATTCATAATTTGGTTGTTATGGTGACATCTAAATATATCCTGATTCCATCCCTACATAAAATCATTTGGTTGCTATGGTAATGCGGTCTAAAACACATCCATCCCACATAATACATGTAAATAGTGATTGAACGAAATTTGAATCTACATGTACATATGTGATAAAATAGTGAATGTTCCAATAATTTATATCATTATTGTTGCACTGCTTGATTTATTAATGATAGAATCAAGAGCACATGGAAATGAAGCTTGAAATGTAATTAAATGTGTACAAATAGTTAGTTTTATCTCATCTGTTATCATAGAGATGGTATCATTCTAGACTCAACTATTACTTGTGTAATGTTTACCATATTTAGGTCAGCCTATCAACCCTTGGTCTCGTATCTATCCTGAAGAGATGATTCAAACTGGTATATCAGCTATAGACGCTATGAATAGCATTGCCAGAGGTCAGAAGATTCCTATCTTCTCAGCTGCTGGATTACCTCATAATGATGTGAGATACTTATAATGAAACATGATATAATGTGTGTCTGTGTATTTGTGTGTCTGTTTATTTGTGTCTGTGTGTGTCTTGTGTCTGTGTATTTGTGTGTCTGTTTATTTGTGTCTGTGTGTCTGTTTATATGTGTTCGTGTGTCTGTTTATTTGTGTCTGTGTGTGTCTGTTTATCTGTGTCTGTGTGTGTATTTGCATGTCTGTATAAGTGTGTTTCTTTCTGTCTGTGTATGTGTCTATAATGTCTGTGTTTATGTCTCTGTGTGTATTTGTCTGTCTGTGTATGTGTGTTTCTATCTGTGTGTGTGTGTGTGTGTGTGTGTTTGTGTTGTGTGTCTGTCCTTGTTTCTGTCTGTAACTATATACATGTATGTGTCTGTGTGTATGTAGTATGTACATGTACATGTGTTTGTGTGTGTATTTATGTCTGTGTGTATGTCCCTATGTCTATATATATATATATGTATGTGTGTGTGTCTGTGTGTCTGTGTGTCTGTGTGTCTGTGTGTCTGTCCCTGTATCTATATCTTTGCACATGTATCTGTGTCTGTGTGTCTCATCTTACACCATTTTTCATCCTCATACTCTGCTTCTCCTCCTCCCCCTCCTCCTCTTCCTCCTCTTCCTCCTCCTTGTCCCTTTCTCCTCCTGCATGACAAATACAGATTGCTGCTCAGATTTGTCGTCAGGGTGGTTTAGTAAAACTAGGGGATAAAGGTATAACAGATGATCATGAGGATAATTTTGCTATTGTTTTCTCTGCTATGGGTGTAAGTACATATACATGTGTACTGTGTAGTACTAGACCTGTGCTAGTATTATTTCAGTTATTCAAAATTATCATTTGGTCACACAATTAAATTTTAATTGATAGAGAAATAATTTTTTTAATTTTCATATTTTGTATTCAAAGTTTTGTTAGTTATATGTAGTGTATAGTAGGGTTGGGCAATAATTCAATATATCACATACATTGAATATGCATTGCAATAATTGTATCACATGGAAAAATATTGTCTTACTGCAATTAAATAATTAGTATCCTCATAATAGTTATATAGACAGTTGAAAAATACTAGAGCACTTAATCTTGAGCCCTTGCAAAACAAGGATCACAAGTGTCATCTTTTAAAAAATGAGCCTGTTTTTGGTATCATAGACAGTGTCAATGAGTAGTTGCAATAATCGTAAGTCACTTTTATGTAATAATTTCAAAACTTAATTTTCAATATCATCCAACCCTACTATATGGTAAGCAAAAGTTGCTTTTGATGAGGATTAATGTACACGATACTGTGAATTTACAAGTACACATCATCTATGAAATACTCTTCCTCAACCTAGCACCAGTAGCTCAGATGATAAAGCATATGTATGGTGTATACACGTACATGTACTGTAATGATACAAATATAATTATCACATTTATTGTACATGTACACTTGTACAGTGCAATGTACATGTACAGTTGTACACCACACTACACTGTACATGTACTGTATTGATATATTAAGTACATGTGTATAATGTTGATGTGTTATACATGTACACTATGAATAGGTTAATATGGAGACTGCACGATTCTTTAAACAAGACTTTGAGGAGAATGGGTCCATGGAGAATGTGTGTCTATTTCTTAATCTGGCTAGTGATCCAACGTAAGAATGAATACATGTAATGAAATAATTAATCATCTCATTGTAGTACATGTCAGGCCTGGGGTCAATTACATTGTATTGTAATCTATTACTATTACTATTACTATTATGGATAAATAAAATGTAATCTATTACTATTATGTTCAAGTGTAATAGTATTACTTTACTATTACATTAATCAAATGAGCATGTGTGTTAATTAAATTATAAAATGTGTGCATTGCATTTAATGGTAATGAGTTTCTGAAATGTTGCATCACTCATTGAGCATCTGTCCGGCCTAAATATCTTTCCAGCAATACTGAAAAGCCGCTCTACAGGAGCTGATAATGCTGGAATAGATAGGTAATGTTCTGCTAGCGTCGAGGAAACCTAGCTTGATTTAACTTCCAGAAGTCAAAAGGGTTAGTATCTTCAGGTAATGTTGGCTCAGAAAAGTAACACGTAACATCTGAATCTGATTGCTCATATTTGGTTTAGCTTTCAGCAAATGAATTTGACATGTAAGATGATGTAACTGAAAAGTCTACTCTTTTTTGATGGTCTCTTGATTCAGTTGTCATGTTCCTTGTGCTGCCAGTCCAGTGCCAGGTGTTAATGATATAACAGCTGCATTTGCATTTCCATGTGCTTTTATTAACACTATTATTTCAGTGTAGTGTTAATTACAATGCAAATACTTTTCAAATACCAGCATGAATGTCAAGAAGTAATAGTAAAGTTATATATTACTTTTACACTAATTACAATTACTATTACTATTACTTCCTCTTATAATTGCTATATTACTATTACTATTACAAGCCAACCTGTAATCATTACTATTACTATTACTATTACTATTACATATTACTATTACCCCAGGCTTGATACATGTGCATGTACACATGACTTGTGTTATTCTTTTTTAATTCTCTTCACTGTATAAAATTTCTTTTCCTCGTTCTCCACTTCTTCATCCTCTTCCCCACATTTCCTCCCTTCCTTCTCTTCCTCTTTCTAACTCCCTCCACTCTCCCCCTCCTCATCTTACCCTCTCCTTCTCTTCCCTCTCTCCTTGCCTTCCCTCACTCAATCTCCACCTCTTCCACCACTCCTTTCCTCTCCTCCTCCTTGTTTCCTGTTCCTCTTTTCTTACTAGTATTGAACGTATCATCACTCCAAGATTAGCTCTCACAACAGCTGAATTTATGGCATATCAATGTGAGAAACACGTGTTGGTTATTCTTACAGACATGAGCTCATATGCTGAAGCTTTGAGAGAGGTTAATAAATATACTGTTGTTGTCATTTCTGTTCCAGTAGTATTTTTAAATGGATATACACACAACAAAATATAACTATACATAAACCTTTTTTACTAAAGGTATCTGCAGCTCGTGAAGAGGTGCCTGGTAGACGTGGGTTCCCAGGTTATATGTACACTGATTTAGCTACCATTTATGAGGTATGATATTAATAATAGTGTTACGTATAAAGAGATAAATTCAATAGACAGTCTCTATATGTAATTCATCTTTCTTAGATGGGTCTTTTCTGTACATGTATTGAGATCCTGTTTTATTTTTTTTTCCCATTGTAGCGTGCTGGTCGTGTTGAGGGTAGAAATGGTTCCATTACTCAAATCCCTATATTGACTATGCCTAACGATGGTAAGATATTAATTAGTATTATAGTGTAATCTATTATTAGTAGAATAATGTCTGTAAAGACCATCCAATTCAGCCCCCACTACCAATATACATGTATGAAACCCTGGTGCATGTGTTTTATGATGTTGTACATATACACTAATCAAATTTTTAAAATCTTGTCATATCTCTCCTTTTTAGCTATATGTACATACATCAGGGTGAAAATGTGTTTCCAATCTAAATGCAGTTGTGTTTCGTTCATTTAATAAATTCAGTTATTACAAATGACATAGTGTTCAGTGCTCACCAGAATTAAATTATCAAGGGGTTATGGTGAGTACTGATGCTCATCTTAACCCCTTCTCTAATATCTCACCTTTCTTGGAGGCTGTTCATAATCCCTAATTGTTACAGCTTCATCAGGGGGAGATGATGATAAGAGAAGATCCTGCTCTTTTTTAGGATGACTTGTCAAATGTGACAAAACCAAACTGAAATAAAGTCTCTACTTGTTTTGCCGTCATTTGATAAATCTTGTTCTGTGTTAAATGTGTGTGGCCTTAATGGCACTCCCATGCTTTTATTGAAATTTCAGTGTACAACAGTGTGCTTTAGCAATAGTAATACTAACACTTAGCTGTAATACATGTACATGTAGGTCAGGGTTTAAATTCAGGCCATCTGAGGCTGCTTCTGGTTGATTCCTGGGCCATAGAAGGCTTGTAGCTGAGATGTTGTCTGAAATCTAGGAGGGTGGAATTCAGGTTAGGGGGAGGGATATCCCCACCCATGCCCACACCCCTGCCCCTGCTGTATGGAACCCTGTACGTACCTCCACAATCAAATGAATATAGGTACTTCCACAATCAAATGAATTTCTTTGTTTCAACACAAACTACATTTATATAGCAATGTACAAAGCACTTTATCACACACACACACACACACACACACACACACACACGCACACACACACAGATATTACTCATCCTATTCCTGATCTAACTGGATATATCACAGAGGGTCAGATATATGTTGATAGACAACTTCACAATCGTCAGATTTATCCACCAATCAATGTACTTCCTTCTCTGTCCCGTTTAATGAAGTCTGCCATTGGAGAAGATATGACTCGTAGAGATCATGCTGAAGTGTCTAACCAGCTGGTAAGAGATAAATGTATGGTTTAGTCTTCTGGTGTGTGTTTGTGTGAGTTTGCAGTTTCATGGGTGGAGTAAGTGAGATTTCCTTCCTCACCCTCTTGGAAAGCCTAGATTAATGACTCTAATGGAGTATTTCCCCAGACCCCTCTATTTGCTAAGTGATTATGTTCATTTTACATTTATATATATATATTAACCCTGATTGCGATATATACACCTATTATATTATGACCCTGGTTTGTATGTGTGATTGCAAATTGGAAGTTATATATTACTGTATTTTGATTGGCTTCCATAATGTAAGTATCATAAGCTAGATGAGACACACTTGTTGGATAGATAGAGAAAATTCATTTTATTTTTCTAGTATGCTAACTATGCTATTGGTAAGGATGTACAAGCTATGAAGGCCGTGGTTGGAGAGGAAGCCTTGACTCAAGATGATCTCTTGTATCTAGAGTTTCTGCAAAAGTTTGAAAAGAACTTCATCGCACAAGGTAATATATTATGTAGCATGTGTATGCATATACATGTACATGTTGTGTGTGTACATATACATGAATGTATACTTACAATACAGCTATAAAAAAACTTGCTGAAACTATCTCTTGATTACCTCTACCTCAACGAAATTCATCACAGTGTGGCGAACTTTGTTGAAGTACACTGAACACTGAAATGACATTGCTACTAGTACCTGAAAGTATTCTAATTAGGTGCAAACCCTATGGTATCTGTTTAGACCTAATTAGAGTACGTGAGGGCCTAATTACAGCAAGTGCCAACTTAGCATAGTATATTGATGCTAGTACCTGAAAGTATTCTAATTAGGTGCAAACCCTATGGTATCTGTTTAGGCCTAATTAGAGTACGTGAGGGCCTAATTACAGCAAGTGCCAACTTAGCATAGTATATTGAGGCTAATTAGCTTTGCTTATAAAAGGATAGTATATTCTTGCTCAATATAGCAGTTATTTCTCTGTATGACAAAACTTCATTTTGAAACTAAGAGGGGGATTCTAAAAAGGCCTCAGCAGCTCTGCTGCAGCAAAAGAACTGAGTAGTGAGTATGGTATTGAAGTGTCATGTCGGACTATTAGTACGTTTTTATTGAACTAAAAGAGAAAAAGGTCAATGACTTGATCTGGTAGACCAAGCAAGATGACTCAAGATATTCTACAAGTTGTAGAAGCAAAAATGCAAGCTGATAATGAAACCACCGCCGTACAACTTTTGTATTTGCTCATGAAAAGGGGTATACAAATAAGCCTTACAGTTAAGCAATACAGAGCTAGTCTGGGATGGACCTTCCATAGCAAGGTATTACCAGATGATCCAGGAAGTAAATAAAATAAAATGTCTTCAGTTTCCAATCAATTCTCCAGCTAAAGGTGAAACATTTGACAACGTAATCTGGACTGATGAAACATCTGTTCAACAAGGAGCAACCCTCATCTGCATATTTGAAGGGAAAATGGTGCACCTTTTTATATATGCATACTTTGAAGTTTAAACATCTTCTAAACACATCAGTCAGCTAGAAAATAGTCATATAATAACATATGCATACCTTGCAGAAGGTAATGCAGATTACAGTATCCACAATTCCTGAGTTTTCTTATTATCAGTTTAGAAAAGTCCACCATATTTCGGTCAGTCTTGCCCTTCATAACACGTGTTTGGAACTAATAATGAATCTTATGTTTGAGAAAAAGTTATTGTTACAAATACATTTAAATGGGAGATATAGGTGGGGTTAAAACAATTTACCGTATTTCCTCGTATAAACGCATTTACTCGTATAAACGCCTGGCCATCGTCATTACATTCAAAATAAACGCCTAGGCGTGGTGTGATATATCACGTGATGTGAGCAATTACAACTCGACGGTCCATGTGGTCATACTTAGTTAGCCTGGGTGAAGTGTGAATGATCGAGCTATGGCTAGTGAATCTCACAGGAGCTTCATCATCACGTTCAAACTACAAGCAGTGGAAACCACCGAACAGACTTCGAAATCGGCAGCTGCCAAGTCATTCAATGTCGATCCCAAGCGGATAAGAGAGTGGTGCAAGCAGAAAGATAAACTTTTAATGAAGAAGCGTTGCGGAGAATCTAAGAAGAAGCGTTTGAATGGAGGTGGAAGAAAGGTTATGTATGAGGACATGGAAATTGTGTTTGATTGGATAGCTAAATAAATAAACGCCTATCATTGAATAATCGCCTGCCTTGAATAAACGCCCGGCGTTTATACGAAGAAATACGGTATCTACTATTATGATGAGCTATGCATTATTGCGCGAGATATGTGTTCTCAAAACATCTAGTCAATGATATATTATATGTATAATTGTGTTGGAGTACATCGAACTGTATTCTAACAAAGATGAAGTATGTTACTCTTTCGATGATGTACTGAAATAATAAAATGATTACATGTAGAACATAATTATTGCTTTGCTGATCTCGCCTCACATTGAAAATAAATCCTAAATTCTAAGAATAGGCTGAAAGAGTTTTATTCATACATGTAGAATTAAATTTTTAATGTTCATCATTAATAATTACATAGTTGCTATTTACATCCTCATTTTTGTATGTATGTCTTCTAATTTGTTACCTTAAATTTTATTACAGTTTTATAAACAAAATGGTATCAAAAGTAACTCAAACATATGCACTTATATATCAAGTGCATAAACAAAAACATTATGGATTTGTAAGCATACAGTGAAAGTTAAGACTATTGTTATTCATGCTACAGTGTGTCGGAGATTCAGTTCTGATACTTCTTCCTTGAGTTTTGACATTTTTTACTTATGGCTGGCTCTTTTGCAGGTTTCCCATAGCCCAGGGATATCTCTCATCTTTCCTCTGTTCATACAAGTTACAAACAACAATGTCCTCAATTTCATCTAATTTGTCTGCATCAATACCTCCAGTCTCCCTTGATCACCAGTAATGCCATCATAACTCTCTCAGTAAAGAAAACTTGACAAGCAAGCTTGACAGCTAATTTTCCAGCATTGTTGAGGTTGTGGTAAGCTCTATCACGAACAATCCATTCAACTTACTTACCCCTTGGAGTAAATGGCAAATTTATCTTTAACCTCCAGTTGGTTGGAAATGGAGTGCGTCTGAGAGTACTACTGTATTACATACATGCCTGATCAGTTGTTCCAGCTAGCTGTTGTTCAACTGATGGTATTTGCATGGGTTGTTGTTGCTGTTGGGTGGATCTGTGGTCAGGGAGCAGCTATTGGCAGTATGGTAGAGCAGGTATGGCAAACTGTTGCTTCTTGTGAGTTACAGAGAAGGGCTGTTGGTGCATGGTGAGGTTGTGGAGCTGGTGGTAAATAGGACCACCTGTTTGTTGGATTGCCTGGGGAGCTGTTGATGTTGGATTTGCTGCTAATGTTTATCTTGCTGGTGTGCTGGTGTTGATCTTGCCGGTGTTTATCTTGCTGGTGTTTATCTTGCTGGTGTGCTGGTGTTGATCTTGCCGGTGTTTATCTTGCGGGTGTTTATCTTGCTGGTGTGCTGGTGTTGATCTTGCCGGTGTTGATCTCGCTGGTGTGGAACTTGCTGGTGTTGATCTTGCTGGTGTTGATGCTGTGTTAGGTAGTTAATTGGCAACAATCTCTCTTCTAACAGCTTTTCAATTCTGGACAGCATTTCATCTGTATGAATACTATATATACTTATATAGAGGAGCTGCTTACATTCTACTGGTCATCTTCATTGCAATGGTGTTTTTCTGAACTTGCACATCTTTACTCTCATGATCAGAGTCACCGTATGATGATTGCACTGCTACTTGTATGGAAAATATTATTGTAGAAATCTCTCACTTGATTCAAACAAATTACACTTACCTTGCAAAGAATTTCCTCCACTGGAATTTCTCTTTGGCTTAGGAGATTTACTGGTGTTTTTTTTCTTTTAATGCTACTTACTCATGTAATACATACACTAGTCAATATTATGTTAACATATACTGTGCAACCTCATGTACATGCATGTAGGTGAGAAGCTTAGTTGTCAAAGAGTAGAAGTATTATGTACACTAAAGTTATTGGATCATTATATGTTATTAGATTACAGTAACATAATATATATACTGGTAGATATACGTGTATATTCTCATTACCTGGAAGAGTTGGATTCGCTTAGTGCTGCCTGAAGCTATTTGCCCTTTCCAAGTTTTTTTTTTTGCTGTGGATCCAGTATACAATTACCAGAGTGCCAATGAAAAGATCTACTGGAGGATCCACAAGACATTCTTCTGGAACCTCATGGGTCTTTCCATCATATCTGGGAGAGTTGTTGTCTTTCCATGTTACCCAAATGTACAACATTACAAACTCACGACAAAATTACATGTATCATGCAGAGAAGAATGTTTCTGTTCTATAACTGCAACAATGCTATGAGCATGCTTTTTTAAACCCAACCAAAGACCACATGTCCATCTTCATTAATGTTGGTACTTGCATTTTTAGTTTCTCATAATTGTGCTGTCAGTTTGTCCAGCACCTTCTTGCCTAAAATATTTCAGTGGCCTAGTACTGTTGAACTGTCTATAATTAGTGCTGAACTGTCAGCTAACAACTGACAACAACATTAATCCATGGATGGTGGCATTATACTGGCCACATGAAATTACCCACAACTATCTGAAGTTATGTTACCTCAGCAAGTTTTTGAGCTGTACTATAATTACTAATAGCACATGTAATTACTTAATTTTATCATTGTACTGTTGACATAAACTCTTAATTAAACACACAAATGATACTTGATAAACTATCACTCTAGATCTAATCATTCTTAGGTAATAATAACAATAAATTATAATTTTATTTTGCACATTTAAATACATTATTTTCTCTTATACAATGTACTTGTGAATCATATTGTGGGTTTGATGTTCAACAGTGCTGGAACTATACTGGAACCAGTAATAAGATGTGATATAATCATACATGTTGTGATCATCAAACATATATTAACCCTTAGAACACTGATGTCACATATATGTGACGTTTCACCCCTACGTGGTTCGGAGTGTGTTCCTAGCATTACGAAGCCCTCCAAATTCTTGTAATTGATGTCAGGCACAAGCCCATGAAAATGGCTATAAAAAAAAGTTGCTTTTTCGGCCTTTTTGGCCTAAATAATGAATATGGGGGGAATTTTAAAGGGGATGTCCCCCTGTTGATGGGGTTTGAAGGGGGCTGTGCCCCCTTGCCACCCACGCAAATTGTGGTTTCAGTGACCCCGCCCACGTGCTCTGGTGGATACCTGAGGCATTTCCCTTGCTGTAAAACCTGAAATCGTAGGTGTAGCTGATACCAACATGCAGTGGGGTCATTTTGCTTGCCCCAGTTCCAGTCAAAAGAGGGAGAGCACTGCATTTGATTTAATCCTACAAAGCGCTTGGGGACTTTCGAGTCCCGGTAAGCAAGTTGGTAGAAGTAGTGCTCCATGTCGGAAAAGGAGCCAAGTTTAGATGTACTTATTAAAGACTTCAGACTGTTCAATATACCTCTGATCACATAAATATCTGCTGTACTATCACAGGCTCAGAGCTGGTAAACATCGAACAATCAGATCACATTATGTACCTTAAATCACAAAGCTATAACTTTTACTCATGAGCTAAAAGGATATCAACTCAAATGAGTCACACGTTTGCAGAATCATTAATCACTGTGCACTGCTGTACATTCTTCATTAAATTTATGTGACTCTGTCCTGCCATATTAATTTGAAATACGCCATTGATACAAAAAGAGAGCATTTACTTTCGGCCATCTTGTAGGAATGGTGGATTGTTCTGTACAAAGCACAGAAATTATGAATACCATGAGAATTTCTGCATTAGCCTCTGTAAGGTTAACATACAGTGGTTTTGAAACAGCCAGTCATGCAGGATATTGTCCGATTAATCTAGTGAATGTTTGGTAAATTGAAACTGAACTGTATACAAAGTAAGTGAGGAGCAGGACTAGAGTGATGAAAATAGGTCAAAATGTCCAGCAGTTGGCTCAATGTCTGTTATTAGTATACGAAGTGCATGAATAAAAGAAGAATGGTGGATTATTCTACACTGAAATTATGAATACTGTGAACTACTGCATTAACCTCTCTCTGTAGGGTAACACATTCTAATTTCATGTTTTTTGAAGTGTTTAAAAGATGTTTGAAAGATGTTTTTCCAAAATGTTTTTGCATGACAGAAGGAAGGATGGAACCAATCACTCAACAGCCCTTGCGTATATCCATGGGGTAATAATTAATGAAAACAGTATCAATTAACATTAATATAATATCTTTGATTGATTGATTAAAGAATAGAACTCACATACAACTGAAACATATTTATACAAAACCAGACAAATACAAAATATTCTAGAAGTATCACTACAAAACTAGATATGTATTAAGATACAAAGTGAGATAATCCTAAATTACAAGTAAGACAATAATAGACACTGTCTACCTAACACATTAAGAATTAAAAGTCAGTCACCACAATTGCTTTATTGTCATTCTTTATTGTCTCATATTATAATCATACTATTATACTCATCATCATTGTCTTGAAATGCTTTTATCTTTTATTAGGTGTTTATGAGAATCGTACAATCTTTGAGTCACTGGAAATTGCTTGGCAGTTGCTTCGAATCTTTCCCAAACAGATGTTGAACAGAATCTCACAATCTGTTCTTGATGAGTATTACGCAAGAGATTCTCATCGATAAGCCAGATATAGACGATACTCTTTAGACAATCATTTCATAGATTGGTTGATAGATAATTGTTTTGTATAATTTATGTTAGGAATATATTATTGTTCTTCATTTTGTTTTAGTAATGTTATTATTTGCTGACGGTTGTAATTATTGTGTAGTAAATTTTATGTAATTGTTTATATTCATTAAAATTAATACTGATAGTACCGGGCTTTTTGGATTGCTTGATTAATCTTGTCCCGATTCCCAGACTAGAATGACAAATCAGATCTACTAATTCATGTGATAGTCAAATTTGATTGGTCAATTCCTTTGGCTGTAATTGCATAGGTTTCAAGCAACCTGGGTAGGTTGTTTATAAACATACTCATTATGCTCTCTTCCTGCATATAATTATAGCACCAAAACTATTATTAAGTTTGTCATTCGATTGTTATTTTTTGGAGATATGATGTCATTAATAATTAATTAATTAATAATTAGCAAAATCCCCATAGACTATAGCTAGACTATAGCTGCTTTCCTGTGTAATTACTATTAAAGTAGACTCTATTAACGTGCGCATGAGAGAATCAATTTTTGTTGTTTACTTTATAACATGGCTGCATGGTTGTCTGTAGTCACTGACTTGGTAGTATTGAGCTCTAAGGATCATTTACCTGGTGGATATCAGCTGGTAAGTATTCATCTTTGTCTTTGTTAATTAATATGTAAGCTTATATATATATATGTATATATAATTATAATAATATTATTTTAAAAAATTATATATATATATAAAAATAAAAAAAAATTATATATATATATATATATATATATATATAATATATATAAATTGTTATAATTTATTATATTATATTATGTACTTATTTGA
This sequence comes from Petrosia ficiformis, assembly GCA_947044365.1. NCBI lineage: Eukaryota > Metazoa > Porifera > Demospongiae > Haplosclerida > Petrosiidae > Petrosia > Petrosia ficiformis. The sequence continues at coordinate 4,711,343 of OX345640.1, read as the reverse complement.
AGCAGTACAGTTGCCGGTTTTATTCTATAGGCAAATATTTTAATAAACTATATATATATACCTTTATTTTAGATTGATATTCCAATTATTGAAAAGTCTGATTCATCCAATGGCGAGTCTCAAAGGTACTTAGCTTTCTGTAAAGAGCTTTCATCAACTAAATTGGTGAGTTCCAATTAAAACACACACAAACTTGCATTATGATTGAGATGAGTCTTATCTCATTCACCCTAGCATTTGGAACTGTGCTAAACGATAAAAAACTGAATCAAATTGTTTTGGTATACCACTTACCCAAGGTGTACTAACTAACTTGGCACAGTTTGGTTCTGTTCACATCTGTCATACCTGAACCATTTGCCAAACTGTGTTCAGTAACTGTACTATTCATTAAGTTCACGAATACTAACTTGTATGTATTCATGTATTTTTGTCGCACAAGACAATGATACAAATCACAATAGACTATAGGGATGTGCGATATAACTAAATAATAGTATTGCATATCGCTGCTAAAAATATCACGATACGATACAGTATCACGAAATAATATAGAAACACTTATAAAATGTAAATAAATGTCCTGTTTGGTTGTATTTGTCAAGAAATGGTAAAAGAAATCAATCAAAGTTATCCACACTAGCTTGTTACAATTGCTTTCAGTTACAAAATTAAACAAATGGGAAAAACCATGTTTACTACACTGCCCACACCAGTGTATTGATACACCTAAAAGCCAATATTGTATCACGATATTGAATGAAAATTTCAATATATCAATATATCGATATGTATCACACATCACTAATAGACCATGTATAAATTATAATTTGTGTATGTCAAAAGGCTATTCCGAAGTAAAGATTAAGTACATAGTCATCAATATGATATTTTACTTATATGTATATCCCATTCACATTACAATCTGGAACAGATCTCTATTTACAGTACATATCTACATGTATTATATAAGTGCATGTACATACATATTGGCAGTCTGCTCTCTAAATACAATTATGACATATTTTGGACATTTTGGGGAGCAATTATAACTCCTAAATTGTCTGCAGTATGGTTGGGTAGACAATTTGCTGAATTAGGTCATGAGTAAACTGAAAGCAAATTGATATAGTGCATCCTCTCTGGTAACCACCTTTATCATAATGTTGCTTCAGTTTTATTATGACAGGACATGACACTTTAATTGTAGTATGCTTATTGCTTAGCAAGACTGGCTATAGCTCATTCCAAGCATCAAATTTTGCTTGCTTGCGTGTAAAAAAATGGAATAGTGAGAAATAAAATAAACATAATTATATCTAATATATACACTATATAATGACATTACTTACATTCTGCTGTGGTTTGTATCAAGGGATTTATAAAACTACTCAGGCTACTGAACTACTATATGTACTATTTTATTTACTACCCTTATATATATATAATTATATATATATATAATTATATATAATTATATATAATTATATATATATATATATATATATATATATATATATATATATATATATATATATATATATATATGTTAGGGCTGGGAATCGGCTGATATTCTGAAACTGATTATCACTAACTTCAAATCGATTGATAATCAGTTAAAATCAGGTATTTGGCTAATTAAGCCTCGCCCGCATAGGTGGAGCGGAGGGTTACTGTAATCAGGTTTTCTGTGTGTGTCTTTTACCAAAATTTCAGGACAACTGACAAAATTGGGACGTCAATCAAGTTACCAACACACCTGGAATTGTACAAGGATCAAAATAAAAGACAGGCTTTTTCTAAAACCTTTCGGTTATAAAGTTATGACAATTTTCACAAAACCTTTACCACTTTCAGAAGACTTCTGGTAGCAAACGAGTACATAGAAACACAACTCAACTTGTTTGAAGGCTATCACTGTCAAATCACAGCTTGAAATCAAGTACAGTTGAAGTAGTGGCTGCTACAACATCGAGCTGGCTCTAAGGTTTCTGTCATAGCGATCACTTTGTAGCTCCACCTATTTCATTTCATACACATGATTAAAGCCACAAAATGTTTTTCAAATGATTTTAACACTGTGCTTCTTATAGTAGTACTGGGGTGTATGCTGTAACACACATTCACATATATAATATAATCTCAGTATAATAATTATGATAATTACAAGTATTGTCTGTAAATATTTTCTTGTCAGTAATCCTAATCTGCATACTTAGTGGTGAGGGTTTTGCACTATGAGTGCATTCATTAAGTCAATTAATGCTTCCATTTGATGATCAAAAAGGTTTCATGTCACTTCTATATTGTACAAAGTATGTTATTTTTAAAAATTAGCATTATCAATATCATAGACTTACAATCAGAAGAATTTTCTTTATCGATTTATTAATCAATTAATCATCCCAGCCATAATATATACACATGTACATGTGTATATATATATATATATATATATATATATATATAATTATATATATATATATGTGTATATATATACATGTATATATATATATATATATATATATATATATATATATATATATACAAACAAGTATAATGAAAACCTCTTCAAACATTTACATACATGTACATTTACATGAAGGTCTACTGCAGAATAACTATATCTAACAACAATGGAACTAATGACCATTTTTGATGTAATCGCCATAGATTGGCCAGTGTGGTTTAGAAATTATTTATTATTTAAATTGAGTAAAAAAAATCTATTGTACTTGGTACATAGTTATGGTATACAGTGTGATTTCAACACAAATAAATATCTAAAATGAATTTTTGTGTTTAGAAATTTTCATGATATAAAATTTACGACATGTAGTTAATATTATTGTCATACTAAAAATGACACTTCTCTGTCTACACAAACTGTCAAGTTTCCATTTGTTTTCATAACTTATTTGTTAATGTTTTCGATGTATAGTCTATATAGCTGTTTGTTTAATTATGCACTTTTCCTTTTATGGAATAGAATTTTAAGTCTTTACTCACACACACACACATACACACACACACACACACACACACACACACACACACACACACACACACACACATACATACAGTTGGCCATTACAGATATTCAATTAATAGAAGGGACAGATGTCGTTCCTCCTGGCTATCGAGCATTGCATCACATTTCATCAGATGGTAAGTCTATACAAATACAATTCTACTTTTACATTTGCTAAATTACAAGTGAGTTTCATACCAAGCTTATCTTAACATATTAATCCTCACTACTGCGCATAGGATCACGATACTCAGGTTTATATCATCAATATCATTATTTCTAAATGTTCTATTAAATATTCCCGGTGTGAACCCTGGCTCTGTTTGGTATCTTCCAGGTTCACCTATTCAATTTTTGCATACTAATTATTGCCTATTCAGCAGTTTTTGCCTACTCGTTAAAAATTAATTAAGGCCCTTCTTGTTTGTTAGTATCACTATGGTAACACATTACTGTTGTAATTATCATTTTTCAGATGTTGAAGCATTTTCTAATAAAACTATAATAACAAAGAAAGAAGGTTGGAGTGATGAATTGCAGGGTATTCCTCGCGCTCTTACTGACATAATGATTCTTCATAACACAATGAGTGATGAACTACCTAATAAGTATAAAATGTTATAGTAAGTACATGTACATATTATTACATGTACATATAATTATAAGTACATGTATGTACATATAATTATAGGTACATGTACAATGTACATAATTATAAATACATGTACAATGTACATAATTATAAGTACATGTACATTTTACTATAAGTACATGTACATATAATTATAAGTACATGTATGTACATATAATTATAAGTACATGTACATATAATTATAAGTACATGTACATATAATACAATAATTACATGTATTTCCTGCAGATAATGTTATATGCTTCAAGCATAATTTTTAAAACATTTCGTGAATTGTGAATGAAATTATTGTCACATTTTATAAACATTATCTTTGAAAAGTGCTGTTTTTCATTTTGCATCATCTTTTCAGCTATGCTAAGAAGTCTCTTCACAGGAGCAAATGAAGCTGGCATTCCCATGGAAATTAGTACACTTTCAACCTGAAGTTCAAAGAATGGGCTAAATTCCAAAAACTTGAAGCATTTCTGCTTAACGAGCACTAAACTGTGATTCGCAAGCATTTTTAATAAAACATGCACAAACACAATCATAAAAATGCTTAAGAGTACCTTTAAGCACTGCAAAAAATATGATTAAAAAACTTTTAAGCACAAGCACATTCATTTGTGCTTGTCCCGTGTCTGTCTTCCTGGATATCAAATTTCATTGTTGTGCTATACAAAATGGCAAACAATCAAAAAATCATTTTGCCTGAAAAGGTCCAATTTTACAAATTTAGTCACACTATGTATGAACATTATTTATGATCAGGAATATCAGTTCTTTAGATGATTGCTATTCAGCCATTTCATATACATCTAGGAAGGTAAATAAATTATAGGTGGAACAATAGTTACTCTTCCTGGAAACTACATTTTGTTGGTTTACTATACAAAATGGTTGAATAGTGAATGTTTCAGTTTTTGTTAAAAAATTATTAATATCAGTGTTCATAGTGCTAGTAATGACACTCGTAATTTAGAGTTCAAAGTCCCGGTTCATGGGTGTGGGTGAATTGAATATCATTTAAAATCCAGGAATAAAGGGCTAAGAAATAAAAGGAGCTTATGGAGAGGAGGAGATTTAGTACATCAACTTTTGTTCAGATTTTAACCCTAACAACAAGAGACCATATGGTTTAGGGAATTTGTGTCCCTAGACCCTATCGTTTGTCGACTATGCCCAGCTATAAACTACAATTACCAGTACCAGCACTCTAGACACAGCCATTATTATTTCCAAAGTAACTATATAGTCAGTCACATTTATATTTAACTGTACGCAAGCTTATGGTTTTATAATTAGCTTATGTGTTTAGTTCTTGAGATATGGGGAAACTTATAAGATAATTTTATTTTGTAAAAGATACTTTTCCCACAGCTAGTAGCGTATTATAGTGAGTGATTCAAAATATTTAAAGGTGTTGTTGTAGGATGAGTTTTCAAGCAAAAGAGAACATCTCAATATATTCCCAGAATGTACAAATGTCTATATAATTTTAATTTAAAATATTTATGCGGGCAACATGACAATATCTAATAATTACTCAACTTGCATCCTAATGTATGATACATGTATATTAAATGTTTTCATCAATACACCTATTAAAGTCTTTGGTTAAATAAATTATCAGTGGTGTTGCAACAGCCAGTCGTATAGGACATTGTCTGATAAATCTAAAGGTCGTTCATGTTCACCTTGTCCTCAGAAAAATGGTCATAACTTTAGTTTAGAATGACCAGCAATCTTTTTACTTGTACCATTTTCATATAATTACCCTTCACATTCGTTTTTGTGTAAGTCAAATTTCCGATCCATTTCTTCATTATTGAGTTACAGTATAATCGACTTTATGGCATTAAAGTATACACTATATTACATATAAAGTCATCACATTTTGAGGACATCATGAATGTGAACAGACTATAGTGAATATCTGGTAAATTCAAACTAAATTTCTACGTATATGGAAAGGAATACAATAGTGATGAAAATAGATCAAAATGTCTGGCAGTCAGCTCAATATTCTACACCCCTGCTATTATTGTTACATTGAAAACTTCATATTTTTTAATTACAGTGGTATTAACGGCTATCATATTTGCTTCAAGGCTAGTGAACTAGGAGGTAAGAGTGGGGATTCATCCGAAGATGAAACTGAATGTAGTCTGTACTGGTAAGTATTAATATTAAAGATACAACAATATTAAAGATCATTCATTAACTCAGAAGATTATTCCTAAATTTATCCTGAATGGATATATTTGACATTATTTGCTATATGACCAATGTCTGTCTCATAATTTACTTCCCCTGATTTTACTTACGACAACTTCTCTTTTCCTTATAAGGCTATAGTGTATAACCACATTTCTAAAACAGCTAGTATACACTTACACATGTATCATGACGAATTGAGATGTATTACTAAGTAATGTATCTTATGGAATTTGTGTATATTATATTATTATGTTACAGTATGTAAACTTTATTGTTTATAAATATAAATAAGAAAACAAATTAATTATTATACAGCGTACATGTGTATATTAGTGTTGTTTTAATTTGACAAAAATGACTACTTCTAGTTATTGTTATACTGTTATAGTATGACTAGTTTATCAAACATTTAGTTTAGTTATACAATTAACTAAAATAATATTAGGCCTACTGAAAGGTATTTTAGTTAACTAACAAAAAGTGTTGGCCAATTTTAATTTCAGTTACATGTAGTTATACATGTAGTTATTACAGTAGACCTGTAACTAACTAAAAGTCATAATGCCTTACTAAAATGGAATTTTTATATGAATAAAATTAAGTGTCTATATTATCACAGTGGGATGCTCCTTCATGGCTCCATTCATAAGCTCCTAATATGTATGTAGCTATTTCTCACTGTCCTAAATATGTTTACTTCAAATCTTTTTTGTATAATCGTAACTTGGCTCCTCAAGCTAGGTTTTGCTGCAGAGGCGGAAATAACAGTCGGACAACAGACAATTTCTGACCATTTAGCCTGTTGTCTAAGCAAATCTCATTTTGCTTGGACATTTTGTCCTAGCAAATATGACAAAAAAAAGAGTGAAATTTAAAAGAATGCTCTCACAGGAATGTACATGTAACTACATTTCTTGCCCCAGAATTCAATTTTAAAATCTGATTAGTTGATTTTATCATGTGGCTGGAGTAATTAATATAGATAGCTTTGCTATAAAAGTTGCAGTCAGACCAAAATTTAAAAGCGTCTGATCAAAAATCACTTTGTTTAGACATGTAGTACTCGCAAATTTATAGTCACTTCTGTGGCAGCACACATTCTTTATGTGCCACACCCACAAATATAATAAAGTGGCTATTGACATTGATATTAAACAGTGCCAATAAGAGCAACAGACTTAAGTTTGCTGTTGACACCAAAATGGGCATGGTCACCAAACCATAGAGGTACATCCTCAATGCAGGATGGGTAGGGTTAAAATTTTAACAAGTTATTATAACACTTAATCTCCTGCTTCCCACAACCAATGATCTTTAATGATACTCCAACCTTTTTAAACTAATACATCCACTGTCAGTGGGTTCATTTCATAATGATGTCAGTAGCATCAACCTAATTATAATATAAACAGTAATCCCCTTTGAAAGCAATCATTAAGATCATCATTCAGGCATATCACTGTAGTTATCTACAAAATTAAGTGTTTTTTTTTTAACTGAGGATTTTTGTATATGAAAAAAGAAATTTAGTTTCATTCATGTTTTAATATCATTATACAGGGTACCACAAAGGATTGTTTCTTCCAAAGGAAACCACAAAGTCCTTCATGAAACCTCTTTGGAAAATGACTCAAAAAAACCAACTCCAAAGAAAAGAACTAGATCAGGTTAGAAGATGATAATAACAGATAATCATACTAATATAATACCCATATATTATTGTAACTTATATACACGTACTGATACCAATACTCATACTAGTACTAATACTCATACTAGTACTAATACTCATACTAGTATTAATACTCATACTAGTACTAATACTCATACTAGTACTAATACTCATACTAGTACTAATACTCATACTGTTATATACTCAATTACTCATACATGTACTCCAATACACTCATACTAATTAATATTAATACTGATGCCCATACTGATGTCCATACTGATACTCATACTGATACTCATACTGATTGATGCCTATATTCATATTATACTTGTGTACTTGTTATAATACTTTTCTCCATGTTTTACATGTAGCTCTTAAAAGTAGTGTCTCTATTAGTAATGGTGTTTCTACCAGTAATGATATTTCCACAAGTAACAGAGGAGGAAAACTATATCCTCAAGTAAGACATTAAACATATATTATACAAAATGAGACTATTCATATTCTTTAGGAATCAGAGAGTCTGATACTAAGACCTTTTTATGAAAACTTCTTTGGTGAAACATCTGGCTACCCACTCAAACAGTTCCTCGATCCTCCACCTCCTTCCTGCCTATGCCCAAAATGTCACAGTGTGTTACGAAACCCTTACCTTTTGTCGTGCTGTAAAACACATGTTTGTGAAGAATGTGTCCTACAGATACAGCTCAATAAGCAATCTTGTCCTCAGTGCATGAAAGAAGGATTTGACTGTGCTTTGAATAGTTACCAAAAAGAGAAGATTGATAAATTAATGATGCAATGTACGAAACATGAAGATGGATGTACGTGGGAAGGAAAACTAGCAGACCTGCAGTGTCATTTACACAATCATTGTTCTTATATTGAAATAGATTGTCAAAATAAATGTGGAAGTCGATTTGTTCGTCATCGCATGTCACAACACAAGTGTACAAAGAAACAAAGTTCAGTTGATGAGAAACGTGTACTTTCTCTGGAAGAAATTACCGATAAAATTTTAAGTTTAGAAAAGAAACAGGAAAAGGAGATGAATGTTTTGAAACAAGAACTCACAAAGTTGAATACTACGGTGAACAATGATAGTGTTACTAGTGATAAACAAATGAAACTTGTACTAGAAGTTCGTACATTGAAACAAAAGCTTGAAGAGTCAGAAATTCGTGGAAATGCTTTGGCAGTAAAAGTGAAACAGCAAGAACAAGAAATGAAAGTACTCAGAGAAACACAAAATGAATTCAGACATCAGTTTGATAATCTTGTTGGTAAGTGTATATTGACTGTATCTAGGGGGAAGGTGAGGGGGGCCTTTGGGCAATATCAAATTTGCTCAGCAAATATCTTTTGTGGTCAAATATTTATTTTGTCTGAAAATGCACCATAAGTGATCTCAGAGAGTCTAAAATTAAAAGTTTCCAGAGGAAGCTTGTCCCACACCCCCGCAGATGGCCATGTGCCTATACACATGGAGGGGGCTTACCCCACTTTATTTCGACATATACCTGTTTTGGCCTCCCTTGGCAACTTTTCTGAATGCAGCACTGTGTATATGTATTGGAAACCTATCTTTAAAATTCGAGATGGAACAAGAAAAGAGGCTAAGAAAAGAGTATGTACTCTGTATATTACATATTACATGTTTAGCTCACTCTTCTCAAACATGTATAGGATTTGAAGGTGTTTAAGTGATTTATTTTGAACAAGGGGCATAGCCTTGAGGTGAATAAACATAACCACCAACATCTTGCTGTGTAACACACTTGTACGCAGGGTACATTTTGTAGGTATGGGGTAAAGCACTTGGGCTTAAGTCTTAAGCATATTATGATGAATGCTTTGAAGTGCTTGTAGTCGTTATAGAATATAGACACATGAAAAGACAAGCCTTAGTACTGATACTTACAGCACTATCCTGTTCTGAGCAGTTTTAAGGCATTCTTAGTCTTTCAAACACTCAAGCCCTTTAAGCTCTAGCACGTGAAACTTTCATGCTATAAGCATGTTAAAAGCCAAGCAGGCAGGTTTAATACCTTTGAGTCTGAAAGGAAAAGGCAACAAGTTTTCCAACCTTAGCTACTCCTAAACTTGATTTGTCCAATTTCAGTGTCCCATTTGCTGAATGTATGAATGGCTGATAGCTACAAATCAAATGTTTGGAACTGAATACACTGTTATATGTAGAGTACACAACACAGTAATGTGTTCACCTACTCCATTTTTGTCTACTAATTGATTGGGCAAACACATTTTTTAAATAAATTAATAGCCAAAAACGGAGTAGGTGAACACAGAGTAGTGCTTGAGCATATTTTGAGTGCTTGTACTCAATGCTTAAGTACTTTTAATGTGCTTTGCCCCATTCCCTGCTTGTACAATAGAAAACAATGTACAACTAATCAAGGTTGCTGATAGTAACTGCTAAATGCATCACGAATGGTGCTCAGCAACACAACATATTGTCATATCAAAAGTTCAAAAAGAAAACTGATGTATGGTAGAACTTCCCCATGGTTCTGTCAACAAACTTTGGTCATCAAACCTTTTATTCTGTCAGTAAACCAAACTATTTGGTCACCAATCAGAGAAGTTTGCTCATAGAATAAAATGTTTGATCAACAAACTGAGTACAGAATGAATAGTTTGGCAATCAAACCTTTCATTCTATGAGTAAACCTAATTGTTTGGTAATCAAACTTTTAGTATATACTTCATGTCTTAATGAATGAGGCCTGTACATGTAGGTGATTTATTGTTCTAGGTTGTCCCATTTGTGTTTATGGCTTCTGTAGTACAAGTATGTGTATGTGTGTTACCTAACATTACATAACATTACATTTGTGTATTCAAGCTCAGTTTGGCATATAGAGGTACATGGTGTATGACTATGATTAGGGTGGGCAATTATTCAAGTACACATTGCAATTATTTATATTTCAATTTTCATATTGTGACATTATTTAGAATATTGCAATATCGCTAACAAAATATTATTGTGCATCAGGTAAATGTCAATATTGCCCGATCCCACCACCTATGATTGCTTTGTGGTGTTATCATTGATCAGTGCTGATTTTCTCATGACTAAAATCCAGCAATAAATTTTTGTTTTTCCATCCTTCTTACTTCTCAATGCTTCTTGTATAATGTCCTTAACTACATACTTAGTGACACAAACTATAGTATTGTAATTATATATACATGGTACTAGATAGAATGTGATCATAGTGATGGCCCTTAAACATTGTGCAGTTGTGCATATACACATGTAAATGATGGAATAAAGAATAAAACTGGTAGAATCACTAGCTACTTTTTAAAATTAAGTATTTTCATTAACACACTATTTTAGTACTCCTTATAACAGAAAGTATTTGTTTGTGACACAATTGTTATAACACCTCTAGGTGGGCTGTATCTAATAGATATTGAGAATATACACTCGCAGTCACCAGCAAATAGAACACAGAATCCAAATGCATATAATTAAGTATGATACTGTTCTAACAAATAGAATTGGTTAAAACAACAAATTAGTTTTAGAGTGATATATAATCTTGCTCTTAAAGTCCTGGGAGTTCCGGCCTCAATGAGTACTTTAGAGAGAATTTATAGTACAGCAGGGAAAATATTTATATCACTGAGATGCCATTTATAAACACTTAAACTGAGCCTGAGGGTGAGGTTACCATAAATCAGATACAGCCCAACTAGTGGTGTTATCAACTGATCTATTTAAAATTTCATTTTGGTTTTGTAGTTCATTAAGAAACCATAGGGATATAAACCACAGTGATAGAAATGATTTGTAGCACTGGCAGTTTCTTTGATACACCCACTCAACATAATGACAAGTATCTTTTATGCATTCCCATAGATCAACTACAACTTAAACTTTCATCATCTCTTCCAATTTCTCCCATTCCGTTCTCATCATCACCTACTCTTAATCAACCACCCTGTGAATTTGTAATGGAAGAATTCTCTATACATCAATTTATTCCTGATGATGAATGGTTTAGTGAACCATTTGTGTCTAGCTCTACTGGATATAAGTTTTGTCTACAAGTTGTTGCAAATGGTATGATGTCTTCTGCAGGCTGTGATGTTTCTATATGCATTAAGTTAATAAGAGGAGAATATGATAACCGCCTTAAGTGGCCATTTCAAGGAGAAATTACTGTTCAGATATTGAACTGGCGTAGCGATCAAAAACATGCAACTCGAGTAATTAATTTCAATAGTGCTGCGAAGAAATATGGAGCTTGTGATAGAGTCCCTAGTGGTTGCCCAGGAGACAGAGCTCCCAAAGGATGGGGAGTTTTACCTTTCATTCCTCATAGTTATCTACCATATAATGAATCCAGAAATACTGAGTTTGTGAGAAATAACTGTCTCTGTCTTCGTGTCAGTAATGTAATAGTACACTCTACTTGATTTGTTTCCTGCAAACACTTGATAATCTTTTAATTTTGTATTATAATACAGTTGCTAATAGTGATTTTGTTAAAATATTAACAGGTATGAACCACTAAACCTGTTTGTTATAAATGTCTCCTGTGAAATTTATTTTTTATGTAATCAATCACTTTCATTAATTCATCATTAAAATTAATATCTCCACTTGAAGCAAACTGAGATGTCATAATTGATAAGTCAAGCAAATAGAGGAAGTACCTCACTGTCATGTGATCAGTGTGGTGTTCGGGGAAAGGCTAAATGAGTTAGTCTGATGTAGCCACACCCTTCATTTGGAGTAGGTAGGGTCTCAGAGTTGTGGAAATGGATAAGGATCACTAATCTTTGTTCCTCTTTTAATGCTGTCTAACCAATATGCCAACCACAACACTGATCTCACTATTTTTCGGCCAACATTTCAAGTTATTACGTTTTTGTGGCTAATCAAAGGTAGCAGGAATTCAGCACTACACTAGTACTCCACAACTGATGTTACTAGACCCTTCCTCCTCCAAGCAAAGGGTGTGGCCACACCAGACTTTCACCGAGTAGTGTGGAGAAAAGTTGAGCTGCATGAAAGATTTTATATACCAAAAAGCAATTACGATATCAATTGCTTATATTTAATATTAATGAACACCATATGCTGCACAAAACCCCGTCACATTTATTTGGCCCCCCTCAAATATAAGTAATTTATTCTGCAACAAAAGGGATCCCCCTTGCATTTTAGACCCATTGTAGGCAGTCAGAGCACAGAAATGAGACAATCTCTTCAACGTATTGTGTATGTAGACTAGTGTTGTATACATGCATGTATGTACACTATAGTGTTGTACCTACGCATGTACACTAGTACAAGTTGTATTTGTGTATGTACACTAGTACATGTTGTATTTGTGTATGTATACTAGTGTTGTATCTCTGTATGTATACTAGTGTTGTATCTCTGTATGTATACTAGTGTTGTATCTGTGTATGTATACTAGTGTTGTATCTGTGTATGTACATTAGTGTTGTATCTGTGTATTAAGAGGTATCACGAAGTGGTTCAACAAAGAGAAAGGTTTTGGTAGTTTTGATGTGTTTGTACACTTCGTTGCTATTCAAGGCTATAGGACTTTTGTGAAGGGCAACGTGTTGAGCTTATCATATTGTTCAAGAAAGAGCCTACAGGTCCTACCAGTCTGTCTGTCTTCACAGGGGATTCTCCGCTACAAAGATTTTGAATTTTAGGTCCTTTGAGATTGATTCTGATGTACTCTAAGAGATATGAAATATAGTTTAGATGAATGGAAAAACTCTTGGTTGGTATCCCGAACAGTGATGCACTGATAAGAGATTTTGCTGATATTCCAATAAACCAATAATAATTTTAGATATGTACTGATAATCAATCTAATATCATATTATATCTAACTTCTGGTTTCTGATTCTTTCAATGAAAACAAGTATTTTTGCAATAATTATGAGTATCATAAAAACAATTAATGATGTTATAGTCACATCAAGTGGCAATTACAAATGCTATTATTTGTTCTCAAATGACCTTTTACAACTAGCAGGGGGAGGGGTCAATCCCCATTAATTAAGGCCTTATATATATATGTTATTATATGCATCAACTTGATGTACAATGGTAGGAAATTATACTGCTTAATACAAGGTAAAAGTTGGGGACTATGGCTAGAGTAAAAGCAAACACAAAGCAATCTGAGTACTCCTGATGACCATGGAAAATGGCCACCATACATTTACATATGTGGAAATAGTTGGTTTAATTTTGTTGCTAACGTAGCATCCCAATCTTGTTTACATGCTTTTTAGTCTTGATATCCCTACATGCTCGTTTAAATTTTCAAGTTTTATTATTCTTTACAAACCAAAGTAAATGTAACCACAAATATGGTAGATTATTATTCCATATTACCAAGTGAGTTAATGTGATGACTCACAGACATCTGGGTTCTACCGATCTTGAACAACAACATCTTCAGCCTGTGGACCTTTGGCGCCTTCAACAATAGTAAACTTTACACGTTGCCCTTCGATCAATGTCTTATAGTCACGATCACGACCGCGGCTTCGAATAGCCCTAAAATGTACAAACACATCGGGACCATCATCATCAGTAATAAATCCGTAACCTTTTGTTTCGTTGAACCACTTTACGACACCTCTTGAAGACATTATATTTTGTGTTCTCTGTTAGGGGACTAAAGGTGAAAGCATGTGTTACTTGGCCCCACCTAGCTACCACGTGCACGTACGTGCGCACGTGCACCCAATTAATTTATGTTACGTGGGCGATGTTGGGTCTGGTGTTTTCGTAAAATTTTGGAACATTGGTGAAATTATACAAGGATCACTAAAATATTTCAGTTATAAAGTTATCACAATTTTCATAATTCATAGTCACTGTTTCCAGACTCGTGGACATATCATGACAATTTATTAGTCACATGATGGGCGAAATTCAAGTTGACTTTTTGTTCAAATAAAGTGCAAAAATGTTATGGGTCATGACTTAGTTGTTCAATATCCCGAGAAAGAACCTACGGTACCTGTCTGTGTACAGTTATTAACATCAACTCACTCTGGAATAATCCATCATATTTTGTGGTATCCATCCATTGACTATCCATGAAATAATTTAATTAAAGCAATAATTATTTTGTTTCACCTTTCAATGTTCACTACATACACACATAAGTGGGTTAGTTTATACATGCTTAACCATCCTTATTTAGTACTCAGGAATGTGCTAATTTTATTAAAACACTTCAGTGGCAACAACACACACTGGGCATGAATTTTAGGTCCTTTGAGAATTGAGATTGTACTCTGTATATGTGAAGTATAATTTAGATGAATGGAAAATACCTTGGCTAGTATCCAAATAGTGATACACCTATGAGACATTTTGCCGATATTTCATAATTCCTTTAGATATGTACTGATAAGCAATCTGATATTATATATTCCTTCTGGTTTCTGATTCCTTCAAAAGGATTTTCTCAATTATTGAGTATCATAAAAGGCAAGTAATGATGTTATAATCACAAGATATGACATTAGTACACTTATTATAATAATCGGTTACATATAACTGAGCATTCCAGTTACCAATTGGTGTATCACTAATCCTAATAACCTTTTACAACTATAGTATAGTATGTACAGTATGGATCAACTGATGTACAATGATAGGGCTTATGCAAGGTGAAAGTTGGGGTCTATGGTGGCTTATTACAATAATCGGTTACATCTTTCAGCATTTATTGGTGTATCACTAATCCTAATAACCTTTTAAAACTATAGTATAGTATGTACAGTAATATATGTATGGATCAACTGATGTACAATGGTACGGCTTATGCAAGGTGAAAGTTGAGGTCTATGGCTTATTACAATAATCGGTTACATCTTTCAGCATTTATTGGTGTATCACTAATCCTAATAACCTTTTACAACTATAGTATAGTATGTACAGTAATATATGTATGGATCAATTGATGTACAATGGTACGGCTTATGCAAGGTGAAAGTTGAGGTCTATGGCTAGAGTAAAAGCAAAACACAAGGAAGCCTATCAGAGCTCTTGATGACTATATAGGAGGAAAATGCCCATCATACATTTATCTGTGGAAATGGAATTAAACCATTGCCACAGACAAATCTTGTTTGCATGCTTTTTAGTCTTGATATCCCTACATGCTTTACTTATTAAATGTTTAATTATTCTTTACAAACCAAATAGCTGTTTATATTATAGTGTTATAATGTAAGGCAAATTTAATGATGGTACCACAAAATATGGTAGATATTATTCCAGAGCGAGTTAATGTTAATATCTGTAGACTCACAGACAGCTAGGATCTTTCATACCGATCTTCAACAACCACATCTTCAGCCTGTGGACCTTTATATCCCTTAACAACAGTAAACTTTACACGTTGCCCTTCAGTCAATGTCCTATAGCCTTCGCCTCGAATAGCCTTGAAGTGTACAAACACATCTGGACCGTCATCATCACAAATGAACCCATAACCTTTCTCTTCGTTGAACCACTTCACGATACCTCTTGAAGACATTGTCTCACTCTTGAACTTCGTCAATGTTATGATGAGAGTGGTGGGTGTGATTACATGTGTACTACCCACCATTACCCACGTGGTTTCAGTTTCACCGTTTCAGCCAAAAAGATGGATGGTTGTAGACTTTTAGTCCGTAAACTTCCTAGCTTTTTGCGAAGTGAAGAAAAGGAAAGTCTATTGAAGTATTTTGGTGCAGTGGAAGTGACTGTAATGGCAGAAAAAGGAATGATGGTGAGAAATTTTAATTTTGAAGACTTTCATTATTGAATATTTTCCTAGAAAAACTGTGTGTTTGCTTCTTTTGCAAGTCCTATAGAGGCTAAAATGGTATGTGTTATAACAACAGGTTATAGAATATATGACTGACTTCAAATTCAATTACCCAGGCAATGACAAAACTTCATCAGTTAAATGTGTTTGGTTCTTGTCTTGTTGTTGTTTATGCCACTTCGAAAGACCTTCAACTAGGATCAGTGGAAGATAAGTAAGTAAAAGAACAAAATGACTATTTCAAAAATTCTGATATTGCTCATTAACTATTAGTGATACATCGATAATTGGTATCAGTCATTATCAATCATAATTTTAGTACATGTATTGATATCAGTTATTTCTGAAAGATGTAACTGATATTGTAAAAAGTGTAACTAATGTCATTTCTTGTGATTATAGCATCATTAGTTGCTTTATGATACTTATAATTATTGAGAAAATGCTCATTTTCATTGAAAGAATCAGAAACCAGAAGGTAGATATAATATCAGATCAACATATCTAAACTAATTAGTTATTGGAATATCGGTAAAATCTCTTATCGGTACATCACTATTAGCTTGTATATATAATCTAGGCGTGAAAAATAGCCATGCAGTTTGGAAATCTAGACATAGTGATGTGCAGGGCTTGAAATTAGCACTTGTCCTCTTGTCCTGACATCCATTTTTTGCTTTGCGAAATATTAGTCAGCTTGTCATCTGGACAAGCCACACCATTTTGAATTGCCACTCCTAATAATTGTGTCTCGCCAGCAACGTGTAGTAAATTAATGCATTTTGGATTTTTTTTAAAAAATTAAAAATGTTTTCGAAGCTCTATTTGTTATACTCCAACACTGATATTGAGTATATAATTATATACTATTTCACTTCTTGAGAATTCACTATGAATCATCAAAATGTGAAAATATGGGTATTTACAAAGCTCAGGTGGCGGCTAAAAACATTAACATTACTGTAAGCTACGTCTCTTTGTTATATCTCCTCTATAACTAACATTAAACTTACAATATATGAAACAACGTTTAAAGAATGGGATATTATTACCTCAAAGCACTATAATTATACACATCACTAGTTAGGTATAGATAATGCACAGCAAAGTAGGGTCCTTTATAATTATACAAGACACAAGTCTATTCAGGAACTTATGAATGGCAAAGCCACATATGAGGGTACAGCTGTATAGACCTAGGCTGTTAAGAAAGCTTTTAGGAAGCGCATACAGATGCACATGATCTAATACACACACACAAAACAATGACATTTTGTAACTCCACATCTAAGGAATAATTGGGCTCGCCGCGCCTACGCGTGGGCGAGTCTTTAGTACTTTGGTTGTCATTCCGTCATTCATTCTTTCTTTCATTCATTCTGTCCCCACTTTTTTTATTTAATCGTCGATTTAAAGACTTCATAGAGTAGAGAAAGAAGTTTATCAAAATCGTATTGAAAATAAATTTGCCACAGACATTGTTTTAGCAAGTTATTCATTCATTCCTTCCCAACTTTTTTTACTTTGAACAGTTATAACTTCAAACGCATAGCTCCTACAGCCGCCAAACTTTCAGATCTGTTCAAAAACATGGTCTTCTATTGCTCTGTTGTTTTTATAACAAAGTAAACTGTATGAAAAGTTACTTAGAATGGAAAATGCTAAACTCATTACACATCCTAGCCAGATGCTTTAAGCGTCAATTTAAAGACTTGATAGAGTAGAGAAAGAAGTTTATCAAAATCGTATTGAAAAGAGATTTGCCACAGACATTGTTTTAGCAAGTTACAGACTCATACATTCTATCTCTGTAAGCTCTCCAGTTTCTGCCATTTACTTGCAATAACCCACACCCTCAGCTAGACCCATATGTGATCACGTGAGATCAAACGTGGAGGTCAGTTTAGAGCCATACCTTCCTTCTGAACTGGTCGCTATTATCTGAACTTTTGTTTGACTTTCAAATTACATATATTTGAACTGTAAGTTCAATGCTTTTGCTCATTGTAGTTGTAACAATGTACAATTCATTATAGGATAATTATCTTTAGTAACTGACAGTTGTGGGGCATAGATATTTTGGTAATGAATGAGGCAATGAATGTTTGTTAGAAGAGTATATTATATAATTTGACTGTAAGTAATATAGTTATTATACTAGTTCAAAGCAGTATAGATGATGGAGAATCATTCTTAATCATCTTCCATGTGTTTTTATATTTATCAGAAATAATCTTACCCAGTCTAGCCACAAAAAAACTTTCTTAATCAACTTTCAACTTTATATAAACAACAAATTCAAATTTAAGCTTGTTACTTTCTCTCTTGCATCTCATTTATTTAATTGTTGCAATTGCAACCTATCCTTAAGCTACAGCGGCGAGGCCACTCACCAAAGGTGCTTCATTATTTTATTAGGCTTATGCAAGGTGTTACTTATGATATAAAGAGAGAATTAGAAACAAAAGAAAACTGAAATTTCAGAAATCCAACTAGGTTCTACTGGTGATACACATGCCTAACACCAGCCATGTGCTAGGTATGCCTGTACCACCAGCAGTAGTTGATGTATGGGTCCATGGAATAGTCTGTGGTCTTTCCAGTTGTACTAGAAAAGGTATCTGACAAACCACATGTCACTGAGTGGTGGTAAAGAGACTGCTATCGATTTCGCTGGTTGAAATACTGTTTGTCAGCCAGTTTAGGTCTTTTAGAGAGCTAGAAACAACTAGGTTTGAAGTTAGCTATTGGATTAGTACAATCATACACTCCTCTGCTATCGAGGAGTCTGGTTGGCTTAGATGGTAAGAGTGTCTGACTAGATAGGATAAGGTCCTGAAATTCAATTTATAGTTGGATTTCTGTTTTTCAGTTTTCCTTTGTTTCTAATTATCTCATGCCTGAAAATTATAGTACTAGCTCACAAGCTCACTGGCATAATGTATATACATGTACATGTGTATATAAATGTGGTATCATTCATTAGGTGGGAATGTAGCCAGCTAAAGAAGGACACTGAAGTTGAAGCCAACAAGCATAATCTCATAACACAAAGGTGATTCAATGATATACATTCATACAATGTACTGAGAGTGTTTATAATGCTCACTTTCCTTCTAGACCTCATGAGCCTCCTCCAAACTTGACTTATCTCTATCCTCCTCCTGATCAACTTATAATTTCTAA
The DNA here is from genome assembly GCA_947044365.1 of Petrosia ficiformis. NCBI lineage: Eukaryota > Metazoa > Porifera > Demospongiae > Haplosclerida > Petrosiidae > Petrosia > Petrosia ficiformis. The sequence goes on along the minus strand of OX345640.1, from coordinate 4,691,757 downwards.
TATCAGCAATGCAATTGCTTGTATTCCTAAACTTTACGTACAGGTAAATAATACATGTACATGTACTATTATAAAGTACAGGCTGATTTCAATCACACATTTACCTTATAGCATGTCATTTCTTATGGCCCACACCAGAGTTTTTGACATGTTTTGAAGCATGGGCCAAATTGGCTCAACAATGATTATTGTGTGCGCCATTGGGAATACATCTTGAGCCAATTAACAAACAATGCTGTTAGTGACAATATAATCATTACTAATTGTGCCACTGACCCAATGAGAGAACTGTGCAGTGCCAAATAAGAAGCTCTTTGGGCCAGTGGTGCGCCATATAAGCTTATCAAAAACACTGGCCCACACATTAGGCCCTGCGAAGTTGGCTTGTAGCTGAGATGATGTTGCATGTTGAAATAAATTTGGTCTGAAATCTAGGGGGGTGGTAAGATATCCCCCCACCGTATGAAACCCCGACACACCACTGGAATTCAGACATGGGGTCGATTACAATGCAATGTAATATACACATATTACTATTACTATTACCTTAAACATCAGTATATTACTATTGCCATCACCTCCAAAGTCAATGTAATATATTATTATTACTATTACCTTAAACATCTATTATTATAACTATTACCATCACCTCCTAAGTCAATGTAATATATTATTATTACTATTACCTTAAACATCTATTATTATAACTATTACCATCACCTCCTAAGTCAATGTAATATATTATTATTACTATTACCTTAAACATCTATTATTATAACTATTACCATCACCTCCTAAGTCAATGTAATATATTATTATTACTATTACCTTAAACATCTATTATTATAACTATTACCATCACCTCCTAAGTCAATGTAATATATTATTATTACTATTACTATAACTATTACCATCACCTCCTAAGTCAAAGTAATTAACCCTGACCCAAAATTAAATTCGTACATTACCAAAATTAATTACCAAAGAAAATGTGTAGGTGGACTATTTGTCTTACATACATGTACTTATTTATTACTATTACCTTAAAATCAGTATATTACTATTGTAATTAAGAATACATGTACACAGGAACTGCCTTGCACTAATTTGCATTTTGTACCCAAAATAAATTTACTAAATTAATTACCAAAGAAAATGTGTGGGTGGACTATTAGTTATCAGCTTTATAACTCTATTACTATTACTATATATTACTCAATATATTACCATTACTGCCTATATCAGCATTACTGTTATGGATTACTATAGCATTTGAAACTCTTTCATGTTTTAAACTTGCATTTAATGTTCATGAGTTTCTCAAAAACAAAATCAGTTAATCTGCATCTTTGTAGCTGAAAAGATTTCACTCCAATGCTAAAACGTCTCTCTACTGGCCCTACTTTAAATAAACATATTACTTAAGGTCAATTACTATTACCTCAACATAGAGATTGTTATTACCTAATACTATTACTTGACTGTCTATTACTATTACCTCAGTTTTTTTAATTACCTATTGCTATTACCATTACTATAATTATACATGTACATGTACCTTGAAACATGTAGTCTTTACTATTACTATTATCTATTACTATTACCTCACTGGATAACAGCTAGGAAGAAAGTAACTAATATTTGTTCTAGCTTGCAAAAGTTATACAAATACTTCAGAAATGTAAGAGATACAGAAGGTGTTGAATTTCGGACAGAAAGTCAATAATGAGAATTAAATGGTCGCCACAAAGCAATCAAATGGAATATTGAATACTTTTTATCTATTTATAATTAAAATGATTAATGACATGAAGTTCATAAATTATCCTCTGCCAGTAACACTATACTTAACTGTGTACAACAAAGTAGTACAAAATTTAAGAGCATGGTGTGGAAACAGCCAGTCATATGGGAAACATTTTCCAATAAATCTAGTGAATGTCTTGAAACTAAACTGTGTACGTGGAATATGGGGGAAAAGGACAAGAGTGGTGAAAATGTCCCAATATTTCCACATTCATGCACAGTATACACAAGGCATGTGCAAGATTAAGTAGTGAACTACAGCATTGCAGATGCTGTTCTATTCTTGTTGTAACTGTATGTATCGCAATAGGTACTTCATTTAATGAACAAGATGAACTTACCTCCACCGTTTGGTCCTCCAACCCCAGCAACAATCCTGGTGAGACATTCACTACACAAACATACACAAATTCTACTCCCTATGATAGCCTCCAGGTCCCTCTCCAGTCATTACGATGCAACCTCTTTTCAAAGAAGAGATTGAGAATGATGATGAAGGTATGTTGTCTTCTGGTGAGTCTGAGATACAGAGTGAGGAAGAAAATGAAAAGAGAGTTAAGAGACCTGAGAAAGTGTTAAAGTAAGCCCATATTTGTGATAGTTTTATGAATTAGTCTCTTAATTTATTGCGGAAGTTACAAATAAGTATCTAATCATTCTAACGACATGACTGTACAAGAAGGGGACAGCAAATACACGATAGAATGTGCCTTTCAGTTGCAAAACTACAAAGCAAGCTTTCTTCCTTTCCTGTCCTGTCTCTCCCACCTTCCTACTCCCTCATCTTTCTCTCAGTTTCCCTGCTTCTCTGTCTGTCTGTCTGTCTGTCTCTCTCTCTGTCTGTCTCTCTCACTCTGTCTCCCTGTCTTCAAGCTAAAATAACAAGTCTAAGAGCAGTTCATGTATCATATTGTTTTTAGCTATTGGAGTGATTTGTTTTATTACTTTATGTTTACAGGATTATTATTTGTGAGTTCAAGTCTAACAGTTGCAAAAAACATATCATGTCTTGTATCCATACCTCATGTATCCTTCAGATCTGTCATTACTAAAGGGCATTCACATTCACCATGATCTCACATAACTTTAGTTTTGAATGACCAACAATCTTTTTACCTGCACCATTTTCCTCCCGTTCTTATTAATTTCGGATATGTCAAATTTCAATCCATTATTTAATTCTCAAGTTGCAGTATTCATATAACATCTTCACATCCTAATTTTGAGGTCATCATGAATGTGAACAGATTTTACTACATACAGATTTAGTGTTTACTACACAAATGTAATACTGAAAGTGTTTCGTATTCAGTCCTGTGAAAACTGTTTGCATAATGGGAGACATATGGCAACACGTATATATATTTCCTCATGATACTGTACAGATTATATTATATACATGTAATATTTTAGCATGGCATTATAATTATGACTTTCAAATTGTGTAATGTAGGTCTGGACAGAGAAAAGCAAGAGCAATTAAAAGAAAGAATACATCTTTCAAGCAGATGAAAGAAGTTGATACTCTGCCTCCTGTTAAAGTTCCTAAATTTGAAGATGCATTCCCAAACTTTGTAAGTTGTAAGAAATTAATTGTACCCAAAATGCTCAATCATAAATTGTACTAATCCCATGTGGTCTAGTGGTTAGGATCCGGCGCTCTCACCGCCGTGGCCGGGGTTCGATTCCCCGCATGGGAGTACGTATATTTTTTTTTCTTTTCTTTTTTTTCATTCTTTCACAGACACTCCAGAAAAAAATAGAAATCAAAACTCCAACAGAGATAAACACAACATCACAATCACCAGCTGTTGTAGAAAATGTTTTCTTAATTTCAGAAATGTCTAAATCGGAATCACTTGCCGAAGTTTCCATATCATGTTAGCCATCAATGATCATGATTTGATTAATGCTGTACTGTATCATGTCTGTGTGTAGGTGACAGTGAACAGAATCAAGATTCAAATGTAGAATCAACTGATGAAAACACTTTCATAACATTGTCGGAACTTCAACAACAAAGAGCAACTAAAGAAGGTATGCAGGGAAATAAATCTCTACAGTATTAAGAGTGACTCATGTTAGTTTGATCTGAATAAAAAACCCTCCAATCTGCGTAGGCAGATTGGAGGGTTTCTCTCTTTACCAAATAACTACTAACCCTGATCTATTAAATGAGCAATAATCTGAATTTCTTACCCTAAAAAATAGTCACCTTGTAAACATCTTCCTATGGATGTCTCTGTCTGTAGCTAAGTACATTGTAAGTGTTAAGGAAGGGTTGTGCAGAATAAAGAATGTAGCTTTTCATACATCAACTTCTGCATGTGTTTTTAATTAGCATGTGGGAATAACTTGTTATTTGACCGATTATTGAATTCATTTTTAGAGATGAGTACATTCAAGAATTATGAAACTGGTGAACCATCAATGAGATTGTATGTTAAGAACTTGTCTAAACAAGTCTCTGAAAAGGTGAGATCAAAATGTTGGTAGAGGCAGGCACACAGGGAACATCTCAAATTACATTACAGCTTTCCAACTTGGGTAGCTAGCTCATCATCTATTGATACGGAGAAAAAGCATGGTATGACCAACAAGCTATAAAGTAGTTGTGACTAAACAATGACATCTCATTAGTCCTTACATCACAATCCTTTTAGTTTTTATCTTTATGTTGGCATGTATTGAGGTTCTTCTTGTACTATATTTCATGACACTTTGTCTGTAAAAATGTCTACAAGTATATATTAGGTCACCTGTTCTGAAGAAATTATTTCTTTCTTTAGGAATTGAAGTATATCTATGGACGATATATAAACTGGAATTCAGAAGCAGATGTGAACAGGTATAACGCAATCAAAATGTTATTATATGAGAAATGTAATAATTTATAAAATAATATTGTATGATAATTATCATAAACCTATAAGCACAAGTACATGTACAATGAAATGTGTCTGGCATTGGATACCTACTTACACATGATGGTAATAAAAGAGACTCCATACTAATATTTTATAACAAAATTGAAATATTATTACACTGTGTTAGACTACATGTACATGTACATATCAAATTGTAGATAGAAGTAGCCTCTACTTCCAATGCAACGGGTACTTATACATAATAATGATCAAAGAAAGACTCCAAAGCTAATAAATGTTATTCTGTGTTTGACTACATGTACATGTACATATCTAATTGTAGATAGAAGTAGCCTCTACTGCATGCATATTCCTACCTCTAGTAATAGATGTATATTTATTTAGTTTGACGGTAATTAGTGGTATAATCAAATTCCTGTTTAATATTCTATAATTTCACTGCTAATGGTGAAAATGTGATTTTTGTTGTTGCTATGGATACAAATGTGTGATAATGCTTTACGAACATTATAATCAAAATCAATAGCTTTGATATTCGTGTTATGCAACATGGTCGCATGAAAGGTCAAGCATTTATTGGAATGCCAAGTGAAGAAACAGCTGGACTGGCACTACAAGAAACTAATGGATATAAATTACATGGAAGACCAATGGTTGTAGTAAGTCATGTGATACATATTGAGTGGCTGGAACACTTAAATTCATTTTGTCTGAATAGCAATTTGCAAGATCAACAAAGGCTAAAGATATCAGCTGAGAATGATTAATTTGTTATTGTCATCTGTCATGTTCTGTTTTGTGTAATTATTTTGTTCATCGGTGTATGTAACTATGTATGTATGTCTGTACACATTAACAGTGTTATATTGACTACTGAAGGGAATCACTGTAATTGTGTGTGTCTGTGCGTTTCTTGAAAACTATATACTTGGAAATCCAGACTTGGCATATTGAAGTTTTATAACTTTTATTCTAGTATAGCTATACTAGTAGTTGTAGCCATGGCAACTCATAAGCTTCAGGAAAATGACTGTTCAATAATTACAATCTAGTTGTTAACTAAGGTTTAAAGTTGCTACATTTAGTAATGTACTGGTCTTACCAAAATATAATATCAATTTTGTAATATTTTTGTTAAAAGGTGATTATACTCAAAACAGTGAATAACAGTTACAAACTAATTGAAGATCAACTTGTAGAAATAGATGATCTGATGATAATACACTATTAGGTTGAGGTCCCAACTGATGTAGTGTATGTAAACTAGGAAGTGCTTGACGACTAACAAGATGAAACCCCGGGGTTCTTTTTGTAGTAGATGTATATAAAATATAGTCAACTGTTTCACATGCACTCATGTGATATGTTGTGACAGTGGGTGAGAGTTCTCCTTTTCTTGGCATGGGATAAGCCGAGTCAAATTTGAATGGGTGGGTTAGAGTATGAGTGGGTGTAACCTCTATTTGGTCATCAAGTGTAGTTTTAATTCGTTTTAGTTTTGGTTCTTGTATTTCAAGTGGATTTATACCAGAAATATCTGTTGTACATCTGTTTTGTTCATTGCACTGAATACTTACATGTTCCTTCCTTGAAATGGACACCTGATCAGTTTCGGATTTATGTGATATTTCTTGCTCATCAATAACAATTACATCCTTTTTATCATCGATAAATATTACTTCATTGCAACTAGTTGCCATGGAAACCTTTGAATGCACTCTTTTGTGTAATCTGGAATCCTCATTTATTGCAGATGTTGATGTTCCTTTTACATCCTCACTTCTAATTGTATACTTGCGACTGTAACTGCAATCTTGGCCAATACCCAAACTTTGAGGTAGAAGTGGTACAGGAATGGGTCTGTATTTATTTGCTGAACGTCTGTAGCCACTAACACTCCATGCTGAAAGGCTTGAATAGTCCAACATTCCTTCTAGTAACAGCTGGAGCATTGGAGAATTTGGAAGACTATTGAAATCTCCACAGAGAATACAAGGTAATAAATCCCCATTATGAGTATCTGTTGCCATCTTGTGTAGTTCAGCTAACAAGTAACAGATTTGAGCAAGCTTGACTTCACCTGCCTTTGGGTTGTAGAGAATGTGGGTTGTAGCAACACAGAAAGTGTTATCATCTTTTGTGAAGGAGGAGGAAGAGGAGAGCCTGAACTTGGCAACTAACCCTACATTATCTCTATTAAGAGTACCTACACAATGAATTAATATATGATAAGTTAGGAAGAGGAGAGCCTGAACTTAGCAACTAACCCTACATTATCTCTATTAAGAGTACCTACACAATGAATTAATATATGATATGTTAGGAAGAGGAGGCCTGAACTTGGCAACTAACCCTACACTATCTGTATGAGTACCTACACAATGAATTAAGTTAGGAAGGGGAGAGCCTGAACTTGGCAACTAACCCTACATTATCTCTATTAAGAGTACCTACACAATGAATTAATATATGATAAGTTAGGAAGAGGAGAGCCTGAACTTGGCAACTAACCCTACATGTACATCTGTGTATCTTCTACTCACACAATTAGTATTCTAAGTTTAATAATACATGTACATGTACATGGTGTGTACATGTACTTCTGTATCATAAAATGTAATCTTGACTACAGCCAATCATACCTAACACACAAAATATTGTTTGGTTGCTTGATGCACAATTCTTGTCACAGGAGATATGTCTGTCCACTTAAAGACAATACATGCAGGTGTACATATAAAACAGTAGATTTTAACTATCAGAGAAGATATATGTACATGCAAGTGGTTATGACCTGTAAGTGGTCCTAATGGAAAGATTTAAATGATCAGAAACTAATAGAAAGGTGGTGCACACCACACGACATAACATGTTCATGTACATGTACAATAACTGTGCATTAAACACTCTCATCTCTAACATGAGGAGGATGTGATGTAGTTTAGTTAGTGTGTACTATGTACACAAACATTAATTTTAACCTTTGACATTTTGATCACCAGATATGAGGACAAAGAAGCTACATGTACATGTACATGTACATGTATGTGTACAAGCATTTCTAAACTATGCAGTACAGGCAAAAGCATTAATATGTTGATTGGAAAGTACATAAGCACAAAGTACATGTACTTGTACATGTACATGTACGTGTATGTGTACAAGCATTTCTAAACTATGCAGTACAGGCAAAAGCATTAATATGTTGATTGGAAAGTACATAAGCACAAAGTACATGTACTTGTACATGTACATGTACGTGTATGTGTACAAGCATTTCTAAACTATGCAGTACAGGCAAAAGCATTAATATGTTGATTGGAAAGTACATAAGCACAAAGTACATGTACATGTACTTGTACATGGAAATGTGTACTTGTACTTGTATAATAATCTAAGTACTTACATGTATACCTCAGGTCTGATCCACAGTACAAGTACAAGTGCATAAACACTTCGCTATATAGGACGAGTACAAAGCTACATGTACATGTACATGTAGTTGCTATATGTTTAGCACAAACACAATAGTTAACTTTTCTGTGTGTTTAATTTGATATGATTATATAGTACATGTACATGTACCTGTATTCATTTGATATTGTACAATGTGGTGTTCTAATAGTTGAAGATGACTGGTTTGATAAAACATAGCACATCCATCTAAGTGTTTCCCAGTTCTCTTCTGATAGATTCCTTCATAACCTATGAAACACAAAAAAAATAAGCTGTGTTACCATAGCAACAAAATTTTGTAATCAGGGATCAGAAAAAAACAAGTTTGACAGCCAAATGACAGGTCTGAGGCCAGAATAGTATTCAAAATTGCTACATGTAAAGGGCAGTAGCCACAGTACAACAGATTATGTTCTAAGTGTAATAAATGCTTTATACTATTGGGTACACAGGTTGGGATCTCCATCTAATATTTTAGTTTTGTATATACATTCTCCAGATGTACATGTAATTATGAGATAATTGATTATCCAAATTAACCCAGCTTGTATAAACCAATTCATAGATAATCTCTATAAGCTTCTTCACCATGAAAGGGGGGATGATACCATGGGTTCATCTACAGACCTAATTCCTACAATAGCATTTTAATCTAAGGAGCACACCCACTTGCTACATAATTATATACGTTACACATTAATCTGTCTATCAATCTATCCATCCATCCATCCGCTCATCCATTTGTCCATTCGTTAGTTCATCTGTCTTATCTCATCTAAAAATTAATTTTTATTACCTTTTGATTTTAATTGTGGTAAATACCATTCATTATAATGCTGTTCTTCTACTTCTTGTAAACACATAACCTGATATATACAGATACAATGAGAAAATGGATAAATAGATGAGTTGACAAATGAACATTTGTTTGATGAATGTATGCAGGACAGCTAAATGATTGTATGTGAGCTACATGTATATTCTTTTCACATTCACAATAAACTCAAAATTATGATGTGATGACTTTATATGTAAATATAGTGTATAGTTCAATGTCGTAAGGTTAACACGTGATTATACTGTACTCCAAGCAATGGATTGAAACTTAACATACACAAAAAAAGAACAGGAAGGATAATTATATGAAATGGTACAGGTAAAAAGATTGTTGGTCATTACAAACTAACATTATTTCTAAGGACACAGTGAACGTGAATGATCTTTGATATTTAAACAAATTTAGGGATGAACACATGAATTTGGTAATGAATGGGTAATAAAACACATGTACATATTCTAAATAGAATACACAATGTGTAGATCAGCTGAAGAAAACAGAATAATATATATATAATTATACATGTAATTATATACAAGTTGAAATATTATAAATTACTTTCAGTTTTTATGATAAAAAAAATAACAAGCAATATGTAAACATGTTGTTAATTTTCATAATTAACTTGAAAACAAATATTTATGAAAGTCATTCAAATTATTCACTTACATGAGCTTTAGATGATATCAGGTCATTCAGTAACTGTTCCTTCCTGTAGTCCCATTGCAAACACTCGGGTTTATTGACTCTATACAAAAACTTATTTCTATGTATTAAATCTTGAGCTAATAAATTATACGATAATATGGAACAGAGTGGATATTTGATATTTTCACTATCGGTCATAGATGAGTTAACAACTACTGTAGGACGTTTAGGTGGACCATTTTGATAATGGCATTGATTATACTGTGATGTATTGTGACTGGAAGGAGAACGAGTCTGCCTCGTGTCATTGGAATGAGGATGAGTCCATCTCCTGTCATGGCGACGAGGATAATTCCATCTCATTTGGTAAGAAGGAGCAGTGTGATAAGGATAGAATAGGTAGGGACTAAGAATAGGTGAATGAGAATGGTTTGGAAGAAAGGGGGGTCTTTGGAACTGTGGTCGATAATATGAAGAGCCAAATGGAGGTCTGTAATTCATTCCTAATAAGATACATGTAGATAACAATACAGTTCATGATAACATACACATAATACCAGTAAGTAGTGTTGTTATAGTTTGACTTTAGCTATAATTTAGTTCATATTAGACTTACTTACTAAAAGGGTTTTGTCAGCAATGAATGGAGATGGAAATTTAAGTAATTACGGCTATGATTAATTAGAACTTCATTAATCTGTTAACGAACTTTTTATGACCTGCAGGCCCATCCATATGATTACTTTACACGGGGTTGAATCTATATATTTATATATTCTTGGTTTAAATTTAGTGCTGAAATAATTTTTGAAAGTGTCCAGTAGAACCATTTAGATGATATTGTAGTATACATACTTAAAGTAAGCACATAAGTTGTATTAACTGTACTACAGTGTAGTGTGAACTCCTGTGTCACATACACGCTGCATACGTAGTTAAGGAAGTTGCATCATTCCAGGGCTTGGTCAATTATTGGGCTTAGGATGTAAAAGAGTGTGCACTTGAGCTACAGACCTGCAGCAGGAAGAATGCAGCTTAGACAGCTTGTAAAATTGCAACTAATACTAATAGTTGTTAAATGCAGCAGAGAATCATTATAAAAATGATGCAAGAATCTCAAGTAAGCAAAATAAATAAGTACGATAAGTGTTTGAGTTTAAGCAATGATTTAGGAGTACTTTCATTTCATCAAAGATTTGTGTACTTAGACTGGAGTCACACTTCTTACGAAAGTTATGTCCCCAGTATTCAGAGTAGACAAAAAGGTAGAGACACTAGTGCTGTTAGCGATGATTAATAGTCACTGCAAAGCAATCATAGAAATAAATTATTGCAAAGAGTCAAACTATAATTATATTATAATGAGTATAATAATTATAACACATGGGTATCTTTCTACTAAATGTTTTCTGAAATTCTTTTATGGCCATCCCTATGATTGCTTTACACAGCAGTTCATACTAGTACAGTTAACACAACTCAAGTACTTAGTTCAAGTATGTATACTACAATGTAATCTAAATGGTTCTACTGGACACTTTCAAAAACTATTTCAGCACTGAATTTAAACCAAGAATGTACACTTGTGAGATCAAATCATGAAAATGTCACCACGAGTGGGTGTGGTAATTTAAAATCCTAGACCCTAGGACTGAGGTCATGTCAACTCTAGTGCCTCCAATTAAACATTACTCATTTCATTGAAATATTTATAATCTTCAGTATTTTTATGAAATTTTCCATATTTTCAAAAATATGAACAACATATGCCATTCAGTACAGCCGGTCCTGGTCAATTTAGTTGAAAGTTTAGACTTCTTACTGGCAGGTACACTACTACATGTTTTTGTCAGAGTACATGCACTTTCCTTACTTTTAGTGTAACTGCATTACTATTTGTCTAATTTCATATACATACATAAAAATTGGAGGCACTGACACTGAAATTGTCATTCTTATTACTTGATCCCAATTGTGCTCAGATTGTACTTGTAACTTTATAATCATTGATTCTATAATACCACTGGTATGGGGAAATACATTTATTATGGCTGTTACCTCTGTACAGACTCACTAAAGGATCAACAGGAATATTCACCACTTCATATCCACATAGCATGTAGCTTGTCCCTATCCTCCCCAGACACGAGGATCAAGGGGCATGTCCGAGGGTTGTACTCAAGGTGGTGAATATCCTGGTTGACCCCATTATTCTATGAGAAATCCACACACACTCATGTGTTTTATCTTACTTGTATTAATCTTTGTGTTTCCCTTGTTGCACAATACCCTGAAATTCCGTGCAATCAAAGATGTCCTGATGATAGAGAAATAAAAGAAACAATACATCATCTTTAAAACATTTTAAAATTTGTCCATATACCTATCAACTGGTAGATCACCACACAATGCTGTCTATCTCTAGAACACGCCTTTAATAGATGACGTCATCATTAATCTAGCTAGTAACTACAGTAACTAGCTCCACCTTACAGGCTTTGCATTTACTTTTTTTATAGTCCTTTTCTGAGTTTCCAATGATGATAGCTAGTTGACAATCCAAGGATACATAAATATTATTATATTATCCTTGGCTGGACAATATAGCCTGGCTACTATTGATGCCAATGTAGTAATGATGTGATCTAGTCGCTATAAAAATGAATCAATCAAGACAATAATAATTATAATCATTATAATTACAATGAAATAAGTGGTAATTTAAATGAAATGATGAGCCGGTCAACCTGAGTTCACTCAGATTTAGTCATGAAAGACAGATATTTCCCTTAGGACATGTTTGTGAAGATTGATTTCCACTGAATCTTTTAATGGTCATCATTTCTCTTCTCTCATAATGTTTTTTTTGAGAGCAAGACTTATGGCTGAGAAATTTATGAGGGGGGAATTTCAGCGTCAATTCATCATACATGCAATCCAACAGGATTCTTATTTGGATTGTTGGTTGTATTTTACACTATAGTTAGTACAAGTTACGTGATTTTTTCGGTTTGTTTTTTGCAGTATCTTGGGGGGAATAATCCAGAATTATATACTGCCAGAATTATATACTATCATGATAAAAGATGTGTGAAGAGAGTGTGTGCATTATAATCCTACAATATTGGAATTTTAAACAGTGGTGAATTTCATTTTAGTGTCCAGATATCTTCACTCAGAAGACTCCTGTAGCTTAGGCAAGAAATTATTATTTGGGAGGGGGGCTATTGAAAGGGCACACAAAGAGTTATACAACTTTAAAGAACTTATTCCTTGCAGTATTAAAATTTCAAACTGCAACTGAAGCCTATACACCAACTCCAAACACCTTGTGTGGCCACAGTAGTAATAGTCATTGTTTATTTATAAGATTAATATTTGTGTGTTATTGCAACAACTTATTGCTCTGAAGTGATCGTATACAGTTTGTTGATAATGCATGGGGAAAAATGGGAGCTATAGTATATAGGCAAGTAAATGGCTAGTAACATATTCTTTCAAAATCTGTTCTCTTAGCAGAAAATAGATTTAAGAAATCAAGTGGGTATGAACAATTATTTGCAAGAACGTTACCACCTTCCAGATTTGGTGTTTACATTACTATACTCAAAAATACCTATTTGACAAAACAATTGCCATTACAAGGGGATATGAAATCACTGGGGTACTAATTCACCATCAACTTTGATTCATCTGCAGTAATTTGGTACACCTGGGGTAACATAATCCCCAGTGATCTAGTACCCAGGGATACCAAATCACCATGAAACCAACCAGTTCTGCCATAATTTATAATGTCTGAGATTAGCTCATGCAATAAGAAAGTCTATATGCAAAGAACTTCTTTGGATGGAAAGTAGTCTAATGTGTATATCAATTTAAAAATGTGATCAAGTCATAGCATGCACATAATTAATTAGAATACATAAATATCTCAAAAGTGTTTTTCTTTCACAATATCAGCATAGGATTTTGACAGTACTGATTCTTCTTGCATATGGGAAGGAGGTGGCATCTTCCAGTTTACAACACTTGACTCTTGTGTACTTTTGTTCAAAATGCATTTATCTGAAGTTTTTCTTTCTGCTTTTCCCTTTGAATGAGACCTTTTTGATGATTTTGATGTTATGTTTTCCAAAGAGATTTTTTCAAGAGGGATTGCTAAAAAAGATGCCCAACTCTTCCTCAAAAAGTCCTGATTTGAGCTATCAGATATCTCATGAGCAGGCACACTTGTGAATCTTTTGAATTGTGGAGATGTTTCAACTTGCAAGGGTTCAAAGCTTTGTGACCTACCTGGCTGTTGACCAGTAGTGAGCTTTGTATAAGGCTTTGTTTCTGGTAAATGTAGCATGTCTCGTATTTCAATTTCAACATCAGGCCTGCAGTTCTGCAATGAATTTTGCTCTAAACATAGTTTTAGGTACTTGTGCCATGGTAACTGCTTAATTTCAGCACTATTTGCACTTTCATACTTGAGTAATTGCAGTGGATCTCCAACAGCTACTACCCTGGTCCTTGCTCTTGTGATAACAGTATTGAAGACTAGTGGATTACATAAACTTTTGGTGTTGTGGAAAAGTTTCCCATCACTCAGAGATCCAAAAAGACTGAGGAAAATAGCTTTGAATTCATGACCTGGTAAAGAATAACAATATCTATTCATGGTAAAAACAGATTTTTTTTTCATTAATCAATCATTTGGCTATCTAATGCAGTTGCTAATACAATAATGATTATGCATATATAGTAATTGTTGAATTTAGGTGTTCAGTAGAAAGATAGTGCAAGATGACTGGCACATTCTATATAGTAATCACAGTTCACATATCAGCTTTTCTCCCACATTAATTCACAATAGAACTAATAACGTTCCCATCCCTTAAGAACATGCAAAGCAGCCTGCAGCTGACTCAGATTATAGAAGTTCACATTAGCATTTATATAAGGAAATATGATATGACAAATATTTCCATGTAAACCAGTGAATGGTTAAAACAACCAACTGTTTTTTTTATTATACATAATTTATGACCACAAGATAATTATAACATTACCTTGGATCATAAAAGAAGGTAAAAATGTAGCAGATTTTAAGGCAGCATATCTGTCATTATTAAACACCAACTTCTTGATGTTGTTTAACTGCATGGGGGAAATTTGTGAGTTAGTAAATGTTAAAAGTTCATTGTATACATACTTGATTCCTGGTTGATGAAATAATACATACTCTTCTTGGATTTAAAAATTGATCAATTCTTTTCATACTTTCTAGGTATGCAAGAACTTCTTCAAGAACAACAGCAGCCTCTTCTTCGTGTTTCTCAAGGTGGGAGTGAGTTGGCACCAAAGGGGAATTTGAACATACAAAACTGTATCCATGTGGGCCTTTGTGCTGCTTCTGCAGAAAAGGATAGTCACTTGCAACCAGTTTGTCATAAAACAGCTTTTCTGGTAAAGCCAGTAGGGATTCATGTGACCTATAATTCACATTAAGCCTGGTATAATATAAATTAGAATCTGGACTAAATGATTTATATAGCTTTAGGAGCCTCTCCAGGAATGACACATCCAGCCCATATTGTGTTGCTTCTTGTCCTAGTACTAGAGTTTTCGGACCAACCTTTAATTGATAAGAATTTATTTTTTGATGAGGTTATAATAATTATATAATAATTATTTAGTATACCTGTAAATTATCACCAGCCAACACAATTCTTGCATCTTGAGTAGCTAAAGATAATGGAGAAACAGCTTCCGGCTCACGAACTTGTGCAGCTTCATCCAGTAAGATGTGTGTGAAGAACCCTCGACCCGGAGTTTGAAGTATTCCATACAGGCTCAATGATGTCATATAGGTTGCAATAATGATAATTGGTTTCATTGTACTGTAAGTCCCAATTTGGTACTTTTCATCAAACTCTGCAACAGTCTTGTAAAATGCTGCAAATTTTCCTATCCTCGAGGATTTTCCTCTCACTACATGAACTACTTGGAAAGGGAGGATTTTGCCAATGCTCTGTAAGTCGTGTTGCATTCTTCCAAAGTAAGCATGAATAAATGTTTCTGTTGACTCCTGGTGGTGGGCACAGATGAGTATTTTTGCAGGTTTCTGTTCTATAACACTTTTCCTTGCAAAATGGTAGGCAGCACAAGCAAGTATACGAGTTTTTCCAGATCCAAATGGACCAGACAGGAGAAAAGGGGTAGTAGAAACACTTGACACTATTGCTTGGAGCACAGGAAGTTGGTGATTTGAACTCAGACGAAGATATTTGAAATCTGACAGTAATGGTTTTTCTTCTGATACAAATGGCTGAAAATCTGAAGCTGATGTTGGTACTATATTAGCAATCATGGAATATGGAAGATTAATGACTGAACTGTGCAGATTATTAAAGTACGAATGCTTCACTTCAAACTCAGCATCTACTATATAATATTTATTTTCTATTGTGCAACACTGTTTCACTTTCTGGAAACTGTCTTCAGAAAGTGATATGTACAACTTCTCTTCTGTTCTTTTGAAGTTGTATCCATGAATGATTGCTTTACATATGTCAGTTTTGTGAGGTAAGTAGCTTACTATGTAAACAGCTTCACTGGCTTGCATGGCATATTCAATTTGATCATTCGTCAGGCATTCCCCAAAAAGGTAGCCATGAACAAGTGTGTTTCTCTGTCGTCCTTCGCTCACGTTTTGCAAGAATTTCGGTGTTTCTTCAAATATGTGTATTTTATAGCTTCCATCACACCTGTGTAAATAAAAATAGTATTCACAAGTAGTTGTAAAGTTGAATACTACTCACTTCTTTGTCAATACATCTATGTGTTCCATTTCTTCAAAACACAAAAGATCGTAGAAATGATGTTTGTAGTTTTTACTATTGAGTGGAATCTCAAGTTGTTGCCTCTTCTCATTTAGATTTGTTCTTTTCATTCGTTGAAGAAAATTAGTCTTCCAGTATCGTGTCTGCATTTGTGAAGGTAGACGGTGTTTTCCTGGGAGTGCATCACTGTGTAATTTGGCCAAACTATAATTATCACCACTGAGTGTCAACTTATAAGGTGTCTGTAAAAACATTTAATACATACATATAGTTATTGCAGATGTGTTATTTTAATCATGTTCATTAACCTTGACTTTGAAATATCTCATTTGCCTCCTTTTGAACAGCTCAAAATTCCATGCTCTCAGCTCCACTTCACCGTGAGCATATGTGCAGTTCTGTTTGCAAGAGCTTTGGCTGTACTTACTACACAGAATAAATTCACGTGGGTCAAATGTAGGAGTGTCTCGAATCTTTTGAAGCTCCCGAGTTTTATCATTCCATGTGACAAAAATGTATGGTAAGTTCTCATGGTTTTCTGTATCCATACATTGAAACTCTGCAAGCATGCATTCCCTTTTGTTAGTCTCCCAACATGTTTCACAAACAGACTTTACACCTATGCATCAAGCAGTTCCATAATTGTGATTTGAATCATTAATACACAAAACTAACCTTTGTAAGGTTTTCTGTGAGAAGTTGGAGAAGGTTGATTCGAAATTGATGAAGTACCAACTGAAGCTGTAGAATGAGTATACATACAATGCATCATGATTACCACCATGTAGTTGTTTTTACCTTTTTCAGAGCATGTTAGATAAGCAGAATCTTGATGTGATCCAGTAACTGATGGAGAAGTAGCTATTTTTGAAAATTTCTTTGTATTGTGGCTAGTACTACAACTTTCCTCGTCATCATCTAGATGGATAATGTCGGGATAGTACAAACGAATTACAGTAATTTGCAAACATACCATTACTGAATCCACCTGAGTCCATTCTTACAAACGAATGATGATAAGGTACTTTATTCGGTGAGTTTTCAATGAAACCTTCAATTTCTTCTTCATCTGCAGTGGAGTAATCAATAATTATTATTGTTTTCTTTATTATTACAACGCACTTATGGTTGGGCTTGGCAACCAGATGAGGTCTTTGGAGATGGAAAGTGATTCAGATACATTTTTCCTCACACTAGACACAGTAATGTTGTCATCTGAATTTACTTGGACAAATGTAGGTTCAGCTTTAAATATGCATTTCATTTCTGGTGTAACTTCCTGCGTGAATAATGAATAATTTTGTATTACTAGATTTACCAGATTATAAATGTATAATTGTGTGTTACTAATTTACCAGATTATAAATGTAGTCTCCACAAGAAACCTGTTCAATTTGGCCATCACCATATACAAACCCAGCTAGATTGAGTTGCATTTCTCTTGAAAGAGGAAAGAGAACTTCTAGAACTATATCTGGAACCAAAAATGTTAACTCGAGACAGCCATTTTTAACACAGGATAGGTGTAATGCTGTGTATTCGATATTGAGAATGTCAGCAAGCTTTTGATGTATAATTCGAAGCTCATCACCAATATGACTTTCCATAGCAGTTCCAAGCTTGAAGATGAGTTTTTTGTAGTTTGGTATTTCTAAATGACCGTATGCTGTGCTCGGAATTTGAATAATTGATCGCTGAAGAAAGGGAATTAGCGTTTGGTTTTCATAATCTCTAAGTTTTCTTTTGTCACCTTCTGAACCAAACTCATCAATTATTTCGGCCAGTAGACCATAATTCAGCCAAGACCAAAATTTATTAAGAAGTTTAAAAATTTCAGCTATTGATTTGGCGGCATTGATATCATCTATTGCTTGTCTGAGCAATCTCTTGTCATCTTGTGCTCTAGTGGCCTTGAATACATTGAAAGAGCCAACAAACAAAGCTAATTCATCTACACTGTGTCGCTTTGCTATGGATTTGGCTACATAGAGTAGCAAACTTGCAAACTGGCGTTGTACTTTTTGTGTTTCTTGATCTAATCGATTTAAAAGAATCTCTTGATCATCTAGTGAAAGGCCTTTTATATCTAACTTGGGATAATTCTCCACTTTTCCAGCTGATGGACAACCCATATGAAGATAATCATTAATTGAGCATTTCTGACATCCACACACAAATTCAGGAAAAGGTGGTTGACTCTGATATTCACTTGTGTCAGATCTAGAACTGGCTTCATGGTGTGCATCTGTGTCTTCTTCTCTGGAGATTCCTTCAATTCCTTCTAAAAATAAACAAGAGAGTGAATATTGAACTAATTGAAAAAAAGTCTCATAATTTTCGTTGATAAAACGTATGTGTAAACATTAATGTTATTGTGTTGTGGTTTGGCTATTGTGTATTTATAATAACTTTGTATTCTAGTCCGAACACTAAGTAGTCACATGTGGACATTTTGCTTTTCATCTTATCAATCATTTCTCCCCTACACTGCAAAAATAGAGTTGTTAAAATAACAAATACATTGGTTAGTGCAGTTGCAAATATTTAACAATTAGTTGGTTGTTCAGGATAAATACATCTAACGCCATAGCTACTTTGTACTAATTATATTAAAATACATCAAAGATATATGTACCAATTATAATCAATTATCATGCCTAATATCTCATATTAGATGCACAAAAAAGGTTTGGAAACCTACAACAACTCAATTAAAATACTTATTCTACTTATTTGTACCTCTATTAGACAGCATAAGGATATTGAAATTACAAATGTATATATCCATAAAAACCTACATGACCAATTAAATTACAATTTCCGCTATTCCTTGCAACTGTACTAACCAATAAATTTGTTATTTTAACAATTTAATTTTTGCAGTGTATTGGGAGTGTTTCAAATAACATTTGATCAAGTTATAACAAGAATTACTGGTAAAACATAAATTATTGTGATATTATATAGAAATAATCGTGTAGCTAAGACTAGTTAGTGTATGTAACATTTAGGATTGTAGTGGAGAAGGTGTATGTATATCACCTGCATGCATGCATATGCAGTGCGAGAGACATATTAATTCACAATATTAAAATTCTAACAACATGTTAAGAGCACAATATTTATATTCATTTTAGTACATTTCAGATGTAGTTCAGTACCAATTGCAACTGACTGAGTGTGTGTATACATAAAAAATGTGTGAGAATACAGCTATTATATTCACTCCAACTACTACTCCTTCCCATAAAGGTTGACCCCCTCAAAGTCACAATATGTACCTGTGGATGTTGTCTCTATACCTACATCAAGTTTTTGTGCCAAGAATAAGAGAATATCTTTGATCTCTGGATTATTCCTATCTATTCTGTAAAGGGCAATTACAAGCTTTTCATATGTTGCTATCTCCTCGCAACCTTTTAGCCACCACTCAAATACTTTCAACTTTCTGTCAGTTTCTGAGTGCACATCAACTCTTAGGGTATCTAGCTTGCTTGAATCAATGGACAGGCTTAGACCAAGATGATACCATTCGGATGTATGGTACTTAACAAGAGTTACAGTATCCATCACAGATACAGGAGTTGCAAGATCTGCTGTACTCAACCTTCTTTCTACTAGCCTGTCTGCAATTGCTTCCAGAGCTTCTGTATAATATAATATATACAATTATAAATTATAATTATATGCATATATATATATGTGTTATATATATCATGTTTCAGAGGTCTATATGCGTTATATAAACCTGCCACGAGGTAATATATCACCCGAGGGCGTAGCCCGAGGGTGATATCATCCGAGTTGGCAGGTTTATATAACACATATAGTTATATCTGATATATTTTAGTCATATCTTGGATTGTCCTGCAAGAGATTGTCATTGAGTCCGTAAGAAATCACCGTCGAGTTTCACAAGGTTGAAACATGTTATATATAACACACATATATATATATATATATATATATATATATATATATATATATATATATATGTAATATATATAGTACACTTACAGGTCTTATATACAAAAATATAGACCCGAGGTTTAGTGTCCAAGGATGTGATATAGCCCGAGCCTGCGAGGGCTATATCACATCCGAGGACACTAAACCAAGGTTTTATATTGTTTTATATAAGAACTGTAAGTGTACTATATACAATATATTGTATGCTGATAGATTAAAGATTCACAGGTCTATATACAAAAATATAAGACCTAACCACATCAAACGGTTGCCATGGTAGCATGCTATTATATATATATATATATATATATATATATCTCATAATGAGATTCATAGCCCATACATTTCTATGGGGCGTGTAAGTTTATATTTCTCATATAAACCTCAAAATAAGTTGATATTTTAAAATATCAACCTTGTGAAACTCGACGGCGATTTCTGACAGACTTAATGACAATCTCTTGCAGGACAATCCAAGGTATGAATCTCATTCTAAAATATATCAGATATAACATGTTTCATCTGTCTATATGCGTTATATAAGCCTGCCAACTCGGATGATATCACCCTCGGCCTACGCCCTCGGGTGATATCTTACCTCGTGGCAGGTTTATATAACGCATATGTATAGACCTCTGAAACATGATATATATAACACATATATATATATATACAAAATATAGGACCTGAGTTTTGTGTCCAAGGATGTGATATAGCCCAAGCCTGCGAAGGCTATATCATATCCGAGGACACAAAACGAGGGTCCTATATTCAGTATATAGGACCTATTAGCATACTATATACAATATATTGTATGATGGTGACATCTCCTGCATAGTGTGCAAATGGAAGGTCTATATACAATATATAGGACTCACCACATCGGAGGGATGATGTCACCATCATACTATATATATATATATATATATATATATTATATATATATATAATTTATATATAATATATACATGAATCTTTTGTACTCAAGTTAAAATACTGACAAATTAACTTACTTCCTCTGATATCCATACTTTATAATTGTCAAAAAGGAGATACCATGAGATATAGGAAAGCTAGATTGACCGAGTGGGGGCAGTAGTCTATTTCCTGCATGACCCATAAATGGTAGTGCATGTGGTATTTACTATGAATAAACAGTATATGAGCTATATCTGATATATAAACCTGTGGTTTACTGTGATGTTTCGCCGTATCGGGATATATATATAGGTTATGTCATGCCACGAGTGCTATATCAGCTTTATAATCACCAAGCCCGAGGGCCACAGGCTCGAGGGCGAGGTGATTATACGAGTGGGCATGACATAATCAATCATGACTTCAAAGTTATTCTTACATTTATACAGCTTAATGAAGCCACAAACCACACAGTGCACATATCAAACCATGGTGCACGTAGCACATTTATAGGGTGGCTTCATCATGACATATATATATATATATATTATATATAATGTGTATATAATTATATATATATATAATATATATATATTATATATATATATATACTAGTGTTGTTTTAGTTAACTATAACTAAAACTAAAACTCCTTTTAGTAAGGCATTGTGACTTTTAGTTAACTAAACTATAACTAAATCACAAGTCTACTGTAATAACTATAACTAACTAAAATGAAAAATGGTCAATAATGGGCACTTTTAGTTAGTTAACTAGAACTAAAACCCTTTTAGTAAGCCTAAAATTATTTTAGTTAATTAACTATAACTATAACTAAAATTCGATAAACTAGTCATACTATAACTATAACTAAAAGTGGTCATTATTGTCAAACTAAAACAACACTAATATATACATGAATTTTTTGTACTCAACTGACAAATTAACTTACTTCCTCTGACATCCATACTTTATAATTGTCAAAAAGGAGATACTATGAAAGCTAGATTGACTGAGTGGGGGGCAGTAGTCTATTTCCTGTATGACCCATAAATGGTAGTGCATGTGATATTTATTATGGATACTTTATTTAGCATACACAAACAGTATATGAGCTGTATTGCATAGTAACATAATACAAAAAAATTTTTTAATGAAAAAAGATATAGGGATCAGTATCAAAACACAGGAACAAGATTGGGATAGTACCTTAGCAACAAAATTAAACACCATGCTCATTCACAACTCCCTCTGCAAATAATCCTTTTAAGCACAAATCTGATGACAGCTATAAAACAATGAAGCACCTTTGGTGCGTGGCCTCGCCACTGTAGCTTCAGGATAGCAACAATTAAATAAATGAGATGCAAGAGAGAAAGTAACAAGCTTAAATTTGAATTTGTTGTTTATCCATTAGCTATACTGCTTTGCACTAGTATAATAACTATATTACTTACAGTCAAATTACATAATATACTCTTCCAACAAATATTCATTACCTCATTCATTACCAAAATATCTATGCCACAACTGTCAGTTACTAAAGATAATTATCCTATAATGAATTGTACATTGTTACAACTACAACTGACCGCCACTGGTCAGTTGTAGTTGTAAGACTGGTAAAGAACTTGTTTTAAATCGTGTATCATTAAAGAACACTTTTGTTAAACTAATTGATAATATCACCAACCAACATAGGAGTGCTATACCTTCAGCTAGAAAACTGCAGTGTTGAACTATATGACCTACCCACTGCTTAGAGTCCCCAAAGTGTAAGTACCTCGTAACCGTTTCAACTGGATTTTCTACATCTAAACGGTAACTTTTTTCTCTATATTTGTTTTAAACCCATGTATTTTTATTGAGTAACAAAACTTAAGTGGGAATATTGCAATAGAACTGTTATTAAAAGAAGTAAGAGTCCCAAAACCCGTTTTCGTTATGATATGTACTAAAAAACAATAGTTTTTAACATCGTACATGATTTGTTGCTAATGTTTTAGCAATGGAGATGTTAAAACGATACAATAGCAACATTTGTATCAATAAAAAACACCTAAATTGTCTAGTTTCAGCAAGGAATAGTGTTTTTTTTGGTGATCAGTCCTCACCACCAAGTAATAAAATTTAATTGATTTCTGGGGACACGGAGTGCGTCACAGACTTATACATTGATACTATGGGATCACGTGCGCCGTTTCCAATCCCTTATACGTAGTCTATATAATCTATGTTGCAACTTTGCAAGTAAATGGCAGAAACTGGAGAGCTTACAGAGATAGAATGTACGAGTCTGTAACTTGCTAAAACAATGTCTGTGGCAAATCTTTTTTCAATACGATGTTGATAAACTTCTTTTTCTACTCTATCAAGTCTTTAAATTGACGCTTAAAGCATCTGGCTAGGATCTGTAGTGATTTTGGCATTTTCCATTCTAAGTAACTTTTCATACAGTTTACTTCGTTATAAAAACAACAGAGCAATAGTAGACCATCTTTTTGAACTGATCAGAAAGTTTGGCGAAAGAATGACAACCAATACTCGCCCACGTGTAGGCGCGGCGAGTCAATAAACAATGTATAAAGAACATGTTATATATATATCATAAATTTTTATTATAAATAATTATCACTACTTAATACAAGAAACCTCTTCTGTGATGAATACATCATCTATCGTTGTTATGTGAACCTAGTTTAATGCATGTATATTCATAGTATGGTCTCACTTCACCTACCTTCATTTTGTCCTACTAAACCTACTATATAAACCGTAGGGGGATATGTCGTTATTATATCGTAATTATAGGCAGTACATTGTTAGGATTGAGTGTTGTTCTATATATTATACTTAAGTGGGCAAAATGAGAGTAGGCTAAGTTATTCGTAATGTGTACCAGTTGTTGCCATAATAGGACACTGTAAAAGTTTAATAGCTTAGTTAACCTTCAGTTGGTTACAGGAGTTTCAATGCAATTATATTTTCCTCCATGCCAATTTATTTTTCCTGCTACAAGTCATGCACAGTTCATTTGATTTTGATCTATATTAACTAGTATAAAGTCATGTCATAATAAGGCATGTGGTAACAAACATATTAATACAATGTAGCTATATACATAGCATAGACAACCTGTGGGTATTATTAGTATTCCAGTTGTAACATCTGCAAAGACAACACATGTTACTATAGTTAATATAAATTTGTACATGAATTACAATAGTGAATAACTATGGAGGGTGATTAGTGCAAAAATTCGTTAGTTCATTTGAGTGATTAATTTTCCATTTGAATGATGACCATTTCATTTGAGTGATGATTATTTCATTTGTATGATTAATATTCCATTTGAGTGATGATTATTTCAGAATTATATATATATTATAGTCCTCAATTCAGTTGATAATAAGTTGATAAACTGTTAGCAACAACCCAATATGACTATTGTTGCAATATACATAGTTTCAGAATAATAAACAAGTTGATAATAAGTTGATAAGTTGTTAGCAACAACCCAATATGACTATCATCACAATAGTTCTCAGCATGAACTGTTAGCAAATTGAATTGGTTAAGTAATTGCTAGGGTTGACCAAAATATCCTTGTGAATTCAAAATGCAGTATCCCATTTTTGAGTTAAACTCTTCTTGTTCATTTGGAAAGTCAAGTGGAATCTTCAATGTCATTGCACATGTAGAAACACTTGGTAAACAACAGTCGTCAGAAAATATAATTTTAGGAACTATATCCTTAAATCCTAGTGGTGGAATCACATCTGATCCTGTCAGAAAAACCAAGATATCAGTTAATGATGGCATCTCTGTAGTCCCACCAGTTTCTGTAGTATAATATATAATAACATTAAAAATATAAAATAGTAATTCAGAAAACAAATCTATTTTTTATAGTAATTAATACAATTACAGATGGATATGTATATAGTCATATGAGACATATGGCTATAGACTTAGTGTAACAGTCCATTCATACAATTAATCACCTTCACAGGAAATCAAAAAGTTTATCCAACACATGGTCAGTTGTTCTTCAATAATTCTTTTGTTGCTTCCAGGAGCAGAAAGTTCAGCATTCCACATATCTTGGAGAAATGAAGCAGAAATGCATTCGACTTTATTGATGAAGAGAGGACGGAAGAGATTTGTATGACACTCAACAAGCATAGAAAACTGAAATGTTGATAAGCCACGACAGAGCTGCTCAAGTTCAGCCAGGCAGGAAAAAACTGTGTAATGCAGACACAGGGCAGACACAACCTTTTCACGATCAGAAAGTGACAAGTTAATATGAGGTTGGGTAACTCCACAATCAAAACGAAAACTGTATTCCTCACTTCCCATAATTTCACGAAAATCAACATCACTCTGTGCTGCATTAAGCTATAAAGAAGAAAGAGTATAATGAAACAGATATGAAACAAACTTTCTTTTGTCATACCTTTCTGATAGCATCCTGTATTTCTAAATCAGGTATGTCATCTATGGAAGGTTCAACATTTTCTATACCACCAATAATGTAGTCAATTACACATGGAGCAAAAAATGTTGGTGGTGGACCTCCATGAACAAATGACAGTGCTATGATTTTCCCTATGATGTAGTAGACATTATCTTGTAAAGCAGCTGTGTTGTGCTGTAATATGCGTCTATTTAAAGGCCCACTCAACACTGCACTGTTGTTTGCAATGCTTTTTAACAGTAACATGAAAAATTCTCGACGAGGACCACCATCATCAATTCCACTCTCACCAAGAAAGGTAATTTGAATTGGTTTTCTTTCATCAAACTTTCGTCCCAATGCCACAAGTGAGTCCTTCCATATATTATGCCGTCTGACGGTGATACGTAAAGGTTCAGAACTGTTGGAAAGGACACTTTGTCGATGTTTTAGTAAAACATTTTCCACTGATGACTCTTTTTCAATTCTACAAAAAGAAGCACAACATTTAATACATGAAATGTATATGCAAGTATAGTAATGATCACTTACGTTTCACTGTTACATGTGCTGGTCTGTTGAATAGCATCTTGCAACATTACATCATCAAAGTCTGAATCGCTGTCAAACAGTTCTATAAAATCACTGATGAAACAATTCAAGTCAATTTACCACAAAGTATCATCTCAATTACATACTTATAAGTTGTTGTGGTGCCCAGTTTTGATGACATATCAACTGAAGGTAAAGGTTTTGCACTAGCACCCTGATTTGAAAATGATGGGGTAGACGTATTCCTATATTACATAAAATTATTGAAATCATTATCAAATGTAACGATCATGTAAAAACTAACCCTTTGTCTTCAGATGTATCAGTTGTTATAGTCACTTCTGGTAATTCAAACGTATCATTTGATACAGTCACTTCAGGTAACTCAAATGTATCTGTTGATACAGTCACTTCAGGTAACTCAAATGTATCTGTTGATACAGTCACTTCCGGTAACTCATACTCATCTGAATCTTCCGTCTCCTTACCACATTTGGTCACATGCTTTCTAAGTTGTGGCAATGAGAACAATTTGGAACACTTTTGACAGAATTCCTCTGGTTCAGTACTGAAGACATCTTTTGATATGTCCTGTTTGAATTGTGATACACATAATAAGCCTAGATTTGTACTCTAATTATAACATGCACTACATAATTATGATTAATAATTTAACTTGACAACCAACCTTCAGAGTCTCCTCGGGTATATCACATTGCAATGGTCTTATGAATAATTTAGCTTGGCGTAAGATATCTTTCAAATATGGAACAGTCATTCCTGAATCAGGACTCTCAATTTCAATTAAATTAGTTTTGGAGTGGTCTGAAAGACGAAGAAGTGTGTACCCCCCACATTTCAAAAGACCAGGAAAGTGATCAATACAGACATCATGGATGTGCTGAGGACCCCCATCACTATCAAACACCAACTGTTTTAAGCCAAGGCCTAGTTTTGCCAAATGCATTTTTTCTTCAGTACTCGGATTCGTTTCTTGATCACACAGTCTCAAACACAGTACGTCCTTCTTCCAAGTTTGCTGTGTTTTCTTCTTTCTCTTTGTGTCTCCAACCACTGACTTTGACTGTTTTCGTTTTGCTCCAATTCTCTCCTTGGATTGAGATGCGTGACCAAAAAGTTTTCTATGTTCTTCATATGAAGTGAGTGCAATGGTAGATGGTTGCCTTGACGAAGAACCAGCATTAAGCATACGCTCCGTATTTGTAGATGTCTGATGACTATTACCGCCTCTCGTGGCAGCTATTCGAAGAGCGGTTTCTACAGCACCCAACAGCAAGCTCTTGGCCCTATCTAGATCGTCAGCCATGCTGTTTATTTAATTAAAAATTAATAAGGTTAATTAATGTTAATTTACTCTATTCACCATGGAAGAGCAATTATCTCAATACATTGAATTAATGTCTGAATCTGTGAGAAGGGGTTTTGCCGATTATGAAAGGAATAGAGACCCTAAATGTCTTGACAGACTGATTTTCCATGTCTCGAGACTCTTACACTGCCTACTTATGATTCCCTCATATCCCTTGGACTCCCTTACATCACTGGCCCAAAGTTTGGCAATTCTAAATACCATACAAGAAAGTTCACAAGGTACTGAAGTATTTACTCAAAGAATTGCAGTAAGTATTTCTGGAAGAAGAGGAAGGCCTTCATATGAAATAAGTGAAGAACAGCTGGAGCATTTACTACATATTGGATTTACATGTACAAAGATAGCACATCTTCTAGGTGTTAGCGTAAGAACCGTTCGATACAGAATGCATGAATTTGGATTGTCTGTAAGAGACCTTTATACATGTATTAATGATGCTGAATTGGATGGAATTGTAAGAGAAATCAAGCAAGAATATCCTTCATGTGGATATCGTATGATGTTGGGGTACTTAAAAGCTAGGGGAATTAGAGTGACTCAGTTGAGAGTCAAAGAATCACTTAATAGAGTTGACCCTGTTGGAGTTCTGTTGCGAAGGTCACAAGCTGTTCAAAGGCGTACATACAATGTTTTGTCACCTCTGGCTCTTTGGCACATAGATGGGAATCACAAGCTCATCAGGTATTTCTATATATATTCACTTGTTTAAAGTAAAAATCATAATCTCCTGTTTGGTGTAGATGGAGACTTGTCATCCATGGTGGTATTGATGGATACTCCAGAATACCAGTTTATCTTCATTGTAGCAATAATAATTGTGCCAATACAGTGCTACAATTATTTCAAACTGCTGTTGAACACTATGGTCTGCCTTCTCGAGTTAGGAGTGACAAAGGTGGAGAAAATGTTGATGTTGCAATGTTTATGTTGGAGCATCCATTACGAGGTCCTGGGAGAGGTTCCATGATTGTTGGACGTAGTGTCCATAATCAAAGGATTGAACGATTATGGAGAGATGTCTTTACTGGAGTTATAAAGTTTTATAAAGAGTTGTTTCTTCATTTGGAAGAGACAAGTTTATTAGATCCTGATGATGAGTTGTGTGTGTTTGCCCTTCATTATATCTATATCCCACGCATAAATCGCCTCCTAGAACAATGGAAAAATGCATGGATAAATCATCCTCTTAGTACCACTCATAACACCACACCAAATCAACTTTGGACAGCAGGTCTTCAACAGTTGTGTCGTATAAACAGTCTGATATCAACAGAATTTTTTTCTGAGGTGATAATTAATACAATGTACTGTGCAAAATTATTTATAATTATGACCTTGTTGACTCTATCCTCCTATTTACTCAGACTACTATAGAAGAGTATGGTATTGACTGGGAAGGTCCAGCACCTACTGACATGGATGAATCATCTGTTATGGAAGTCCCAGTCACTGAATGTCCACTTTCAGCAGATGTCTTTCAAGTTATGCTTGACTCAATTGACCCACTAGCTCACTCTAACCATAATGGCATCGATTATTATACTCAGTCATTGCAGTTTTTGAGACAATATGCACATCTTTGAAATAATTATAATAATTTTGTCAATACTTAAAAAATCATTGAGTATCTCAACAAATTCTTTCTAATATAAATAGCAAATTCTATTTGTATATGGGACATGATGAAAAGTAAGTGGAAGATAAGATGTATCAGCTATATATACCACGTTGGCTATTTGTTTGAATAACTGACCTAATTACACTATCACTCAGATAAAATATTTTTAACTCATTTGAATTAATCATTGAAATAGAATAATCATCACTCAAATGGAATATAAATCACACAAATGAAATAATCATCACTCAAATGGAATATTAATCACTCAAATGAAATAATTATCACTCAAATGAAATAATCATCACTCAAATGAACTAACGAATTTTTGCACTGATCACCCTCCATAAATAACATGTGATGTACTCCACAGATATTTGAAAAGTCAGCACATGTATGAAATTATTACGGGATTTATATATAATATTATGTTTAAAGTATGTGTATTAGTTAAAGTCTGTTCACATTAATGATAACTAATTTGATGATGAGATGACGTTATATATGCTATGGTGTATGGATTAATGCCACAAGGTTAATAATACATGACTGAGAATGATAATAATAACAAGAATAGTAAAAAAAAAACAAAAGACTATGTAGGGACATATTTATATCAAAACTGAAAAAAAAACACAGGAACAAGATTGGGATGTTGCCTTGCTTTGGGAAAAAATTAAATACCACATCCACATAACAACCGTACATAAATATCGCTTTTTGTGTTTTACCTTTGTTCTAGCTATATATACTTATGTCAATATTTATGTGTCTTTTTCGGTTTTGATATATATCCCATACTCTTTCATTTTTAAAAATGTTTTTATTATTTTTGTTTCAATTCTATTTTCAATCACTCGGTATAATAATTTGTTGGTACATATATATATAATTATATATAATAATAGTGAAATAATATCTTGATTTTTATATAACACACTTATTTCAGAGTGTGTAAGACCAGGTATATTCTGCCTTCTGATGCATGGTGATTGAGCGAAATGAATTTTATAAGATTAATAACAAGATGTAAAGAATAGTATCCCTAGTTACAAGTTGCCAGCACAAAATTACAAAACAGAAAGAAGCCTGAACACGTCAAGTAATCAAACATTGAAAACAAAATTAATAAATAAATAAATAAGTGATTAATAATCAGAACAAGTCTATATAGAGAAAAAAAAACATCTCTATGATTGCTTTACAAATTTAAGTGAAGACAAAAGTATCCCTATGACTGCTTTGTGGTGTCCAGCATTCAGTAATCATGGCTGAATTATCATGCCTAAAACACATCAGCTTATTATAGTTATTATTTTGATTATCTACTCTCCTGACCTTTCAAAAGACCTGGTAGAACTTTAGGAATATATTTCAGGCAGAATAGCTAGCTACTAGTTCCAGTTTCTACGTAAGCTACTTAGCTACAGGCAGCTTTCTTTCTACTGGTCTGTAGACTCGTCACTCGTGTAGAGCTCGAGCGCGCGTTCTTTTACGCGCCACACTCATTAATTGACCGAGCCCCCGGGAATGACGCAACTTCCTTAGCTTCCTTTTAACTTCCTTATTAACTACCGCATACTCGCGCAAGTGGACACAAGAAAATATGTATAGGTTATACACCGAGGTAAAGGTCTCTACTAGATTTATCAAACCGAGGGCCGAAGCCGTGGGAAAGCAATCATAGGGATGAATAGTATTGAAAATCATATATCCAACAATATTAATAACTGTTAATTATATATATATTTCAGTACACAACAAGATGTTGATCTCAACATAAATATATTATAATATATATATATATTAATTATAGAGGTGATTTTACTAAGTTCTTCGATAACGTTAACATGAGAAGAAAGATGGGGTGTTGGAATTTTGAAATTAATTTTGAGAAGCTAAGCTGTAAAAATGAAATGAAATGGGGATATTTTCTAGGCAGTTTCTACATGTAATAGCTCACTACTATAACTAGTAATACAATAATTATAATCTGTAAATAATTGAAGAAAAGTATCACATATGTAAAAAACAATTCAGTAACATCAATAGTTCCTTGCACTCAATTATAATTGCCGAGTAGCTACTTTATCACTCAAAGTAACATCAGTTGTATCTATAATCTATATGGAAAAATAGAAACATAATTTTCATAATTGTGTAATAAAATTAATATTACACTCATCACAAACTACTTTACATGCAAAGTATTTATAACAATGCATTATTATTACATAGGGTGTAGGAGGAACATGAATATGTATTACACTACACTGCGTGAACAAAGTTGTTGGTATATAGTTCAAAGGTTTGGAAACCTATGCAATCACTTACTAGACAGGATGTTATCACACCAGTCTATATGACTATAGAGTAATTGTATCCTTGCAACAGTACAATACCATTAAAATTTTATTTTTGCAGTGACCTATTGCAAGGGGGCCTTGATAACCATTACAAGTCAATTAAGGGATCTAAACCACTTATATAAGGCACATGACTCCTGTGCCCCATGGTTTCCACACTGATGTAATATATACTTACTATCGCTGCTTCCATTACTTGTAAGTTATTTTCTTCATTTTCTTTATCATCTGATTTTAATTTCATTGGTGCTTCCTTTAATTGTAAGTTATTATCTTCATTTTCTTCATAGTAATATTTTCCTAGTTCTTTTTTCAATATCCAACCAATAGCAGGTACCAGCAGTATAGGGAATAGTTCACCAACAGAAGAAAATATGCCCAGCTCATCATCACCTCCAGAAAAAAATACAATTGTAGCATAAGTGAAACCAAAAATACCAATGAAAAGTATGATCAGGATGAAGACAATTAGCTTGAATCCAAAATTTAAGTACGCAACGCATTTGGATCTATTGTCACTGTGTACTTTATCTGTCATTTCATATACAGCAGAAAAAGTTAGCACTCCACACAGAGCCACACTTAAATAAATGGCTATACTTGTGATCACTTCAACTGTGTCCACAAATAATGCCAACAGTATACCACACAGAAAAAAACTAATAGATACTGATGATACAACTACTATCCAAACTCCAATTCCCTGCCAAACAATAAGTGTAGCCTTTCGAAAAGACCATCTTTTAGAATTTTTAGTTTGACAAGCTAAAATGTAAAAAAGACGAGGGATTTCAATTAAAATATCTTCATCATTTGCCTTCTTGACAATAGCAATAACAGTGGCTACAGCAAATGCAAATATCAAAAATGCGCCTGTGATTAGTAAAGGATAGATGAAACTGTATCAAGTTTTCCACTGTAGTCCAAACGTCACAACATGATAAAGTTCATATATAAAGCTACTGAGATTAAAAAACCCAAGTACTGAAACAAATCCCCACAAAAAATTTCGAAAACGAAATGCCTGTTCTTCAGTTTTTTTCTGTAGAGTCCAAGTATAGAAACGTTGGTAATTGTTGTAAAGTAGTTTTGGTACTAATATAATTGTAATTGTTACAATAAAAAATAACGACAGTCCCAAAAAGATCACGTAATATTCATAAATTCCTGTAGCGTTATGAAGAAAGTAGTCATCCCCATCTATATTTGGTTTGTAAGCACTGAATCCTTGTGATGATCTTTCAATACCATCTACAAGAGTTGATATTCTCCTCTCAGCATAAGATTTTAACTACAAATAGAAAACGAATATTTTTTTCATCTGAAAATAGTAATAATTTATGGTATTCTATGCCTGACCCACATAGGGTTGTGTAGCAAAATGTCTGGCAACATTGGCACTTTGAACAAACTACTATAGCAGACTTCCATTTGTATTTACTATACAAGGAAAAAATAATATAACAATAAGATTTCCTAAAACCTTTCAGTTAAAGTTATAGCCGTTTTCATAATTCACACTTACATGGGTATGCAAGTGCAGATAAAATAAGTATTCTGTTACCCCACAACACAGCCATAAAAGCTGAAATTATAAAATTAATAGTGAATTTGTAGCTTATCATTCTACTACCATCACCTATACAACAAGAAGTGTATGAGCAGCAAAGTCATGAAGTAACATCCAACTGTATAGATCAACACTCAAACAGTTTAGAAAACATTATCATGATGACTATTATTAGGAAGATTATGAGGGTGTCTACAATTATAACATTCTGGAAGTATTGCAACCAGATGCTCCATTTGTTGCTTAAGTCATCACACTACAAAAACAAAATAGTTAATTTACTGATTAGTGCAGTTGCAAGGATTTATAATGTCAAGCATACATACATCTTATACCACAGGTACATGCATGCATGTACTTTGTACTAATTATAGTTGCTGTCTACTTATATCTCATGTCAAAGATTTAGTATAATTTATGATAAAGTACACGTAATTGTATCTGGCCATCAATACTGCAACTGCACTAACCGATAAAATGGTTATATTAACGATTTCATTTTTGCAGTGCAGTTACACTCCTGACATTTACCAATTATATATAATTATTATATATATATAACTCACCCAAATTGTAGCATTAGTCAGCCTGCCCCGTATCCAGTCTTCATTATCACTAATCAGTGGTGCAATAGTGATGTGAGCATAATGATACTCCAATGACAATACATTTAATGATAGTCCTGATAATAATCGTGGTTCTACAAAAGCAAGAACAGGTGAAGAAAACCAAAAGAAAACGTAATCTGCTTGTTCTACTGTCTCTGCCTCAGGATCCAAAGGATGTTCTGTTCTGTTGATATAATAGTACACTTCAACTATAAAAGCTGGACGACGGTTAGCAGGAAAGAAAGCCTCAGTGAGACTCTGTGTGTTGAATTCGTTGGACAGTATGGAACACTCAAGTGATGGAAGAGATGTTATAACAGAGGGAGGCTGATCACACTGTGCTTGTACTAGTGATTCATACAGACAGATGATAGCAATACAAAGAAACTTCACTTTCAGCATGATGATCCTTCTTTATTATTAACTAAATTCATAAACAATCGGACTATGAACCATGATCCAGAACTCTGTATAGTAGTAAATAATAACACCCATCGAAATTTTTGTGGTCGTTTTAACTTAATAATTACTTGGCAGGCAACACTCAGTATATACTCCTCCAAGCGAAGGGGCGGTAACGCCAGACTAGCCCAACCAAGTTCGCTTACCTGTTGTACAATATTCTTGATGGCTTGCTTGTCACCCAATATTAATTTTACAATAATTATTATTTAACTATTATGTTATCCTATATACAAAATATAGGACCTGAGTTTGTGTCCGAAGATGTGATGTAGCCCGAGCCTGCTCAGGCTATATCACATCCGAGGACACAAAACGAGGGTCCTATATGCAGCATATAGGACCTATTAGCATACTATATACTATATATTGTATGATAGTGACATCTCCTGCATAGTGTGCATATGGAAGGTCTATATACAATATATAGAACCCACCACATTAAAAGGGACCGTCATACTATATATATATATATATATATATATTATATATACATATATATATATATAGATCCGACAGTCATAGTTATCTCTAAGGATGGTGGAGCTTGTAAGGGTCACTGTATGTCAATCACATCTGAGGACACTAACTGAATTTTCTACATAAATCAACTCACTGTATATATATAATATAGAGCAATATATATGTGGTATTATTATAATAATTTTGATGATATTATAGTATACTGTGTATGCATGAGCTAGGTCTGTATACAGTTATAAGACCCAGCCATCCAAACAATGCAATAATGTTGTTACAACAGATGATGTTTATCATAATTAAATTTATCCTCAGAAGGTAATACAGGTAGTTTCCTGTGTAAAAATATGTACACAGCTTCATTGTATGTAAGATTTACATCTGAGTCAGTATTTGTAAAGTGGGGAGATACATTTCTTGACTATATATAATAACTATGGTTGACTTACTTCTGATATTATGATGAACTTTGTATAGTTATTTAGCAAAGTGGCAGCTGTTTTATAAGCATTTGATTGCATCCCTTGGAAATAGTACACAATTTCATCAACCTGTAAATAGTTAATATCTTCATAGGGATCTGACTGATATTTACCATATCCTGCAGTTGTATTGGCCACATATCCAGATGCACTGCCAGGTTTTTAACGATCTTGGATCTCTCAGGATTACTATAGCAACTTGTTCCTGAATACAACAATCTAATTGTAGGCTAATATTAAATATAGCGAAATATAAATGATGCATGTTAATATCAGGTCATATATTATTGTAGTAACCCTACCTCAAACATGCTGTGATTTGAATTAATACATGTACATGCATGCATGTGTGGTATTTAAAATCAAGTTGAACTAACTTATCTGATGATCTATATAGTTGGGTATTGCTGTATATAATACTCCTTCCCCAATGGTACACTATACAATTCTTTCTCTTCATCAGCAGGTTTGTTAACAAAGTGTGTAAATAGTAGTTCATTTTTCTCCGGATCTACTTCAACTTTGTACACACGTATTTTAAATTGAATTATAATGTTACTGTACCTATAAAGACAATACATGTACCTTGCCCCACAAATTATTGTCAGTAAAATAATCAGACGAAATTGATGATGGGGAAGAGGCTGGTACTGAGGGGCTATTTGTCCCTGATGAATGTAATACTAATTAATAATTATAATTATAGTACCAAGTGTAATATTTATTGTTTTATAGATACAAATGTAGCTGCTTTCATTACCATCTTCATGTTTGGTCTGTAATTCATCATCTGTGTCAATCAATCGTTCACTAATGAAATGAATGTGTTTTAAGATACTTAAATCATTATCAGTGTCATACCTCAACAGAAACTGCGGCTGAAATTGATTAGAGTCACTGTCACAAAGGGACTGCTCATCAATGCATACCTGTTTGTGATTAAATAACACAATTAGAAACTGGGTTACAACCATATAATTAATTATATTCGTAAAACAAAGTTTGTCTTACTTTACACAGTAATAATTGACATTTGCTGCAATTGTTCTCATAATTGATATTCATGATACATGAAATGCATCTATATTAGCTGACGTTCATAACCACTAATGACGAATGGCTATGTTTTCTTCCCAAAGCATGAAATAGGGAATGGTGGATTCCAACTAGCCTCCTTGCAGTTTGTTATAAAGAAAGACATGTTGTAATTAATACACCCAAACATATACTATATGCAGGACTAACCTGAACTCATGAGCTTCTTTGTCAACATTCATTTTTAAATCTTCTAGAACATTGTTTGAAATATCAGCAACCTGTTTAGAATGATGTAGTAACAATTGAAAAAACTTATAATCATTTACTTACACATAATATTATTATTATATTACCTGTAATCTGCCTAGCGATATAGTCCTTAAACCATGTAGATTGCATGGTTTGTAATTGCTTTAACATATCTGCTGTCGATTTTTTGTTTTCCTAACAGTTCCTTACAAGCCATACTCCAGTAGCCATCATTCCTTATACACGAGGCCTTCCTTGGTGGATGTCCAGGGAGAATTATGTATTCTTCAAGCTTGTCAACATCCACATTATACTTGCCTTTTCTAGGTAACATCAAAAAGGAAGATAAATAATGCCCTTCATATATTTACCAATAATGCACTTACCATTCTCTATGAACAAAATGGTGGCAAGTGTGCTGCACAGTTGTTATACATGTGGTTCGTTATTCTTCATCACCTACGTACATCCTTCCTTTGTACCTGCATAGTGTTATTTCACCTATGATGTGTGTTTTATTCACCCTTTGTGGTGCTATATGTTTCATGTGTTATGTATGTAGCTGTACTTATCCTGACAGAGTTTCGTTACTCTACCTCCCTTCATTACTCAGCTATAATGATTTAATTATTGTAATGAATTGTTGTGATTACCAATAATTGCTCATTAGTGTCTGGTTTTCCATGTAATGCTGATTGTGTTGTGAGTATACTTGTATTTACCATGACAATGTTTCAATGCTGTAGCTTTTTTGAGCACGAGCAGACATTTATGAATCATAGTGAATATCAAACACATATGGAATTGCTCACTGGTGTACAGTTTTCCGTAGTGCATGTTCATTGTGATTAAGTTGGTTGTACTTCCTTTTTGGCAGGAAGTTGTACCTATATAAGGGACGAGAACCTCCATACAAAATTAACACACTTTATAGGCACGCCACGCCTTCACACTCACATGTATAGCTAAAGTCAGACTGTAGTCTCGTACCCATGCTAAGCTGGACAGTGAGGTTTGACTTTGTTCTGCAATGGATGATTTTCCTGTAAATAGTGAGTCTGAGAAACTAATTCACAACAAAGTGGGGAATCAGTATGGTGTGGTACAAACAAAGGATGATAAAGGTCAGTCAGTACATGACATGTAATATTATGGATTTTCTGTACCTGTAAATTATAATATATATATATATATATATATATATATATATATATATATATATATATATAGTATGCTAACAGGTGAGTTTTGTGTCCGAGGATGTGATATAGCCCAAGCCTGCGAGGGCTGTATCACGCCGAGGACACAAAACAAGGATCCTATTTTTTGTACATAGAACCTGTTAGCATACTATATACAATATATTGTATGATGGTGACATCTCCTGCATAGTGTGCACATGGAAGATCTATATAGAACTCACCACATCAAAGGGACTATGTGCATTATACGGGATTTATAGCACTGCTGAACGCTTTTGATGTGGCTTCATCATGATATATATATAATTATCATATATATTATAACATCTGTCTTTCAAAGACTATTAACTTATCATATCCACAAAATAATTGAAAACTAACTGCATCTCTGTGTTTCAGAGCACTGTGATGAAACAATGTGAATTAGTGATGTACCAATAATTAACTAGTGTTGTACGTACATGTATACTAGGTTATGCCTATAATTCAGATACAGATATTATAGGCAACTAAAACTGCCTATACCCATACCTATATATACATGTGTTCACTCCTTTTTCTAGTATATGTTCATGTGCATCACTAATTTTTAGCACTGCTCCATATAGCCATTTCTGTTGGAAGATGAAACTCACAAACTACTAGAAAAGATGGAAATACATGTAGCTTGATTGTGACTGTTGTATCAATTTTTTCCTATACAGTAAAATAGTACTATAAAGTTTCAATACTTGGTCTGTAAAGTATCTGTATCTGCCCTATACTACTTGCCTATACCTATATTTACCTATACCTTGGTATAGGCACCTATACCTATACCAGTATAGGTACAACACTATAATTAACCCTCACCTGCGTAGATGGAGTGGAGGGTTAGTGTAAACATTGGATCAGTAATCTGTATCAGTCATTAGTTTTAGTATTAGTAGTGGATTTAACTGATATTGTAACTAATAATATTTATTATGATTACAAGTTTGTATGAACATTAAAAGTTTTTTGATACTAATAAATATCGATAAAATACACATTTTCACTTGAAGAATGAGAAGGTAGAAGATGTATTGGTATCAGCTATCATTAGGTATCTAAAGTCATTATTAGTTTATCAAAATGGCATATCAGTTAATTCTTATACCTCCTTGCTTGTTTTGATCTTTGTCTGTTCTGACCCAAAATGCATAATGGCAGATATCAAGACTAAATATTGTTCTCGTCTTTTTTGTTTCAAATTCTTTACTACATGTATGTCTTTAAATTATATTATCTTTTGGTTTGATCGTGATTCTAATTTGGATATCAGGGTATTAAACATTTGTGAGGATGACATAAAAATGTAGAGCCTATATAAGGTATTAAGAATGGTATGAAAATCAGTGGTGTGGAAACAGTCAGTCGCATAGGACATTATCTGTCTAATCTAATGAATGTCTGCTAAATTGGACCTGAACTGTATACAAAGAGAGAGATTGGCACATCTCCAACAATGATAATTTCAAACTATTCTTTCCATTACAGAATTTAATAATGTGCAGTTGCCTAGGTGATGTATTACTTATTGTTTCATCCTCACACATAGGCATGGATGAGATTCCTAAAAAATTCTACCACACCCATATTAGTGAATGTGCTCCCTATGTACTGTCCTCACATCTAGGGTTGGATAATATTGATTGAAAATTAAGTTTTGCAATTATTGCCTAAAGGTGACTTGCAATATTGCAACTACTCATTGATACTGTCTATGATAGCAAAAATAGGCCCATTTTTTTAAAAGGTGACACTTCCGATCCTTGTTATGAGAGCATAAAGCTCAAAACTAAGTGTTATAGAACATGTATTTTTCAACCACATAAATTATAACTATTATTTAATTGTAGTAAGCCAATATTTTGCCATTGTGATAATATTGGCAGACCAAAATCATGCAATATGATAATTGTAATGAAATAATATTGCATTGTATGCGATATATTGAATTAATGCCCTACCCACATCATCTAGCAGATTTTAATTTCTAATATACTGTGTGTGTGTGTGTGTGTGTATGTATCCATGTGTCTATGCATGTGTTCGTAAGAATTCAAACTGAATATAAAACAAAGTCAGTTAGTACAGTGTTACAAGTATATTCAGTGTGGATTATCAATAACATTGTCGGATGTTTTCCCTTTTATATTCACAGAGTTTAGGAAGATCACTGGCTGGAGAATTACTTGGGAGAAACGTCGAAATTTCCTTGGATTTTGGTAAGCCCTGGAATAAGATATCAGTTCATAGCAGTAGTAAATTTTCGGCAAATGCACCCTTAGAAGTTAGAATGTATGTGAAATGAATTAACTTGTAAACTGAAACTTGGTAGTTACTATTGTACTATTGTAATATAAAACTGAAACTCAATAATTATAGTGTAATACATGATTACATGTAGTTCCAAACATCAAAACTTCCTGCGTTAATCCTTGCTCGGGGAGGCCACTGATCATTCTTATGATAATTTATGATTCTTTTTCACTGTTATGATACATGTACATGTAATATTCATCATGGTTTAGGATTCTAGGTTTATGTATAGACTTCACTTACGTATTGATGCTCAGTGCTGCGTATGATATTCTCGATGACTTACAAGAACACAAAAACACAACAAAATCACATAAAGATGAGGTACTATAAATATTTATATGAGACTCAAAAAAAATAAGATTCAAATTTTAATCTCTCATAATTTCTATTTTTTTGTTAGAGTAATTCTTGTAAACCAATATTTAATAATGTCACAAACACAACCAGTTACACTCCAAGACAATGTTTACCACAAGGAACCTATGTGAGTTTATCCTAATGGATCCTACATTAAATGCATACATATAGACTCTATATGCATGCATTTAAATTATAGACAGATAGCATATAGAGTCTATATGTATGCATTTAATGTAGGATCCTTTAGGATAAGTATTAGTAATTTAAACATACATAATGTACATCAGTGTTTTGATAAACTCATATGGCATACTATTGGAAAAAAGAGCTTCTTATTTGGCACCGCACAGTTCTCTCTTTGAGTCAGATGGCACAGTTAATTATGATTATATTGTCACTAACAGCATTAACTCTTTGTTAATTGGCTCAAGATGTATTCTCAATGGCGTACAAACTAACCATTGTTGAGCCAATTTGGCCCATGCTTCAAAACTTATCAAAAACTCTTGTGAATGCATAGACACATACACATACATGTACTGTACAAATGTTTGATATACATATGCAAATTATTATTATATACATACATACATACACCCACACATCACATACACCCTCACATCACATACACACACATTATAATGAATGCATTTCTTTTTTTCTAGCAAATCCTGATGGCTGATATTCTTCCAACACTTGTAGTCAAGTTTACTGTACCATTTTTTATGCATATAATTCCATACTGGTAAGTAATTATTATATGTCATATCCATTTCAAACACTCATAATTCATGAAGTATCCATATAATGTAAAGGTCATTCACGTTCACCTTGTCCTCAGAAAAATGCTCATAACTTTAGTTTGAAATGACCAACCATCTTTTTACCTGCACCATTTTCATATAATTATCCTTCACATTTTTTTTGTGTATGTCAAATGTCAATCCATTGCTTCGTTATTGAGTTACAGTACAATCATGTATTAACATTATGACAATAAACTATACACTACATTACATATAAAGTCATTACATCCTAATTTTGAGGACATTGTGAATGTGAACAGACTTCAGTGTGTGTCTGATCTTGTTATTTTTCTGCTGTTTAGTCATTGCCACGCCCATTGATTGACTGAGCCCAATAACTACATATGCAACAGATATACATGTATATTATAGTGAAACCCTCAAGGAAAGATGTCATATGGAGTGTCCTTTAATAAGTAACTAGTGCAACTATAACTAAAACCGCTTTTAGTAAAATACTAAGAATGTATATGTAGATGTACTATAACTACATGTATAAATAAACTCTGAAACAAACTTAGTGAAGTGGTGCTTGGGCAATTGGCCTATTCATTAGCCACCATTACGTTTCTGATAACAGTAGCTTTTCGGTAAATTGTTCTTATTATTCACACACTTGTTGATCTGAAAGTTTGAAAACCAGTAGCTAAAAGACAGAAGTGTTGGTATTGCTCCAATGTTTCTGTTTACTTATTTCAGAGATCCTAGAGCTGTATTCAGCCCACTGCTGTGTAGACTAAGGTACGTTATAAGAGTAAACCAAGTTTAATGTCTGTAGCTGTGGTAAATTCAAGTTATATCTAGCTTAAAGAAAGAGCATGGAATTGCAGAAAGCACTATGAACACAAGATCAGTTGTGTGTGTAAACATCAATAATATCAAGAGTTTCTTTTATACACGTAAGTGGAGTTTATAGCGAAAAACAAGCTTTTAAAAGTTGTTACTCACAAATATGGTAATTACGTGAGTGCCACCTTACAAGTAGCTAAAGTCTGTTCACATTCACGATAACCTCACAATTGGGATGTGATAACTTCATATACATGTATAATTATTATAGTGTATAG
Organism: Petrosia ficiformis; assembly: GCA_947044365.1. NCBI lineage: Eukaryota > Metazoa > Porifera > Demospongiae > Haplosclerida > Petrosiidae > Petrosia > Petrosia ficiformis. The sequence goes on along the minus strand of OX345640.1, from coordinate 4,649,347 downwards.
TTTAAATATAAAGAATCAAAAAATGGAGTTGCTTTTGGTTGGAGTTACATAATAGCAATAAATTATGTATGCACATATTCTTTTATTCTTGTATCACTTTAGGATTAGAATGTCTCTTGTAGTAGTTATAATGCTAAGTAGCTTGATCACTGTTGCCCTTAGCAACAGTATATCACTTGTCTTATTGGGAGTGGGATTAACCAGTTTTTCTGCTGGCCTTGCAGAAATCTCTATGTTTGCATACAGTGCTCTATATGACAAGTATGTTATAATATTATGACCATATTTAACTTGTATTATTACATACTTTGTCTTAGATCTGCTATTGCTGCTTTCTCTGCAGGAACAGGCATGTGTGTGTGTCTGTCTGTGTATGACTGTGTTTCTGTCTGTGTATGGTGTGTCTGTCTGTCTGTTTGTTTGTCTGCCTGTCTATCTGTGTATGTGTGTGTCTGTTTGTCTGTCTGTCTGTCTTTGTCTGTGACTGTGTACACGTACAGGTACAATGTACATGTATCTGTTTGTATGTTTGCATGTCGCTCTTAAAATGTTTGTATATTATTCAAAATGTAAATTTGTTCATCTCATACAAAACCAGGAGCTAGTGGAATTTCAGCTGCTACATATTATTTGATATTTTCATCATTTCTCTCTCCAAAGACAACATTATTAATACCTCTGTTTATTCCTATAGCGTTAGGATTCAGGTTAGTATTATATCATTAAGTCACTATTCATTGTCACTCATTGATGACACAAAACATGTCATTTTATTTGCATGGGTATTACTATAATTTTTATTTAGAAATCTAGTAATCTATGTAGTTTATTAAAATGTGGTTATTAAGTATTAGTTATCGCACCTTTACAGTACAATACATGGGCAATAAAGGTCAAGATTACATAATGGTTGAGCTTTAATGTAGCATGAGAGTCTGGTAATAAAGGCCAAGATTTTATAATGCTTTAGCAATACGTGTTTTAATGTACCATGAAAGTGGGCAATAAAGGTCAAGATTACATAATGGTTGAGCAATATGTGTTTTAATGTAGCATGAGAGTGGGCAATAAAGGTCAAGATTACATAATGCTTGAGCAATACGTGTTTTAATGTACCATGGGAGTGGGCAATAAAGGTCAAGATTTTATAATGCTTTAGCAATACGTGTTTTAATGTACCATGAAAGTGGGCAATAAAGGTCAAGATTACATAATGGTTGAGCAATATGTGTTTTAATGTAGCATGAGAGTGGGCAATAAAGGTCAAGATTACATAATGCTTGAGCAATACGTGTTTTAATGTACCATGAAAGTGGGGAATAAAGGTCAAGATTACATAATGCTTGAGCAATACGTGTTTTAATGTAGCATGAGAGTGGGGAATAAAGGTCAAGATTACATAATGCTTGAGCAATACGTGTTAGTGTTTTAATGTAGCGTGAGAGTGGGCAATAAAGATCAAGATTACATAATGCTTGAGCAATACGTGTTTTAATGTAGCATGAGAGTGGGGAATAGAGGTCAAGATTACATAATGCTTGAGCAATACGTGTTTTAATGTAGCATGAGAGTGGGGAATAGAGGTCAAGATTACATAATGCTTGAGCAATACGTGTTTTAATGTAGCATGAGAGTGGGCAATAAAGGTCAAGATTACATAATGCTTGAGCAATACGTGTTTTAATGTAGCATGAGAGTGGGCAATAAAGGTCAAGATTACATAATGCTTGAGCAATACGTGTTTTAATGTAGCATGAGAGTGGGCAATAAAGGTCAAGATTACATAATGGTTGAGCAATATGTGTTTTAATGTAGCATGAGAGTGGGCAATAAAGGTCAAGATTACATAATGGTTGAGCAATATGTGTTTTAATGTAGCATGAGAGTGGGCAATAAAGGTCAAGATTACATAATGGTTGAGCAATATGTGTTTTAATGTAGCATGAGAGTGGGCAATAAAGGTCAAGATTACATAATGCTTGAGCAATACGTGTTTTAATGTACCATGAGAGTGGGCAATAAAGGTCAAGATTACATAATGCTTGAGCAATACGTGTTTTAATGTAGCATGAGAGTGGGGAATAAAGGTCAAGATTACATAATGCTTGAGCAATACGTGTTTTAATGTAGCATGAGAGTGGGCAATAAAGGTCAAGATTACATAATGCTTGAGCAATACGTGTTTTAAACGTAGCATGAGAGTGGGCAATAAAGGTCAAGATTACATAATGGTTGAGCAATATGTGTTTTAATGTAGCATGAGAGTGGGGAATAAAGGTCAAGATTACATAATGCTTGAGCAATACGTGTTTTAATGTACCATGAGAGTGGGCAATAAAGGTCAAGATTACATAATGCTTGAGCAATACGTGTTTTAATGTACCATGAGGTGTTTTAATGTACCATGAGAGTGGGCAATAGAGGTCAAGATTACATAATGCTTGAGCAATACGTGTTTTAATGTACCATGAGAGTGGGCAATAAAGGTCAAGATTACATAATGCTTGAGCAATACGTGTTTTAATGTACCATGAGAGTGGGCAATAAAGGTCAAGATTACATAATGGTTGAGCAATATGTGTTTTAATGTAGCATGAGAGTGGGCAATAAAGGTCATGATTACATAATGCTTGAGCAATACGTGTTTTAATGTACCATGAGAGTGGGCAATAAAGGTCAAGATTACATAATGCTTGAGCAATACGTGTTTTAATGTAGCATGAGAGTGGGGAATAAAGGTCAAGATTACATAATGCTTGAGCAATACGTGTTTTAATGTAGCATGAGAGTGGGCAATAAAGGTCAAGATTACATAATGCTTGAGCAATATGTGTTTTAATGTAGCATGAGAGTGGGCAATAAAGGTCAAGATTACATAATGCTTGAGCAATACGTGTTTTAAACGTAGCATGAGAGTGGGCAATAAAGGTCAAGATTACATAATGGTTGAGCAATATGTGTTTTAATGTAGCATGAGAGTGGGGAATAAAGGTCAAGATTACATAATGCTTGAGCAATACGTGTTTTAATGTACCATGAGAGTGGGCAATAAAGGTCAAGATTACATAATGCTTGAGCAATAGGTGTTTTAATGTACCATGAGGTGTTTTAATGTACCATGAGGTGTTTTAATGTACCATGAGAGTGGGCAATAGAGGTCAAGATTACATAATGCTTGAGCAATACGTGTTTTAATGTACCATGAGAGTGGGCAATAAAGGTCAAGATTACATAATGCTTGAGCAATACGTGTTTTAATGTACCATGAGAGTGGGCAATAAAGGTCAAGATTACATAATGCTTTAGCAATACGTGTTTTAATGTACCATGAGAGTGGGCAATAAAGGTCAAGATTACATAATGCTTGAGCAATACGTGTTTTAATGTACCATGAGAGTGGGCAATAAAGGTCAAGATTACATAATGCTTGAGCAATACGTGTTTTAATGTACCATGAGGTGTTTTAATGTACCATGAGAGTGGGCAATAGAGGTCAAGATTACATAATGCTTGAGCAATACGTGTTTTAAACGTAGCATGAGGTGTTTTAATGTACCATGAGAGTGGGCAATAAAGGTCAAGATTACATAATGCTTGAGCAATACGTGTTTTAAACGTAGCATGGGAGTGGGCAATAAAGGTCAAGATTACATAATGCTTGAGCAATACGTGTTTTAAACGTAGCATGAGAGTGGGCAATAAAGGTCAAGATTACATAATGCTTGAGCAATACGTGTTTTAAACGTAGCATGAGAGTGGGCAATATAACAATCTTTATTCATAATAATAATAATTATTATTAATTTATTATTACTATTATTATAATTATTGTAGTTTCTTTTTTATTCTTGGAACTCCAAACAACATTCCACAACCCAAGGTTCCATCTTCTGATAGCATTAGTGACAACATAGATAAAGAAAGCAATCAGTCATGTAAATATTATATGTTGGTGTGTTTGAATAATTATTATGTTAACATCATATTCCATTCACTTACCCATCCAGTCTGAAAAATGATATTATATTAGCAATTGATTATTCATATTGATAGCATAGAAACTAAGTATGGTGCTCTGTCAGCAACACAAATACTAGAGTACAGGATAGCTTCAGTCTGTAGTACTTATATTTGACTTCCTAACATGTATTAGAGTATAGATTAGCTTCAGTAGTCCTCAACACTTATATTTGACTTCCTAACATGTATTAGAGTATAGATTAGCTTCAGTAGTCCTCAACACTTATATTTGACTTCCTAACATGTATTAGAGTATAGGTTAGCTTCAGTAGTCCTCAACACTTATATTTGACTTCCTAACATGTATTAGAGTATAGATTAGCTTCAGTAGTCCTCAACACTTATATTTGACTTCCTAACCTGTATTAGAGTATAGATTAGCTTCAGTAGTCCTCAACACTTATATTTGACTTCCTAACCTGTATTAGAGTATAGATTAGCTTCAGTAGTCCTCAACACTTATATTTGACTTCCTAACATGTATTAGAGTATAGATTAGCTTCAGTAGTCCTCAACACTTATATTTGACTTCCTAACCTGTATTAGAGTATAGATTAGCTTTAGTAGTCCTCAACACTTATATTTAACTTCATTACATGTATTAGAGTATAGATTAGCTTCAGTAGTCCTCAACACTTATATTCGAGCTACAAAAAAGTTCTCTACTGACTTGTAAACTTGTACTTGATACATTTTCATGTAACAGTACAATATATATTTTTTCCACAGGTCTTGCTAAAGTGAAGAAACAAGCTAGTCATGTTTTTGAACAAGTACACATAATACCAGTAAGTAAAATAAATTAATCATTTGAACTAACATTATGATTATCATGATTGCAGGAGAATCAATTGTTAAAATGATCATTATAATTTTTTTGTTGGTCTATACTCAGCTTCCATTAGTTTCCTATAAAAATGGTAATTACTAATTGTTTTGAAAGAAAGCTACAGTTGAAATCTCAGTACAGACTAATTTGTATCTGAACCTGGCACACATTACAACAAATACGATGCCTACAGTCTACATAACAATCACAATACATACTGTATTACTTATCTTTTGTGACCTTCTTTCAGCATTTGTTTGTTCATTACATGATATGGCTATTCCTGGTGTATAGTGCAGAGTACCTCATCAATCAATCACTTGTGAGTATATCTAATAAGTAAACTACATTATGCAATAACATCACTTACAAATTCTGTCAACAGTTTGAGTCACTCTATTATCCAAACACACACGTTAAAGGATATTGTTTGAATCAAAACACACAATATATATGGTAAGTATTATACAATGGTACACACACACACAAACACGCTTGTTCGAATCAAAACACACATACATGTACATGTATATATATAATATATGGTAAATATACACACACCACTCACACACACTTAATAATTATGCATTATAATTTCTTATTCTCTGATACACACTTAGGTACCAGTTTGCATATCAAACCGGAGCTCTTTTATCTAGAACATCTGTCGTCTTCTTTCGTATCAAGTTCTATTATGTTCTTGCATTCTTACAGGTTAGTGGAATAAAATTAAAATTAGCATCACTAATCAATGATAATTATGAATAATAAAAGTACTTAATGCATCTCATGAAATGCTGACTAATCAGATTGCAGGAGAGCCATCACCTGCCAGCGCTTTAAATCACTGTATTTGATATACAATATAGCACCTTTTGAAGTGTAATAACTATGAGTACTTGGGTGGAGCCAATAAAGGTTGAGACATTATGTATATTTCCTCTTGAGGTAGATATACATTAAAACATTTTCTCTTGAACTGTTTTGTATAGGCAGGGATTAATGCACAATGGAGAGAGGGGGGTGCTATCTCCCTATACATTTAGTGCTTGAAGCATGCATGTAGTGTTGACAATTGTAATTGTTTATGCTTTTAAATAATTATTAAATATGGCAATCATTCCAGATAAAACTGTCCAGGCCAAAGCTTATGCACATAAATTAATTATTAATTTATGTCCATGTGCATCAATATCATCATCATAATTATCCAAAAAAGGTTCATAAGTAGTGCTACAAGTCCACTACTCTGTACGTGTAAACAGACAGACAGATAAGCATGATGACAATCACTATTCTTTCCCTACCTAGGTGTGTAATTTTGCCGTCTTATTCAATGAAGTTGTCTTTCAGTTTATACCATTCTTTTGGATAACTCTATTCATCATATTGTATGAAGGAATGCTAGGTGGTGCAGTATTTGGGAATTCATTTTATTACATATCAAAGAAGGTTTGTAATCATTTATATTATGTATTTGTTTTTGTGATGTTGTGTATAAAATATAACCAGTATGTTTTACCCCACATTCTATCCTTTAATTTCTTTTTTGTGTATCTCAAATTTCAAACCATTGATTCATCATTGAGACAGTATTAACTTTATGACATTAAACTATACATTATAAGGTCATCATCACAAACAAAATTTTGAGGGTCATTGAGAATGTGAACAGACTTTCATTGTCCTTGGTCATCATGTTCATCATGACCAAAAAAATGTTCATAACTTTAGTTTGGAATGACCAACAATTTTTTTACCTTCACCATTTTTAGTTATCCTTCCCATTCTTTTTTTGTGTATGTCAAACTTCAATCCATTGCTTCATTATTGAGTTACAGTACTAGTATAATCATGTATTAACCTTATGACATTAAACTATACATTATATTATATATAGGTCCATCCAAAGTATCGTGAATTTGCAATGGGTGTGACTAGTATGGCAGACTGCTCTGGTATATCTACAGCTGCAATATCTTCTATGTTTGTACATAAATATATATGTTCTTTAGGATATTGAATATTCCATACTCTTACAGTACAAGTATGTTTTATGTTTTTTATATTTCTGTTGTGAAGATACAAGATCTATATTCTCTACACCGAATTCATTAGTGTTTATTTACCTCCAGATTTGGGAGTAAATATTTTTATATTTTTAAAGTGTACAAAACTTAAAAAATGATGTGCTGTTTAAAAACAGCATCATAAAAATTATTAGTAGTTTAGTGTCTTTAACAGCATGCATGTAGCAAAATGTGGAATTCATGAATGTAGTAAAACTGGAATTCATTCAAATGAAGTTATTTTCATTTCGAATGGAGGAGAAGGCAAATTATTACTGTACACGGAACAATTCTTGAATTGGCAGGGATTATCTCTCCAAGCATAACGAATACTATCTGGTTTATATCCCTTGGGACAATGTGGAAAGCTAACTAACACATTGTTCTCCTTGCTGTCTTTAGCAATACCCTCTAAATAATGTGTCTCACTTCCTTGAACACAACCGACTTCAAAACCATACAGAGAACGTAGCTCTATTACTCCATTATTAAGTCCATTATTAGAAGTATTCTTAAAATTTATAATTGACTGCATAGATTCGTCATTACCATTATTACTCAGGCTCAATTTATTGATTATAGGACCTGTATAGTAAACGTCTTTATCTCCATATGCTATAGCTTGAGCAGCCAATGACAGTCTTAATCCAACATCTTGCTTGTCACGAGGATGAATGTTACCTTGTGGATCACCAAGATCCATGGCTACTGCCATGAATACATTTGGCATAGCTGGGTTTGGTACATAACCATAGGAAGCTGTCTGAGACCAACGGATTCCAGGAAAACCTGTGGATGTTGTGTTGTCATCGCCATAAGTAGAAAGCTGAAAAATGAAATACAGAAAAATAATCTACCTATACATGATATATAGGAGTATGAAATTTTATTATCAAGCTCCTGTTATTATGCATATGCTATTTGATATTTATGAATTTATTCAGATCTTTATCAAAATCACAATTAAAATACAAACTAAATGAGGTCACATGATATATATCTCCAATCCTCTCTCTTACCTGAACAAATCCAAAAGGAAAGTCAGGGTTCATTATTCCTGCTGTTCCATTCACCCATGCCCTTCTCCAATCGTTTATCATAACTGGGAATGTACAGTTGTACTGAAGGGGATTACCTGAGTAAAATAATTAACAAGAAGAGTAATTAAACAAAAGCTAAACTAATCAAGTATCCAGGAAGAACAATTGCTCCACTTGAATACCAAAAGTTACATGGTCAATGCCTCAACAGTGAGTGTTTAAAGATATTATTTCCTCGAGTGACTGAGTTTCTCTAATACCATTACATATCATCTACACGAAGTTGTCATTTAATCCAATCTGAACTAAGCGACTGAATTACTCTAAAATCTGTTTTACTTTCACGATGACCTCAAAATGACTTTATTGGGATGATCATGAGCAAGCATTTAGTGTAGTGTTAGTTTAGTTGTAGGCTTTGGCTGGGGGGCTTCCGGTTTCAACTATTTTGTTTGAGGCTGATGGTTCTTGATTGGACTCCTGCTGAGTTATCTTTTTTTGGCTATTTAGTTTGTTTGTTTGCACACATTGAAGAAGTCCCTGGTTCAACTCCAGTTACTAGTCTTTCCCTCTCTGAAGAAGCTGGTTCAACTCATACTCAGTTATTAAAAAACAGGCTAATAATGTATAGTTTGAACTCATAAGGTTAATATACTGTAACTCAAAATACAAGAAAGTACGGGAAAGATATTATGAAATGGTGCATTGTTGATCATTCCAAATTAAAATTAGTAACTGAGGTAATGTTGAATGGGAATGGCTTTTACCTCTGTTGGCTTCTCCCTGGTACCAGATAACTCCATTTATGGTCAAATTTATTAATGGATTTATCATTGCATTCCATAGAACAGATCGTGAATTAGGACCAGACACCTTTGATGGGTTAGATCTGTGTAAGAAAGAAAGATGGCAGAATACATGAAATATGAATGTAAAACTTCAGAGTTCATGCTACATACATGTATGACATTCGATAGCGTGGAGGATATGATTAAATGCCTACCACAAACTCTTGATACCTACCCCTGTGCCATCTTGCACATGGGTAGGTATCAATAGTCGTTATTCCTAAATAGCTATTTTATTTTGGCTTCCTGTACAAAATGACCAAATAAGAAAAGTGTAAGTAGTGTTTAATGAAGGAATTATTAATTCTTTGCTAATCTCGTCTCACATAGAAAATAAGCGAAGTTGATGCCACAGAGAAGGAGATAACACCACTTGTAACCTTCATGCCACAGGAGCAAGCTACTAGTGTAGTCTGGGATCTGAAACTAGCATTACATATAATACCACTATCAGCATAGTAAAAACAAGATATATTGACAAAATAAATTATCTCTATAATTGCTTTATGACGACTATGTATCAATCATTGCCGAGTGCTAGTGTCTCTACCTTTCTGTGTACTCAAAACCTGGGGCCTGAAGAAGTAAGTCTAACTGCAGTCTGCATGAAGTACTCTATCAAAGGTTCTAAATGATGACTTCCTCATGTCTGAAACTCAACAACTTATTATATTTACTTTTCGTCTTTATACTGTTTCTGTGCTATATACAATAGTTTACATTCTTCCTGCTGATCTGTAGCTCAAGCACGCATTCTTTTATGTGCCACGTCCATTAATTGACCAAGCCCCCCCCCAGAATGACGCAATTCCTTAACTACGTATACAATGCATACTCACGCAGGTGACACAACCATATAAATCGAACCCATGGGAAAGCAATTATAGGGATGGGCCTACGGGCCATAACAATTGCACTATCACCCAGCTCTAGACTACATTTATGTAAATCACCACTATCTAATATTAACAGACTTCTGTATAACTTACTTGTCACTGGGACAATATTTCAAAGCAGCTGCTGATGACCATGCCTCTATTGGAGTCCCTCCCCAGTTACTGGATATAAGACCAATAGGCATTTTAAGTTTGTCATGAAGATCCCGACCAAAGAACCAGCACACTGCAGAAAACTCTTTCGCAGTGTCTGTTTTTAGAAGAAACACAGTATATTTGAGAACAGTAAAAAAATGTGAAGTTTTAGAACACAAACATAATTACTGTTATGAGCATAATAATTTCAGTTTTTAGACAGTCAAATAAAATATACTTCAACAAGAATTACAAAACACAGATTGTAAATTTATTTACGGGGAGGATTTTGGAGTCCCTTATACAGTTGAAAAATATATATAGCAATACTTTATTAAATTATCGTACCCTTCCGCCTACGCTTCGTGGCGAGGGTAATTATATTTCCACAACTTGTTCATGCTGCTGTTACCAGACCCTTCCTCCTCCAAGCAAAGGGCTTCACATATGTCCATTCATATCTTATTTTTTTAACTCACCTGGACTTGCTATAACCCAATGTTGACTATAATCAACAAATTCCTGTAATGGTTTATCTGATATATTTCGAGTTACAGTAAACAGTCTAATATCAGGATAATGAGCAGCTTTCTTGATCTCATCAGTAGCATTATACACCTAAATATGTAAAGAATAATGTTTAAAAAATGAAAGAGCACGCAGGAATATCAAAACCACAAAAGCACAGAAACAAGATTGGGATGGTATTTTAGCAAATAAATTACTTCCATATAACAACCCTACATAAGTATATCTAGAGTATACAAGCAAAACACAAAGAAACTATACTTATGTAGAGTTGTTATTTGGAACTAGTTAGTTGCTAAAGTACCATCTCAATTGCACCTTAATATTACATATATATATATATATACACTGCAAAAAAAAACCAGTTCAAAGCGAGTGCCATTGGGACGGGACCCTCGCCTACATGGCAAAATAATATAAACTATAATTGTTTTCTAAATATAAGATTATAACAATTAAATATCATTGCTTGTTTGTATGATGACATAATAATGAAAATGTTTACTTCAGATGGTTTACTTTATGTGTACAAAACATATAAAGTAATAAAATTGTACTGGCATGTTAGTGTGCATAACGGTATTATAATAGTTATACAAACTAACATGTCAGTACTACTTACTTATTACTTTATAACTGAAAGATTTTAGTGTCATTATACTTGTCTCTTCCTTGTCTATACTATAAGTCGTCTCTGTTTTATCTCAAAGAAGAAAGAAAGATCCTCGATGAGTCTTGTGAAACGTTCCATAAAAAAGGTCCCAAAAACTGCTGAGAAAACAAATGTTGCGAGTCACATGCACAGCACATGAATTGAAATAGGCAGAGCTAGAAAGTAACTTTTATGGAGAATGCTTGGAGCCAGTTATCAATGTTGCAGCAACTACTACCTCAATTTTGTCTGCTTTGATGTAGTGCTTTGCTTGCGATAGCCATGATACAGGAGTAGTTATGTCTAGATATCCCTAGAGTCTTCTCAAGTCTGGAAACAGTAACCGTGAGTTATAAAAATTGTGATAACTTTATAATCAAAGGGTTTTAGCTTGTTATTTTTGATCCTTGTATAATTTGAAGTCTACCAGTAGCTCGTTGGAGCCACCAATCTTTGTAGTTTTCCCAACATTTTGTGAACACACAGACAGACAGACACACAATTTGATTACCACATCCTTCCGCCTACGCTTCGCAGTGAGGGTAATAACTAATTTAGTGGTTAGTACAATTGCAAGAATTTAACAATTAGTTGGTTGTTTAGAATACATACATCTTATACCACAGATACTTTGTACTCATTATATTCAATTATAGTTGAATCACTATAATTTTAGGGTGCTGTCTACTTATATTTCATGTCAAAGATTTAGTATAATTTATACTAAAGTACATGTAATTGTATCTGGCCATCAAAAAGGTTTGTAAACCCGCAAACACATAATTTAATTTATACCTTCCAATACTTGGTGCACATTATGTCATAGTAACATATATGCATGTAGCCACAACATCCTCTATGACAATAATTATTGACAATCTAAATTGAAACTCATGCTATTCGTTGCAACTGTACTAGCCAATAAAATGGTTATTTTAATGATTTATTTTTTGCAGTGTATTGGGGAATCCAAAGTACAGGGATTAATTTGTTATGGGGTGGGGAACTATCACAAACACAGTCTAATTTGGATGAAATTACACTGCATGCATAGGATCCTAGGGCACCCACTCCTCTGCATTACTCACTGTAACATATACACTTGTGGTCAGTGGTGTGGAAACAGCTAGTCATACAGGACATTGTCCGATATATCTAGTGAATGTCTGGTAGATTGAAACCAAACTCCATACAAAGTACATGTATATGGGGAGCAGGACAAGAGTAGTGAAAATAGGTAAAAATGTCTGGTAGTTGGCTCAATTTTTACACACCCCTGCTTGTGGTAATATCATGATAAAATAAACTGTTAGTATATTCAACCTATGACACAGCCTTTATCTGTTGAACATACATTGAGCTGATGATTATAATATTGTATTAATAATAGAGATGATATATCATTACCCCATTAAGAGTAAACGCCATATTGCTTTGTCCACCACATATCCACACATTGCCAAACATGATATCAGTAAGTACTATAACACCATATTGCTGAGAGTCAGCAGTAATGGTGTAAGGACCACCTGCTTCAGTAGAGGGAAGCCATACTTTCCACATACACTCTGCTAAAAAATGTAATAAAATTATACACTTATAAATACATGTACATGTATACAAATAAATACATATACATGCATACTTCTAAATAATTATGTACATGTACATTTCACAATACATGTACACGCACACTTATAAATAATTATGTGTACATCATTACATGTATACTTCTAAATACATGTACATGTACAAATACATGTACATGTACACTTCTAAATACATGTACACTTCTAAGTACATGTATACTACTAAATATATGTACATGTACACTTACATGTGTTTGGTAGAGGATAGAGAAGACCAGATATTGTCACATCCTTAAACTGTATATTCACTTGGTCACAATCTGGAACATAGCCCCATATCACAGGACTAGTCGAGTGTTGAAGTACCATGTGATCAGTGAAATGTGACGCATATCGAAAAAGATTGGTCATTCCTAATGAACAAGAATATAATTATAGAAAATATCAATAAATTATTATTCAATTGTCTTGCATTTTGAAATACTACCAATAAGCATGAGATGTTCCCACTTCACCTACTCCCAAACACAGTGGTTATTGTCACTATGAAATGCCAGCAATAGCAACCAAAATGTTTCAATTACAGTTGATTATTTTTTTGAAAAAAAATAAACTTCATCAGGTTTAAAGTTTCTACAAAAAAAATTTCATAGAACGACTATTGTTACATCTGCTATTATTCCAGGAAACTGGAAAGTTGCATATAAACTGGTCTTTAACTTCAAATATAACACAGCAACAATACAGTAATAGGTGATTTATAGATAGGGCACTACTGTTCTGACTTAACAATGACACTTCAATGTTCTGTAATCTGATCAGGATCAGGGCCATGAACAATCAGACGTTACAACTGTGTCCAGACTACTCTTGCGCAGGCCAGACCCTTTGCTCCCAGTGGAAGAAGGGTCTGGTCTATTGCTTTAGAGCAAGATATACAAAATATGTGTAGAACAACATAATCAATCACACAATTTCCATGGCAACAACTGTTGCCCAGGGCCAGGCTAAATGTGCATGATTACAATAGACATAGTGCAATTCCCTCAGATTACCATGTGACAATTAATGGGTGTAAATCTGACAAGGGAAGGGAGACTAGTCCAGATCTCAACTTTGGATGGGTCTGGCTCTGTGAGACTAAGGCCCGAATCGTAATGCAATAGAACAAGTGACTATACTAATGCAGCCAATAGAATATCACTACTGAGAGGTCCACTTGCACAGAACTCTCACTCCTAAATTATCATAGTTAATTTACCTTTCACTCTTTTAAGTTGTACTTCTTGCACATAATTTGTCAACGCCAGCAGTATGACCAGTACTAACGATCGTATGACTGACATCATTGGAGCATTGACAATAGAGAACTAGACTAGAGAAATCACAAGACAATAGTGTATATATACATGTGATCAACTCATGTGACTCATAATCTAATAGTTAATAAACTGCAATAATAAAATAATACCCGGTGATATAAAAAATCAATACTGTATATAGTAGATTATATATAGCAATTTAGCAAACAGCAGAATTTAAAATCTTTCTTTTTTCAGTTTTGTGCAACTTCCATCATAAATGGAGGTGAAGGTAAGCCACCACTGTACACAGCACACTGTTTGAAGGGACATGGATCCTCTCTCCAAGCATATTGAATCATCTTTGGACTTGATCCGGCTGGACAATCTGGAAATTTGATCATCACGTTGGCTCCTTGTATTCCGGTTGCTGTACCTTCTACAAAAGTAGTTTTATTATTTCCCTGCTGCACACAACCCAATTCAAAACCAAATGAGGATTGTTGAAGTAATGTTTCAGAAACATCACGATAAGTAACTGTAGCTGACATTCCAGTGTTGCCTTTTTGTAGAGTAATTTTGTTTGCAATAGGTCCTGAATAATAAAGTGACTGAGCATCGTAAGCAACTGCCCTTCCTGCTAACGAAAGTCTTAAACCAACGTCTTGTTTATCACGAGGATGTACACTGCCATATGGAGATTGTGGATCACCAAGATCCATGGCTACTGCCATGAATACTTTTGGCATAGCTGGGTTTGGTACATAACCATAGGAAGCTGTCTGAGACCAACGGATTCCAGGAAAACCATCAACGCTCACATTGTTGTTTCCATTGGCTGCAAGCTATTTACAAGAAAGAAAAACATAGGCCTTTCACAGATAGATTAGATAGATTCATGCTAAACATGCTTCAAAATGTAAAAGTTTTTTCACCTGCACAAATCCAAATGGAAACTGCATATCAGTCTGTCCAGTTGTCTCGTACCATTTTTGTCTCCAGTCGTTTATCATAACAGGAAAAGTGCAGTTATACAGAGCAGGATTGCCTAACCATTAATACCAATAATAATTAGTGCTGGAATTTGTACAGACTACAGAGCAGCATAAATGCACACACTATATCTACCTGCATTAGCTTCTCCTTGATACCAGATAGCACCAAATATAGTCATTTGTATAAAAGGATGCATCATAGAATTCCATAGGACCGAAGGATCATTAGGATTAGGTGCTGTTACTGAAACTCTATTAAAGTATATATACAAATACACAGAGTGATATCCTTGCATAAAACTATATTATGTTACAAACTTTTCATTCCTATGATCACTGCTAGCACATTTTTTCAAAGCATCAGGTGATGACCATGCCTCTACTCGAGTTCCTCCCCAATTGCTAGAAAGAAGACCCAATGGTACTTTATATGTATCATATATATCACGACCAAAGAACCAACAAACTGCAGAAAAATATCCCCACGCACCTCCATTAACGGATTCTGTTAAATGGATATAAAATAGAATAATTGTTTTTATAACTGCTTGTTTCTTTAGTTTTATAATTGCAGTGCTCTAATCACTCAATTCTTATTCAGACAATAGGAAGTATTGGAGTCAATACAAATGAAATTGCATTTGCCAACGGCATTAATAAATTGCTATCGCCTTTGTGTGTATACCTGGACTAGCTACATACCATTGCTGAAGGATCACAGGTGGTTCATCTAAAGGAGTGGCAGATGTTACTCTTTGCACAGTGAATAATCTAATATTTGGATAATTAGCAGCTTTCTGTATTTCTTCACTTGAATTGTACACCTACATAAGTTAAAATGTGAATATTATATGGAGGCAATTATAATCAGCATGTACTATACTGACATACATCACTCAAGCTAAAGTTATGAACAGCCAATAATATGATTTGTCTATAGCTCACACAATAATTTTGCAATATTAAATTGATAATACATATTTACTTGTGGAACTGTGAAAACCATGTTACTCTGTCCACCGCAGATCCATACATCTCCAAATAACACATCACTGATAGATACTTTGCCATAATTAGTACTACTAGCAGTTATTACATGCGCCTTACCATCACCGTCAGTAGGAGGAAGTACGCTTTTCCATTGACATTCAGCTAGGGCATTTAGATAGAAAATTGGATATGATTAGAATCAAAATTTTGAACTTATATTTAATTATTAATGATATTACTTTATACATGAAATCATAAATATATTATATGTAGTCCACTGGCATATACATTGTTACATATAAAGTCTTACATGTTCCAGGTATCAGTTTAGCATCAGCTAAAGATTTTTCATCAAATTGAACTACTACACGCTCACAAACTGGAATATAACCCCATACAATTGCAGATTTAGGAGCTCTTTGCAATACCATATGACTACCATAGTAGTTTGCAAACCTGATTGTACCAGTTTGACCTGTGGTGATAATATATGCATAAGTAGAATAATTCATTGAATATTTTAAGTCTTACTTGATGCCTGATGAAGTGTGGATACCAGCAAACCAGCTAAGAGTACAGGATTAGCCATTCTCAAGGAGCCACACCCTGGTTTAATGAGATTCATAGTAGTCAATTTTCTACTACAGCAGTTTTAAAGTCTGCATGTTCACATTCATAATGACCTCAAAATTAGGATATGATGACTTCATATGTATAGTATATAGTGTATAGTTTAACCTCAGAAGATTAATACATCATTATTCAATAATGAAGCAAGTTCGACATACAAATGGGAAGGATAATTACATGAAAATGCTGCAAGAAAAGACACTGTTTTTCATGTCAAACTATAGTTAAGGACACTTTATTAGGTCAAGGTGCAAGTGCATGACCTTACTGATGAGGAATTATGCAATTACAATAATTGCTTAGAGTCATAATTAGTGATGCTGGACAGAAAACTCAAAAAGTCTTTCGAAATATTGAAAGCTATTGAAGACACAAGTTTACGACTAACAGCATAAACGTAGGAAGACATTATAGACCATGAGAGCAGTATTACGAAGCTAAAAATGTAATCATGTTCATAATTATGTACGTGCATAAAACAGGACCTCATACTTTGTGAGGTTTGAATTCATTGTGTCAGATAGCATTAGCTATAACGAAATTCACAATTACCCAGGCATATACCTCCAGACCCCCTAGATCCCATGTTTACCTATTATAAAAATGAATGTTTATAATGAATTTCGTTATAGCTAATACTATCTGACACAAAGAATTCAAACCTCACAAAGTACGAGGTCCTGTTTTATGCACGTATATGAACATGATTACATTTTTAGCTTCGTAATACTGTATTACATTTTTAGCTTCATAATACTGTTCTCATGGTCTATAATGTCTTCCTACGTTTATGCTGTTAGTCGTAAACTTGTGTCTTCAATAATAGCTCTCAATATTTCGGAAGACTTTTTGAGTTTTCTGTCCAGCATCACTAATTATGCCTGTAAGCAATTGCACTTGCATAATTCCTCATCAGTATGGTCATGCACTTGCACTTTGACCTAAAGTGTTCTTAACTATAGTTTGGCATGTCTTTTCTTCCCATTTGTATGTCGAATTTGCTTCATTATTGAATAATGATGTATTAATCTTCTGGCATTAAACTATACACTATACACTATACATATGAAGTCATCACATCCTAATTTTGAGGTCATTATGAATGTGAACATGCAGACTTCCAGTTATATACTGTAGTAGAAAATTGTACTGCATGTTGTTGTTACTATGAATCTCATTAAACCAGGGCGTGGCTCCTTGAGAGAATGGCTAATCCTGTACTCTTAGCTGCTTTGCTGGTATCCACACTTCATCAGGCATCAAGTAAGACTTAAAATATTCATTGAATTATTCTACTTATGCATATATTATCACCACAGGTCAAACTGGTACAATCAGGTTTGCAAATTACTATGGTAGTCATATGGTATTGCAAAGAGCTCCTAAATCTGCAATTGTATGGGGTTATATTCCAGTTTGTGAGCGTGTAGTAGTTCAATTTGATGAAAAATCTTTAGCTGATGCTAAACTGATACCTGGAACATGTAAGATTTTATACACAGCAATGTATATGCCAGTGGACTATATATAATATATTCATGTTTTCAAGTACAATTATATCATGAACTCGTAATATCATTAATAATTAAATACAAGTTCAAAATTTTGATTCATATCCAATTTTCTATTTAAATGCCCTAGCTGAATGTCAATGGAAAAGCGTACTTCCTCCTACTGACGGTGATGGTAAGGCACATGTAATAACTGCTAGTAGTACTAATTATGGCAAAGTATCTATCAGTGATGTGTTATTTGGAGATGTATGGATCTGCGGTGGACAGAGTAACATGGTTTTCACAGTTCCACAAGTAAATATGTATTATCAATTTAATATTGCAAAATTATTGTGTGAGCTATAGACAAATCATATTATTGGCTGTTCATAACTTTAGCTTGAGTGATGTATGTCAGTATAGTACATGCTGATTATAATTGCCTCCATATAATATTCACATTTTAACTTATGTAGGTGTACAATTCAAGTGAAGAAATACAGAAAGCTGCTAATTATCCAAATATTAGATTATTCACTGTGCAAAGAGTAACATCTGCCACTCCTTTAGATGAACCACCTGTGATCCTTCAGCAATGGTATGTAGCTAGTCCAGGTATACACACAAAAGCCATAGCAATTTATTAATGCCATTGGCAAATGCAATTTCATTTTTATTGACTCCAATACTTCCTATTGTCTGAATAAGAATTGAGTGATTAGAGCACTGCAATTATAAAACTAAAGAAACAAGCAGTTATAAAAACAATTATTCTATTTTATATCCATTTAACAGAATCCGTTAATGGAGGTGCGTGGGGATATTTTTCTGCAGTTTGTTGGTTCTTTGGTCGTGATATATATGATACATATAAAGTACCATTGGGTCTTCTTTCTAGCAACTGGGGAGGAACTCGAGTAGAGGCATGGTCATCACCTGATGCTTTGAAAAAATGTGCTAGCAGTGATCATAGGAATGAAAAGTATGTAACATAATATAGTTTTATGCAAGGATATCACTCTGTGTATTTGTATATATACTTTAATAGAGTTTCAGTAACAGCACCTAATCCTAATGATCCTTCGGTCCTATGGAATTCTATGATGCATCCTTTTATACAAATGACTATATTTGGTGCTATCTGGTATCAAGGAGAAGCTAATGCAGGTAGATATAGTGTGTGCATTTATGCTGCTCTGTAGTCTGTACAAATTCCAGCACTAATTATTATTGGTATTAATGGTTAGGCAATCCTGCTCTGTATAACTGCACTTTTCCTGTTATGATAAACGACTGGAGACAAAAATGGTACGAGACAACTGGACAGACTGATATGCAGTTTCCATTTGGATTTGTGCAGGTGAAAAAACTTTTACATTTTGAAGCATGTTTAGCATGAATCTATCTAATCTATCTGTGAAAGGCCTATGTTTTTCTTTCTTGTAAATAGCTTGCAGCCAATGGAAACAACAATGTGAGCGTTGATGGTTTTCCTGGAATCCGTTGGTCTCAGACAGCTTCCTATGGTTATGTACCAAACCCAGCTATGCCAAAAGTATTCATGGCAGTAGCCATGGATCTTGGTGATCCACAATCTCCATATGGCAGTGTACATCCTCGTGATAAACAAGACGTTGGTTTAAGACTTTCGTTAGCAGGAAGGGCAGTTGCTTACGATGCTCAGTCACTTTATTATTCAGGACCTATTGCAAACAAAATTACTCTACAAAAAGGCAACACTGGAATGTCAGCTACAGTTACTTATCGTGATGTTTCTGAAACATTACTTCAACAATCCTCATTTGGTTTTGAATTGGGTTGTGTGCAGCAGGGAAATAATAAAACTACTTTTGTAGAAGGTACAGCAACCGGAATACAAGGAGCCAACGTGATGATCAAATTTCCAGATTGTCCAGCCGGATCAAGTCCAAAGATGATTCAATATGCTTGGAGAGAGGATCCATGTCCCTTCAAACAGTGTGCTGTGTACAGTGGTGGCTTACCTTCACCTCCATTTATGATGGAAGTTGCACAAAACTGAAAAAAGAAAGATTTTAAATTCTGCTGTTTGCTAAATTGCTATATACAGTATTATTTTATTATTGCAGTTTATTAAGTATTAGATTATGAGTCACATGAGTTGATCATATGTATATATACACTATTGTCTTGTGATTTCTCTAGTCTAGTTCTCTTAGCTTCTCTATTGTCAATGCTCCAATCATGTCAGTCATACGATCGTTAGTACTGGTCATACTGCTGGCGTTGACAAATTATGTGCAAAAAGTACAACTTAAAAGAGTGAAAGGTAAATTAACTATGATAATTTAGGAGTGAGAGTTCTGTGCAAGTGGACCTTTTAGTAGTGATATTCTATTGGCTGCATTAGTATAGTCACTTGTTCTATTGCATTACGATTCGGGCCTTAGTCTCACAGAGCCAGACCCATCCAAAGTTGAGATCTGGACTAGTCTTGTGGGCCAGCCCCTTCCCTTGTCAGATTTACACCCATTAAGGTGGTACTAGGGAGTGGGCAGATGCGACTCCAATCAGTTTCAAAATAGAATATTATATAATATGACTCTAACCTGGTGTAATAGCAACCTTTATATCTTCTGATGATCTTTATATTTGTCTGGAAGACAGAGAGTGTTGGAAAAATCTCCATTTTTGCAATCGCAATAAGTACAAAACCAAGAAAGCCACGCCCAGCAATCATGGCGTGCACCAAGTATAATGCATTTTGAGAAAACAAATAGAGCCGTTTTCTAAAAATTCATTTTACTTTTATAGTTACAAGAGGCTGAAGAAAGCTGAATTCTGTAGCTTTTCACTGAAACCATAAACAGTTGTTGCCATGGAAATTGTGTGATTGATTATGTTGTTCTACACATATTTTGTATATCTTGCTCTAAAGCAATAGACCAGACCCTTCTTCCACTGGGAGCAAAGGGGCTGGCCTGCGCAAGAGTAGTCTGGACACAGTTGTAACATCTGATTGTTCATGGCCCCTGATCCTGATCAGATTGCAGAACATTGAAGTGTCATTGTTAAGTCAGAACAGTAGTGTCCTATCTATAAATCACCTATTACTGTATTGTTGCTATGTGTTATATTTGAAGTTAAAGACCAGTTTATATGCAACTTTCCAGTTTCCTGGAATAATCGCAGATGTTGTAACAATAGTCGTTCTATGAAATTTTTTTGTAGAAACTTTAAACCTGATGAAGTTTATTTTTTTTTTCAAAAAAATAATCAACTCTAATTGAAACATTTTGGTTGCTATTGCTGGCATTTCATAGTGACAATAACCACTGTGTTTGGGAGTAGGTGAAGTGGGAACATCTCATGCTTATTGGTAGTATTTCAAAATGCAAGACAATTGAATAATAATTTATTGATAGTTTCTATAATTATATTCTTGTTCATTAGGAATGACCAATCTTTTTCGATATGCGTCACATTTCACTGATCACATGGTACTTCAACACTCGACTAGTCCTGTGATATGGGGCTATGTTCCAGATTGTGACCAAGTGAATATACAGTTTAAGGATGTGACAATATCTGGTCTTCTCTATCCTCTACCAAACACATGTAAGTGTACATGTACATATATTTAGTAGTATACATGTACTTAGAAGTGTACATGTATTTAGAAGTGTACATGTACATGTATTTGTACATGTACATGTATTTAGAAGTATACATGTAATGATGTACACATAATTATTTATAAGTGTGCGTGTACATGTATTGTGAAATGTACATGTACATAATTATTTAGAAGTATGCATGTATATGTATTTATTTGTATACATGTACATGTATTTATAAGTGTATAATTTTATTACATTTTTTAGCAGAGTGTATGTGGAAAGTATGGCTTCCCTCTACTGAAGCAGGTGGTCCTTACACCATTACTGCTGACTCTCAGCAATATGGTGTTATAGTACTTACTGATATCATGTTTGGCAATGTGTGGATATGTGGTGGACAAAGCAATATGGCGTTTACTCTTAATGGGGTAATGATACTCCTTATCATCTCTATTATTAATACAATATTATAATCATCAGAGGGGGGAGCCTGAGCAAGCAAAAATTGCAAATAGGAGAATATGGTAACCGTTCATAACGGTTCATCTAAGTGGTATTCAATCAAACAAGTAGACCTGGCTAGGGTGGGGCTTGTTCAGGCTTGCCTCAACTATAATAAGTTTTGAAATTAACTAGCAAATATACTTTTTCAAAGAATGGGATACATATACTGATAGTTGCATTGGCCCCTCACAGCTTTACTGCAGATTTCTGCAGTCATATTGAACCGATGTTGTGCCTTACAAAATGTCTGCAACATGTAATTAGAATTTATGTACAGAGCTGTTGGTGCAATTATATACAACAGCCGATGCTTCCTGCTGAATTTCATCAAGTATGTGCAGTAGAAAATCAGGCGACAAGCAGACAGATATAGAGATGGCTGGTGTTTATGTAGTCATGTATCTTGTTTGGAATGCAACGAATAGTGTGTGTTACCTGTTTGCTTGTTAGTTACTATACAGCTCAATGTATGTTCAACAGATAAAGGCTGTGTCAATATGCTGGTTGAATATACTAACAGTTTATTTTATCATGATATTACCACAAGCAGGGGTGTGTAAAAATTGAGCCAACTACCGGACATTTTTACCTATTTTCACTACTCTTGTCCTGCTCCCCATATACATGTACTTTGTATGGAGTTTGGTTTCAATCTACCAGACATTCACTAGATATATCGGACAATGTCCTGTATGACTAGCTGTTTCCACACCACTGACCACAAGTGTATATGTTACAGTGAGTAATGCAGAGGAGTGGGTGCCCTAGGATCCTATGCATGCAGTGTAATTTCATCCAAATTAGACTGTGTTTGTGATAGTTCCCCACCCCATAACAAATTAATCCCTGTACTTTGGATTCCCCAATACACTGCAAAAAATAAATCATTAAAATAACCATTTTATTGGCTAGTACAGTTGCAAGGAATAGCATGAGTTTCAATTTAGATTGTCAATAATTATTGTCATAGAGGATGTTGTGGCTACATGCATATATGTTACTATGACATAATGTGCACCAAGTATTGGAAGGTATAAATTAAATTATGTGTTTGCGGGTTTACAAACCTTTTTGATGGCCAGATACAATTACATGTACTTTAGTATAAATTATACTAAATCTTTGACATGAAATATAAGTAGACAGCACCCTAAAATTATAGTGATTCAACTATAATTGAAAATAATGAGTACAAAGTATCTGTGGTATAAGATGTATGTATTCTAAACAACCAACTAATTGTTAAATTCTTGCAATTGTACTAACCACTAAATTAGTTATTACCCTCACTGCGAAGCGTAGGTGGAAGGGTGTGGTAATCAAATTGTGTGTCTGTCTGTCTGTGTGTTCACAAAATGTTGGGAAAACTACAAAGATTGGTGGCTCCAACGAGCTACTGGTAGACTTCAAATTATACAAGGATCAAAAATAACAAGCTAAAACCCTTTGATTATAAAGTTATCACAATTTTTATAACTCACGGTTACTGTTTCCAGACTTGAGAAGACTCTAGGGATATCTAGACATAACTACTCCTGTATCATGGCTATCGCAAGCAAAGCACTACATCAAAGCAGACAAAATTGAGGTAGTAGTTGCTGCAACATTGATAACTGGCTCCAAGCATTCTCCATAAAAGTTACTTTCTAGCTCTGCCTATTTCAAGTCATGTGCTGTGCGTGTGACTCGCAACATTTGTTTTCTCAGCAGTTTTTGGGACCTTTTTTATGGAACGTTTCACAAGACTCATCGAGGATCTTTCTTTCTTCTTTGAGATAAAACAGAGACGACTTATAGTATAGACAAGGAAGAGACAAGTATAATGACACTAAAATCTTTCAGTTATAAAGTAATAAGTAAGTAGTACTGACATGTTAGTTTGTATAACTATTATAATACCGTTATGCACACTAACATGCCAGTACAATTTTATTACTTTATATGTTTTGTACACATAAAGTAAACCATCTGAAGTAAACATTTTCATTATTATGTCACCATACAAACAAGCAATGATATTTAATTGTTATAATCTTATATTTAGAAAACAATTATAGTTTATATTATTTTGCCATGTAGGCGAGGGTCCCGTCCCAATGGCACTCGTTTTGAACTGGGTTTTTTTTTGCAGTGTATATATATATATATATGTAATATTAAGGTGCAATTGAGATGGTACTTTAGCAACTAACTAGTTCCAAATAACAACTCTACATAAGTATAGTTTCTTTGTGTTTTGCTTGTATACTCTAGATATACTTATGTAGGGTTGTTATATGGAAGTAATTTATTTGCTAAAATACCATCCCAATCTTGTTTCTGTGCTTTTGTGGTTTTGATATTCCTGCGTGCTCTTTCATTTTTTAAACATTATTCTTTACATATTTAGGTGTATAATGCTACTGATGAAATCAAAAAAGCTGCTCATTATCCTGATATTAGACTGTTTACTGTAATTCGAAATATATCAGATAAACCATTACAGGAATTTGTTGATTATAGTCAACATTGGGCTATAGCAAGTCCAGGTGAGTTAAAAAAATAAGATATGAATGGACATATGTGAAGCCCTTTGCTTGGAGGAGGAAGGGTCTGGTAACAGCAGCAAGAACAAGTTGTGGAAATATAATTACCCACGCCACGAAGTGTAGGCGGAAGGGTACGATAATTTAATAAATGTATAATTAGACATATAATATTTATGATACTAGATATGAAAATATTGTACTTGACCATTTTTGGAAAGTATCATTAACACTTGACCATATAAGGAATCTGTTGGGTGATAATCAAGGAAATCTACTTTACAGTGAGAGAGTGCCTACTTCTATTGCTAGTAAGTAGGCTAACTTAAATGTCCAAATCATTTTACATGTATGTCTATGGTGACCAATTAATTTTGATACTCTTATAATCATGTAGCTTGTGAACAAGTATTGAGTACTATTCCAATACTTTATAAACTTGAGAATGTTAATGTGTTTACATTCACTTCAAATTTTAAATTTGTCTACTAATTAAGTGTGACAGAATAGAGATGTGGAAACCAAAGTATTATAAATTGTGTGGGTGTTCTGTATTAAAAGGGTGGGGGTGTGGTTTTGTTACTGGATTGTTTCATATCCAGAAGTGGTCACATTAAAATATAATAACATGTTCATGAATGTGATTACTGAAAAGTAAAATAGTTACTCATCTCTCAACTTTATATAATTAGTCCAAAGATATCATAATGTGTAGTGGCTTTGTTTCTTTTTTATTAATTGATTGTGTCATACATTCCACTGTCCAATTTTGTGAAACTCTCCAGACATTTCCTTCCCTCTTGAAATAGATGGCCTCGAGACTAAGCCAACTCATGTACATATAAAAGTACTTACATCTAGTTATTGCACATGTAGATTGTATATATTTTACCAATTATTACATTTAATAACCATCCATAGTCATACATGTATACACTGTATTTATACATCAATTTATATGTATCTATATATTTTTGTGTGTCTGTTACAAGTAGTTTTTCATCTAGATGCATGGGTGGATAGATAAATGGATGTACATGTAGGTATTGGTTAGACAGATGGATGGATTGATAGATCAATTAATAAATGAATGGATAAATTGATGATATGAATAGAAAGATTACATACCAATTGTCCTCCAGTTTAAGAAATTACCACAGTTTTTGAGAGCCCTTAAATAGGCTTCTTAATTAATTATTTATTTCCTTTGTTTAGACACGTGTATACTTTACTGTGTCCTGACAGCAAGGATCCTTCGCAAGCCATTTTCTTTTTTCAAAGTAATTCGTATTATAAAATTATCATCATAACTTCTTAAATGTAGAACCCCACTTCAGTTGGACCACTCCCAGTTTAAAATGATGATTGTCTATAATTCTTGATTCATAATCTGTTAATTTGTTTTCAACTTATAATTTATGTACCTAAAAAGTCAAACAAGTGAATTGTTTTGAGCAATTTTTGAGTTTCTACTAAGTAGGGCTTGGCTTGTTGTTCACATGTATTGACACATAATGTATCACGGTATATGTATATGTTGAATGAGTGTGGAACAAAATTTGTGAGTGCCATAAGGTTGACGAACTTGACATAATGCATATAACGTATAATTTGAAGTCTGCCAGTAGCTCATTTGAACTGTCAATGTTCGTGGTTTTTCAATTTTTTTGTGAACAGACAGACACACAGACACACAATATGATTACCATACCCTTCCGCCTACCCTTCACTGCAAGTGTAATAATTGTTGTTTGTTATTTTTGGTATACAGACCAGGCCTCTAATCAACAGGACTTTGTGTGATGCATTCAACCACTAGTATTTTTTTCCATTATTGAAACAAACTTAATAATTACAAAGATGAGACACTTGTGGTATTTGTTGACATATCATGTAGAATAATAGGTCTGTAGGTACAGAACAAGACTGTTTGATTTTAGATTCCGTTAGATTAGTCTTGAAGGCTGAAAGTTGAAACTCTCTCAACAATTGATTAGAGTTGTATGATTTTTATTGTTAATTATATATTATAAATGCATGCATGCAAACACTACTTGAATAATTATAGTTTGTGAGTTTTGTTTTCTCACAGAAATGGTCAGAACAGTACTAAAATGTGATGATGCAAATGAGTGAAACATGGGTATAGGTGTGTAATTATCAGTATAGGCAATTCAAATTTGTATTTCAATATTAAAAATTTAACTTGTACAAAACACTGCAAGAGTATAATTATAAACATTTTTGCTGAAGAGTACAACAGCTTCCTTCAGCTGCTATCTCTAATTTCAACAATATGGCCCAAAGACATAAATAATACCTTGACTAGACATGGATAATTCCAAATCTCAATTTTATATCAGAAAAAAACTGAGAGAATAGCTACTTTGACTGTTCATCATCAATTGATTTTTGATGTATTTTTATTTAATAGTGTGTCTGATTGCTAATTTGTCGTGTCTCCTTTTCCTCATGTCTGTATTACCAGAATTTTCAGTAGATCTTCTTTAATTAAGAGAGGTGGTGGTAGGATTGTTGTAAAGTTAGGCTGTACAGATATTTGTGATTACTTAGTAATAATTATGGTGAAGATCTGATTAACATTAATTTTGGAATCTATCTACTTACCAGTCTCACTAAAAACCAACTTTTTTGATTGGAGCTGCAATTGAACAAATAATTTTTTATTTTATTAATAAAATCAATAATTGTTACCAATGATAATTATTACATGATCATAATCAAAATGTCAATTAAAATTAAATTGCTAATTAATTACATTACACAGAAAAATAGATATTTACTCAAAAGTCAATAGTAGTATGTAGTACACTAAAGAGTTAATTAAATTCCAGCTGCTTAACAGAATTTAATAACCACAATGAAAATAAAGAGAACACAACATACTATTCAGTATAGTCAAATTAGTTCATTGAGTTTCTCTTCATAAATAGCTAAAATAAGCAATATAGCAAAGGCAATAAGAATCCCTAGATTTGCAAGTGCAAAACGAATAAACCAACTCCAGCCATGAGCAATATTCTTAGTTTTTTCACCATGTCCTCCTCCATGAATAAGCTCTGGAAGCTGTATGTATGTGTGTGTGTTTTGTGTCATGTATAATTATGTGTGTGTGTTGTGTATGTGTAGTATATGTGTTGTGTGCATAGATGTGTGTATTGTTGTGTTGTGTGTGTGTGTTGTGTATGTGTAGTATTTGTGTTGTGTGCATAGATGTGTGTATTGTTGTGTTGTGTGTGTGTGTTGTGTATGTGTAGTATTTGTGTTGTGTGCATAGATGTGTGTATTGTTGTGTTGTGTGTGTGTGTTGTGTATGTGTAGTATTTGTGTTGTGTGCATAGATGTGTGTATTGTTGTGTTGTGTGTGTGTGTTGTGTATGTGTAGTATTTGTGTTGTATGCATAGATGTGTGTGTATTGTTGTGTTTGTGTGTGTGCAAACAGAATTTTTTGAAATGAAATACAATTATGCAGTGAAATTGAACAGTTCATGGCCACCCTATGATTGTTATCCACGAGAGTTACATGCTATAACCTCAGTAATTAATGGGCATAACACATAAAGAAGTTCAATTCTATTGCAAAAGCAACAAAATGATTATAGGGATATTCTTTATGGCCAGAAGGGCCATCCATACTTTATTCAGGAGCTAATCTGTACTTATAATTATGATTTGTAGCACTGGAGGTTCCTTTGATACACCCACTCAACATAATACAAGTTACAGTTACAGTTACGTACATGTATATTATGATGGATTTTTCAAAATTTTAGTTATAGTAACACAACTGTGTAGAACTATTAGGCTTACTAAAAGCTAGGGTTTTAGTTAGTGTTTCTGATAAGCTCATATGGCGCACTATTGGCCCATAGAGCTTCTTATTTGGCACTGCACAGTTCTCTCTTTGGGCCAGTGGTGCAGTCAATTACGTTTATATTGTCAGTAACAGCATTAACTCTTAGTTAATTGGCACAAGAATGACAAGATGTATTCTCAATGGTGCACAGACTAACCAAGTTTGAGCCAGTTTGGCCCATGCTTCAAAAGTTATCAAAAACTCTGGTTTTAATTAACTAATGTCTGATAACTCACAAGATCAGTTAAAGCTATGTACAGAAATAATCCAGCAGTTAGAGAAAGGATCCACCCGTTAGCCTCTGTGTTATTTGTACTAATTGCCACGCCAATAAAGAAACCAACAATAGATGTCAGCGAGGAGAGGAAGTTTATAATAAGAGCAGTGAACCAGTGTATCCCAGCTTTGATAAGAATCACATAATCACCTGAGGAAAGAATGATTTATACACTATATACAGCATGAATGGGGAAAAAAGATACCACCAAAGACTTAGTCGTTAGTTGGTTTGTATACTAGAACAGTGGTGTTGAGACAGTCAGTCATACAGGATATTATCCAATAAATCTAGTGAATGTCTGGTAAATTAAAACTAAACTGTATACAAAGTATATGGAGAGCAGGATAAGAGTGGTAAAAATACATGTAGGTCAAATTATCCAATAGTTAGCTCAATGCTTCCACACCCCTGTTCTACAAACCTATGAAGTTTGTGTCTTATCTGAGTATTCACTCAGTATCTTAGTATAAATGAACAGAAGATGTGTTACATGAATAAGTGCATTGCACATGATACTGATGGTAGTGCATTTGGACCCAGTGTACATTACGATAATATGTTTTGTTATTATTATAATGTATAGTACATGTATATACTGTATCACGTGACATATTGAGCCAATCACGTTTTCATATACTAATCACCTAATTGTATTTTAAACAGCATAATGCATACTTAAGAATACATAACTACTTAATGCATAGCTACATGTACCTGTAAAAAATGTGTGACTAAACACACTAGAAATGTCAAGTGATAGACAAATTCTTTATAGAACATTAAGCATTTTAATGTGGCACAAGGGCAGGGCTTAATAAAGTTCAAGACTAAATAATGTGGCACAAGGGCGGGGCTTAATAAAGTTCAAGACTAAATATTAATAATGTGGCACAAGGGCGGGGCTTAATAAAGTTCAAGACTAAATAATGTACGAGAGAAGTGAGGGTATTATCTGTTGTGAGAATGTTATTGAGAATGACCAAAGAATGTAATTATAAATTATTATATACATGTATAATGTATTATTTGAATGGAAAGGTACCATTGCTTGCATAATTTGGATAAAATAATGACTATATACTTACATGTATGATTGGATGGTCACTATTCAGCCATTTTGTAAAAGAAGGAAATGAAATTTGGTATCCACGCAAAGTGATAATTAGTTACGAAACATTTGTTGGGTTCTCAAATGAAATGGATGAACATTTAGTAGTAAATGTTTATCAAATTATTAAACAAGGAATAATACATGTACCTTTTTTGTGGATGTTCATGTACATTATTCATTGTGGACTTTACTAAAGTCCGTTCGCGTTGAGTTGGGACTTTTCTCATTAAATATTCATAGGTGAAAATTACTCGTATATGTGGGTTTTACTCATGAATATAATTAAAAGCACGCGGTGGTAGTAAACGAAAACACAGACGCAGGTCCCTGTCTTTCTGTGTGTTTAACTTGGAACGACAAAGGTAAGTAAAATGGGTGTATAATATCATAGATGATAATGTGCTTTGTGAGTGAATAAAAAATGCAAGAAAATGAAATAAGTGATGAATGACAGTAAAAAGAATTATAATATAACTCACAGTTATTACAGTACAGGACTACACGTGAAAAAGTGTGGTTACTATGCTAAGTTTTTTTTGTCAACGCGTGGGATGTGCGTTACTATGGTAAGTTTTAATTGCATAATTATCGAAATTAGATGAATATTTAATGAGAAAAGTCCTAACTCAACTCGAACGAACTTTAATTACACATTAAAAATATTCTAGAAAGTTGTTTCCGCTTGAAACATTATTTTCAAGAAAATCTTACTGTGTTGTAAGAATGTCCAGAACAAATACAGGGAATAATCACATATAGCATTGGGCGATATACTGGTAATATTGTGAATTATGGTAAGGTTACTGTGGCCGTGCCAACCGACATGCTAATTAGTTATAATGACCATGTAGTCATAATTAAGCTACATGTACATTTGCGAGATGACAAAGGTGTTTTGCTGTCAGGAAAAGAAGATAAACTTATGTGTAAAATTGTACTTGTCAATTGAGTTTATTCTTGCTCATGATAATTCATAATCATCTTGATAATATTTTTGGCAATAACCACAAGATAATATTCTATTATTGCCCAACCCCAATATAATACATAATTACCCCATGCAGTATGATGTGCAAGGGATTAAGTGATTGGTTGTGTCTGTCTGTCTGTCTGTCATTCAGTCCTAATATAATACATAATTATTATAGTGTATACTAAAATAATTAACCTAGCTCATGTGGAATTTCATGAAATAACAAAGCAAGCATAGTGCTCACTCCAAGAGACAGACTTTGAGAAATAGCAGCACCCAATGCTAATCCGTCGGCAAAATTATGAAGTGAATCTCCAATGATAATCAACCAGGCAACTGGTTTGACATCATGACATGAACACATATGTTTCGGTTTCTTGATTAAAACGTTTTCTTCATCATTTCCATTATTCGGCACCTAAAATACATGAAGTAATGCCATAAGGTTAATACTGAATGAAATACATACAAACGAATGCAAAGTATAATTATATGAGAATGGTGAAGGTAAACGATTGTTGGTCATTCCAAATTAAAGCTATCAATATTTTCCTGAGGTTATGGTAAACATGAATGACCTTTAGTTTACTTTTTGCAATAAAATTAATGTTTATGTAAAGATAATTATTATTTATATCATAAACATAATTACTCACCTCATTATTACTGGATAAAGATGTTTCGAATGATTCTGGAATACTTGATGTGAAGTGAACGTCCTCGGAGGGACATCTGTACTCAGCACAATTCTCTTCCTTTGATTTCTTCTCTGACTTTAAACAAATAAGTATTCCAGATTAATGTTAATGATGGACGATACTAATACTCAAGTACTCAATATGTTAATAACTTGTATGAAATTCCTAGAATTTTTAATAATGCTTCGGTATCAATATGGAAAAGGGTTACCATGACAACCACATTGCACCATGGTATAAAGTGTTTATAGTTATAAGGAAATTCTTACATTTAAATGCCCATTTTGTACAGTAGTCAAATAAATTTGGTACTCAGGAAGACCATTACTGCTCCACCTCAGTGCCATATTTAGTTAGTGTCCTGTTTAAAATGGCTGAATAACGATTGTTTAAATGTAAGAGTTTGACAAAATTATTATTTGCCAAATGAGCGATTTACGCATCACATATACCGGTATATGCATATGATTGCTACTGGATCCTTTTATCTTTTGTGATGCTATCATTCCACATGTTTATACCTTATACTACAAGTTAACATACATATACAGATGGACTGTACTTAATGTATTACACAAACATTTGAGTAATGAAGTCCACAGCAAAACAGACACTCTCTTTCAGAGAAACAGCATGAACGTAGCAATACTTGAACCATTGAGCATTCGATCATTGTCTAACCACTATGCCACACTGCCTCCTTAAAAAAAGTGTGCCCGTCACACTAGGACGTTTTTGATGGAATGACTGAACCACATATACAAAAAGTGTATATGAGACCATACTCTTTCGAGAACCGAAGTTCTATTATACCTCCTAACTTAAAGTGGTATCAGAATCCGCAGGGTGGCGAGTCCAACAAATTGACCACAAAGACCACAATTCCAAAGTGGACCCTTTAAGCCAGGAGACATCATCCTTATTACCCAAGGCTTTGGTCTAGCTAATCCATGATAGAGAGAAGTTGGTTAGGATTAACCATTCTAAAGGTGTTACATGAGTAATGAAGTCCACAGAAAGGTCAGTGGTTCAAGTTCTGCTACGGTCATGGTGTTTCCTGTAGAGTGTCTGTTTTTCTGTGGACTTCATTGCTCAAATGTTCATTACTCATAAAACACCTTTAGGATGGTTAATCCTAACCAGCTTCTCCAAATATTTATTTAAAGAGGGCTGGTTGGCAAATTGAAAATGAAAGTATTAAACATCACAAAAGGTGGTCATTATATTTAATAATGTGAGTCTCAAAATAGATATTCCCTTTAATTTAGATGTACATGTACAGTGTATGTATAGTATAATTATATATCGTAAATTGCAACTCACACTGTGATCATGACCTAGACCATGTAGAATCACTTCTACTATAAAGAAAGTATAAATACCACCTAACACAACACATCCTTTCCATATGAAGTCAATGTCCTCCATTGCATTATTGTGACTATGAGAATCTTCTTCATGTGAATGAAGACCAAAAGCCTAACAGATAAAATATTTGTTAATACTATAGTCTGTTCACATTCACGATGACCTCAAAATTATGATGACTTTATATGTAATGTAGTGTATCGTTTAATGTCATAAGGTTAATACATGACTATACTGTAACTCAATAATGAAGGAATGGATTGAAATTTTTTGACATGCATGTACACAAAAAAAATGGAAAGATAATTATATAAAAATGATGCAGGATTACAGATTGGTGGTCATTCCAAACTAAAGTTATAAATATTTTTCAGATGTCTTGGTGATTATAAATGCATGACATCATATTGTTTTAAAATTGAACTTGTCATAATATAAATTCATGACTGCTTGTCTGATTGCTATACAGTATTACATAAATGCAGCTTGAGTTTCTTGTGTGTAGTGATATCATAGTGTGTAATGTACGTGTGTAATGATATTATCCATTAGACAGGAAAATGTACAGTGATAGAGCCCATAGTAGTAGCACATAAATGACTCTGTTTAACTCATGAGACTCTAATACAAGTTTTTCGATACAGTGAGTCACAAAAACCTGTTTAATAATTTTGTATTAGTATTCAAACTAATAAACTAGGATGCTAAACACATTGTAACATTATGACAATTTATATAACTCAATGCATACTTGTGCAAGTGACACAAACATATAATATTATATATACGTATATATATATATATATAGTTCGAACCCGTGGGAAAGCAATTATAAGGATGGCCCTATGGGCCATAAAAATTTATTCCAATATATAATATAGCTTTTAAAAATGAAAGAGTTTGGTTTACACATTGTAATATAACAACAGTAAGTTAGGATGTACCATAAATGGATACTGTAGTCTTCATCTGTTATTGTGATGAAGGCTAGAGTATCTGCTATCTAGTAAATAAACAAAGATTAAACTTAACTGTCTGTTGTTTTAATTATGAGAATGTCTAACATTTTTAACCTAACAAATTTGTAAACATTGGAATAAATTACTTCCTCTTCATTACATCATCCTTCATACCACACACACACATACACACACACAGAGTCACAGACACACACACATACACACAACCAAACCATGCACTGCTAGGGTTTTATTGCCAGGGAGGAGGTAGACTCCCAAACTTCCATCTCCAGTACTACTAATCAATGTAATCAACTATTTTTATAAACAGGAGATTTAATGTGTTAGTGTTCTCCAGTGCCTTTATATACGTACTAACCAGAATCAATCTATTGAACATTACATGTATTTCTCAAAACATATGTGAGCACTGCTAGCATGGTATGTACTAACCATGTCTTCCCTAACTAATTTTTCTCCAATATAAAACCCTGACAACATAAATGTTTTGGAAAAAAAATGTTCCCAGCTTAAGCAGTCAGTCACAATCCATATACCTGTATATAAACTTACATGTGGAATGAGATGTAAGATGGCATCACTAACAAGAGCAGACGCTCCAGTAGCAATCATAAAAGCATATACATATTCATAAGTCTGCTTCCCAACTTTTGAATCTTTTTTAATTAGTGGGACAAGAAATATTCCACCAAGAGATCCCAGACAAACAAGCAGAATCATCATAAATCCATATCCATACGCTATAAAGTAATATATAATAATTACATGTAATAAGTACATGTACATGCATTAAACCAACAGTACATGAGAGAACTCTGTATGTGCCATTTGACACTCTCCTTCTCTTATATACTCTTAGAGATACTAGTGAAATTAATAGTTTTGTTTTTTGACTTGTCATGTCATGTAGAGTATATTTATTTACTCCGACATAAAAAAAAACATTAGATTACATGTCTAATTACCAGGGGGCTGGGGAGCATTATTTTAATGAACTGAATATATAGTAAATGTAATATAATTATATATAATATTTAATAATGAAATTGACCTAAACAGCTATTCTTCCACACTTCCTGTCCAAAATGCCTTCAAGGTCACTATGGGTCAGTGTGCCTGAAGAATAATGACTTTCAACAAAAAATGTCTTAAAAAGATGTCATCATCTTCTAAGTGTAGACACTAATATTAGCTCATTGCTGACAATTTGTGATATAATCTGTTAATTATTAATAACCATAGGTGTTAATTCCTGTAAGGAAAATCCCTAATCCAAGTGAAAATGCACTGGAACTAGAGATGTGGAAACAGCCGGTCATGCAGGACATTGTTGAAACTGAAAAGTATATGGGGAGCAGGACAAGAGTGCTGAAAATAGACCAAAATGTCTGGCAATTGGCTCACTATTTCTATACCCCTGACCAGAAGTGATGATGTGCGATAATATCGATATAGTGATATTTTCATCAATAAAGTAATTATCGTGATAAGCGATATCAGAATTATAATACTTATTATTTTATTGCTTGACACATGCATTCATGCATGCGCAGTTCAGTTTGTGCACAGATGGCTAGGCTAGCAAGGAAGTTGAAGGATAGCATGATTGGCTCCACTTGTAGGAGCCAAAAGCAAGATCTAGTTGTTGTTCAGATTCAAGGTCGATGCTCCAACTAAACAGCAAAGAGGTAATTTGTCATTTGTGTAAGGGGCATTTGCCTTACAGTGGCAACATGACTAATTTCCTTTATCATTTGTAGACTTGCTACATGGAGGAACACAAAGCTTTAAAGTATCGCGATTATCGTGATAAACTTTATATGATAATTGGGACAGAAAATTTTCATGATACACATCCTTAACCAGAAGTGATGTCAGAGGGTCTGAAATACAAAATGGTCTTATGTGAGCATATCCCAGAACCAGTTGGTGTGCATAACACAAAACCCTGTATGTCGCCCCATCCCCCCAAATTCTTTAACATTTCAAATTCTATCCCGCTTTGACAGTTTTTCTAAATGAAGGCCAGATTACTACATGTATCTACAAATCATGAGCTATAATTTCAATAACAAATTCATTACTGAATTACCTTGTGCAGAACTGACTCGTCCTGAAGTGTCATTATTATGATTATGATCTTCTAAACAATCTTCACTTGTCAATTCCAAATTAAGTATTATAGTGCGACACATATGATATATATCTTCACAAGATGAGCAGTTTGTAAAATTTGTCATTTCTTCAAAAATATCTTCATTGTGGTCCTCATCTTCGTGTTCATCTGTAAAATGAAGTTTAGTTAACTCATATAGTTATAGTCAAACATGTGTATTTCAGACACCTTGTGACTTAGCTATGTGAAGTGTCCTGATTATGGAGGTACATGTATCAGGGTTGATGTGTAAATTCACTAAATTGTCATGTCATTACTGATTGAAACTACTTGTAGAGGGAGAGAGAACTTCAGAAAAGTCCTCAAAGATTAGATATATTTCAAGTATTATTTAAATTTGCACTTCCAACTTTTTTTGTTTTAAAAAAAAATCATTGTCAGCTTTTAAAAGCTCATTGGTGGGAAGATAAATTATGAATATGGAGGTTTTCATAAATTCCATTGGCATAATATACATACACACTACAATGGAGAAATGTTTGTGACTTCATGCTAACAACTTAACAGCAGCATTAATCAGGCATTTAGGGTCTGGAATAACAGGTTTGACTATACACATATGCACCAAAGAATTATGAATGCAATAGGAAGATAAAGAAAACAAAACAATAGTAGGTTACATGAAATATTAAAAATAGTGTAGTATAACAATCAAAGCAGATGTGGCTATTATTGATACACGTTATTACATTTTTAACAGCAAAGCATTGCAATATTATAATGTAAAATACATATACTGATATTGTTTATAGTGGTATCTGTTCGTCAAAGAGGTTTGTTGTATCTACATGTTCATAAATGTACATGCAATTAATGATGGCACTATTTTTTTATGATTAGGTTTCAAGAATCTAGTTTTGCTGAATGAAGAGATTTTTAAGATGCAATTACAGTATGCTTAGGATGTTACAGTCTATTTTTCTTTGAAAATCAAATGCTAGAAATCACACATACTCAAAATATGTGATTATCTCTCTCATAATAATTATAGTATATGCATAAATACACCTGGAATGGAATAAATAGCTCATAGTATTTACCATTCTCCATAAAACACACTTTGCCATCATCTCCATGTATTTTCATAAACTTTGATACATTGTTGAATTCTTCTACCAAATTGTCTTCAGTCGGACACTACAAAAGGGAAGATAATTGTATCAAAATTAGATTTCTAACACTAAAGGAATTATATACCTGAATTTAGCCAGGCTTTTAAAATTGAATAAACCTTTGATCTGTTGCTAAAAATCCCTAGCCCAAGATCAAAGGGCATTTACACAACAAAATGATAACATCTGCTGTGAATTATTATAGTAAAGGTCATTCATGTTCAGCATGACCTCAGAAAAATGTTCATAACTTTAGTTTAAAATGTCTAACAATCTTTTTGCCTGCACTATTTTTATATAACAGCCCTTCCCGTTTTTTTTTTGTGTATGTCAAATTTCAATCTATTGCTTCATTATTGAGTTACAGTATAATCATGTATTAACCTTATGACATTAAACTATACACTATATTACATATAAAGTCATCACTTCATAATTTTGAGAACATTGTGAATGTGAACTGACTATAGCTCAATCTTTATCTCTTCAGAAGTTGATAATATTTTTATAGCCAGCAGAAAGTACATGTGTAATAAACATAGATGCCAAGCCAACTTTTGTACTGTTATTTTTGTAGAGAATAAACTTCCATCAGCGTAAGAAACGTTTCAGTTCTACATGTACAACTGTCTGTCTATAATGCGTTACATAGTACTACATGCTATATTATAAGTTGCTTTTCGAATCAACTAGGATATACACCACCGGAATTGTGGGTGAGAATGGTTTAATTTGACACAAATTAAAACCCTAATGAAAGATATCCCAGGATCAAGAGGTGTATCCTATGATTTTTAATCAGGTGGCAAATCCCCTGCATAGTTAATTCTGTAAACTTGGGAGTAGTCAGTGTTTTATAATAATTTATGATTATAATACAACTCTAAAAATTGCTTCTGTACATACCACACAACAATTTTAAGGTGAGGTTATGCTAAAAGTATGCAAGTTACTGTAATAAACATGAAGAGATGACTGCACACGGCACAAAAAAATGGCGTCTTAGTGCAGTGACATGACAACTTAAAAGTAAGTGCCGTGTGCAACACTTCACTGATCAGCCACCGGGTGAATCAGAGGTCTGGAGGACGTACCCGTTGACTAGTGAGTGTGATGACTCTTGTTTATATAAGATACATAGGCCTAATTTTCAGTGAGTAACTCACGTTGTTTATTTGACCTGCTACTCCTTGATAGAAACGAAAAATCGCAATCAAGAGATAGGTTTTCCACCATTGGATTGCCATCTTGCTTACTAGATGAAGAGTATGTAGTCTAAGATGCCGTGTTTTATCTTACAACTTAGAAAACAAAAGGAGCAGGACAGGTGCAGTGTACAAAACCACACCTTATTTTTATTAATTAGAATTAGCGTGGCAAATATTGCGTAATGAAGCTATAATCAATTTGGCACCAATTATTATTGGTGCCAAATTGATTATAGCTTCATGCCAGTGAATAAAACAGGGCCTTTTGACTGTACTGAAATCACAATCTTTTCAAAGTGTTTTTTCCCCCGTGCCAATCCTAGCTATATGTATTCATTTGATTCTTACAACTTTGTCTGAGGTTATGCAAACAACACTTAAGTGTTGTTTGCATACCTCATGACAAAGTTGTAAGGTGATGCAAATGAGTACATACAGCTAGGACTGGCCTGGCATGGGAAAATAAACAGCACTTCAAAAAGATTTGATTTCATGACAGTCCAAAGGCCCTGTTTTATTCACTGGCATGAAGCTAGAATTATTGGTATCGTTATCAACTACGCAATATTTGTCACGCTACAAAGTTATTATTATACCATGTACCATGTACCATGTACCACGGTCGACCGGTCATCACCCATCACCTCGTGCAACGATTTTAATTAATAAAATAAGGTAAGGTGTGGTTTTGTACACTGCACCTGTCCTGCTCCTTTTGCTTTCTATAAATTCAAGTTGTAAGATAAAACACGGCATCTTAGATTACGTACTCTTCGTCTAGTAAGCAAGATGGCAATCCAATGGTGGAAAACCTATCTCTTGATTGTGATTTTTCGTTTCTATCAAGGAGTAGCAGGTCAAATAAACAACGTGAGTTACTCACTGAAAATTAGGCCTATGTATCTTATATAAAAAAAGAGTCATCACACTCACTAGTCAACGGGTACATCCTCCAGACCTCTGATTCACCCGGTGGCTGATTACAGTACTAGTGATTAGTGAAGTGTTGCACACGGCACTTAGGCCACTTACTTTTCTAAGACGCCATTTTTTGTGCCGTGTGCAGTCATCTCTTCATGTTATGTTTATTACCGTAACTTGCATACTTTTAGCATATCCTCACCTTAAAATTGTTGTGTGGTATGTACAGAAGCAATTTTTAGAGTTGTATTATAATCATAAAACACCGACTACTCCCAAGTTTACAGAATTAACACCGATAATATACATGTAGTACAATGTAAGAAAAGCAGGGTATTTGCCACCTGATTAAAAATCATAGGATACACCTCTTGATCCTGGGATCTCTTTCATTAGGGTTTTAATTTGTGTCAAATTAAACCATTCTCACCCACATTTCCGGTGGCGTATATCCTAGTTGATTCGAAAAGCAACTTATAATATAACATGTAGTACTGTGTAACGCATTATAGACAGACAGTTGTACATGTAGAACTGAAATGTTTCTTAGGCTGATGGAAGTTTATTCTCTACAAAAAATAACAGTACAAAAGTTGGCTTGGCATCTATGTTTATTACACATGTACTTTCTGCTGGCTATAAAGATATTATCAACTTCCGAGGAGATAAAGATTGAGCTATAGTCAGTTCACATTCACAATGTCCTCAAAATTATGAAGTGATGACTTTATATGTAATATAGTGTATAGTTTAATGTCATAAGGTTAATACATGATTATACTGTAACTCAATAATGAAGCAATAGATTGAAATTTGACATACACAAAAAAAAAGGACTATTATAATTATAATAATATTGCAGGCAAAAAGATTGTTAGACATTTTAAACTAAAGTTATGAACATTTTTCTGAGGTCATGCTGAACATGAATGACCTTTACTATAATAATTCACAGCAGATGTTATCATTTTGTTGTGTAAATGCCCTTTGATCTTGGGCTAGGGATTTTTAGCAACAGATCAAAGGTTTATTCAATTTTAAAAGCCTGGCTAAATTCAGGTATATAATTCCT
The DNA here is from genome assembly GCA_947044365.1 of Petrosia ficiformis. NCBI lineage: Eukaryota > Metazoa > Porifera > Demospongiae > Haplosclerida > Petrosiidae > Petrosia > Petrosia ficiformis. The sequence goes on along the minus strand of OX345640.1, from coordinate 4,608,927 downwards.
TTAGTGTTAGAAATCTAATTTTGATACAATTATCTTCCCTTTTGTAGTGTCCCAGTGAAGACAATTTGGTAGAAGAATTCAACAATGTATCAAAGTTTATGAAAATACATGGAGATGATGGCAAAGTGTGTTTCGTGGAGAATGGTAAATACTATGAGCTATTGTATTTCATTCCAGGTGTATTTATTTAGTTAATGCATATACTATAATTATTGTGATAACAACTATTTGTATAAGAGAGATAATCACATATTTTGAGTATGTGTGATTTCTAGCATTTGATTTTCAAAGAAAGATAGACTGTAACATCCTAAGCATACTGTAATTGCATCTTGAAAATCTACAAATCTCTTCATTCAGCATAACTAGATTCTTGAAACTTAATCATAAAAAAATAGTGCCGTCATTAATTGCATGTAAATTTATGAACATGTAGATACAACAAACCTCTTTGACAAACAGATACCACTATAAACAATATCAGTATATGTATGTTACATTCAATGCTTTTCTGTTAAAAATGTAATAACATATTAATACCTTACTAAAAGGAGTTTTAGTTTTAGTTATACATGTAGTTAACTAAAACAACGCTCATTATAATTATCAACATACACCAGTCTAGTGTAAATTATAAATCATGTGATTATATAACACTTTCTAAGTAATGATAATTCAATTAACTATGTATACATTGCGTAATAATCCTTTGTAGTGAAATGTAACATACCATAGTCACATCTGCTTTGATTGTTATACTACACAATTTTTAATATTTCATGTGACCTATCATTGTTTTGATATCCTTATCTTCCTCATAATTCTTTGGTGCATGATTATATGTGTATAGTCAAACCTGTTATTCCAGACCCTAAATGCCTGATTAATGCTGATGTTAAGTTGTTAGCATGAAGTCACAAACATTTCTCCATTGTAGTGTGTATCGTATTTTCCCGTTTAGAAGCCTGGGCCTCTATTTCCTAAAGGCACTTCCTTGACCAGGCCACTAAACGAAACCGGCCTGTATACGAGCCCGGCCTGTAAACAATCGCCAAAAGCTAGTGTGTGCATAAACCCACGCGGCTGGGAAATGATGACCACGCCCACCACGTAACAAGGCGGAGCCCACTAACGATAGCTTAGCATCATGGCCACTGGTAGTGTTTTTCAGCAAATTCTATGGCCTTGATCTTCGTTGAAATGTTGTAAGAGCTTCTCTTCTTCGTTGACATTCTGCTTTGGGCAAAATTCACCTTCTTTCGTGTTCTACGTCCACGTGTTGTGGGCGTGGCACCACCCGGCTTTAATTCGAGACCCAGCCTTTATTTAGTGAATGAAGCGAGAACACCCGGCCTTAAAACGAGATCCGGCTTCTATTCAGACCCGGCTACTACTCGGGAAAATACGGTATGTATATTAGGCCACTGAAATTTATGAAAACTCCTCCATATTCATAATTTATCTTCCCACCAATGAGCTTTTACAAGTTATTTAGCTGACAATGATTTTTTTTTAAACAAAAAAAGTTGGAAGTGCAAATTTAAATAATACTTGAAATATATCTAATCTTTGAGGACTTTTCTGAAGTTCTCTCTCCCTCTACAAGTAGTTTCAATCTGTAATGACATGACAATTTAGTGAATTTACACATCAACCCTGATACATGTACCTCCATAATCAGGACACTTCACATAGCTAAGTCACAAGGTGTCTGAAATACACATGTTTGACTATAACTATATGAGTTAACTAAACTTCATTTTACAGATGAACACGAAGATGAGGACCACAATGAAGATATTTTTGAAGAAATGACAAATTTTACAAACTGTTCATCTTGTGAAGATATATATCATATGTGTCGCACTATAATACTTAATTTGGAATTGACAAGTGAAGATTGTTTAGAAGATCATAATCATAATAATGACACTTCAGGACGAGTCAGTTCTGCACAAGGTAATTCAGTAATGAATTTGTTATTGAAATTATAGCTCATGATTTGTAGATACATGTAGTAATCTGGCCTTCATTTAGAAAAACTGTCAAAGCGGGATAGAATTTGAAATGTTAAAGAATTTGGGGGGATGGGGCGACATACAGGGTTTTGTGTTATGCACACCAACTGGTTCTGGGATATGCTCACATAAGACCATTTTGTATTTCAGACCCTCTGACATCACTTCTGGTTAAGGATGTGTATCATGAAAATTTTCTGTCCCAATTATCATATAAAGTTTATCACGATAATCGCGATACTTTAAAGCTTTGTGTTCCTCCATGTAGCAAGTCTACAAATGATAAAGGAAATTAGTCATGTTGCCACTGTAAGGCAAATGCCCCTTACACAAATGACAAATTACCTCTTTGCTGTTTAGTTGGAGCATCGACCTTGAATCTGAACAACAACTAGATCTTGCTTTTGGCTGCTACAAGTGGAGCCAATCATGCTATCCTTCAACTTCCTTGCTAGCCTAGCCATCTGTGCACAAACTGAACTGCGCATGCATGAATGCATGTGTCAAGCAATAAAATAATAAGTATTATAATTCTGATATCGCTTATCACGATAATTACTTTATTGATGAAAATATCACTATATCGATATTATCGCACATCATCACTTCTGGTCAGGGGTATAGAAATAGTGAGCCAATTGCCAGACATTTTGGTCTATTTTCAGCACTCTTGTCCTGCTCCCCATATACTTTTCAGTTTCAACAATGTCCTGCATGACTGGCTGTTTCCACATCTCTAGTTCCAGTGCATTTTCACTTGGATTAGGGATTTTCCTTACAGGAGTTAACACCTATGGTTATTAATAATTAACAGATTATATCACAAATTGTCAGCAATGAGCTAATATTAGTGTCTACACTTAGAAGATGATGACATCTTTGTAAGACATTTTTTGTTGAAAGTCATTATTCTTCAGGCACACTGACCCATAGTGACCTTGAAGGCATTTTGGACAGGAAGTGTGGAAGAATAGCTGTTTAGGTCAATTTCATTATTAAATATTATATATAATTATATTACATTTACTATTCAGTTCATTAAAATAATGCTCCCCCAGCCCCCTGGTAATTAGACATGTAATCTAATGTTTTTTTTTATGTCGGAGTAAATAAATATACTCTACATGACATGACAAGTCAAAAAACAAAACTATTAATTTCACTAGTATCTCTAAGAGTATATAAGAGAAGGAGAGTGTCAAATGGCACATACAGAGTTCTCTCATGTACTGTTGGTTTAATGCATGTACATGTACTTATTACATGTAATTATTATATATTACTTTATAGCGTATGGATATGGATTTATGATGATTCTGCTTGTTTGTCTGGGATCTCTTGGTGGAATATTTCTTGTCCCACTAATTAAAAAAGATTCAAAAGTTGGGAAGCAGACTTATGAATATGTATATGCTTTTATGATTGCTACTGGAGCGTCTGCTCTTGTTAGTGATGCCATCTTACATCTCATTCCACATGTAAGTTTATATACAGGTATATGGATTGTGACTGACTGCTTAAGCTGGGAACATTTTTTTTTCCAAAACATTTATGTTGTCAGGGTTTTATATTGGAGAAAAATTAGTTAGGGAAGACATGGTTAGTACATACCATGCTAGCAGTGCTCACATATGTTTTGAGAAATACATGTAATGTTCAATAGATTGATTCTGGTTAGTACGTATATAAAGGCACTGGAGAACACTAACACATTAAATCTCCTGTTTATAAAAATAGTTGATTACATTGATTAGTAGTACTGGAGATGGAAGTTTGGGAGTCTACCTCCTCCCTGGCAATAAAACCCTAGCAGTGCATGGTTTGGTTGTGTGTATGTGTGTGTGTGTGTGTCTGTGACTCTGTGTGTGTGTATGTGTGTGTGTGGTATGAAGGATGATGTAATGAAGAGGAAGTAATTTATTCCAATGTTTACAAATTTGTTAGGTTAAAAATGTTAGACATTCTCATAATTAAAACAACAGACAGTTGAGTTTAATCTTTGTTTATTTACTAGATAGCAGATACTCTAGCCTTCATCACAATAACAGATGAAGACTACAGTATTCATTTGTGGTAAATCCTAACTTACTGTTGTTATATTACAATGTGTAAACCAAACTCTTTCATTTTTAAAAGCTATATTATATATTGGAATAAATTTTTATGGCCCATAGGGCCATCCTTATAATTGCTTTCCCACGGGTTCGAACTATATATATATATATACGTATATATAATATTATATGTTTGTGTCACTTGCACAAGTATGCATTGAGTTATATAAATTGTCATAATGTTACAATGTGTTTAGCATCCTAGTTTATTAGTTTGAATACTAATACAAAATTATTAAACAGGTTTTTGTGACTCACTGTATCGAAAAACTTGTATTAGAGTCTCATGAGTTAAACAGAGTCATTTATGTGCTACTACTATGGGCTCTGTCACTGTACATTTTCCTGTCTAATGGATAATATCATTACACACGTACATTACACACTATGATATCACTACACACAAGAAACTCAAGCTGCATTTATGTAATACTGTATAGCAATCAGACAAGCAGTCATGAATTTATATTATGACAAGTTCAATTTTAAAACAATATGATGTCATGCATTTATAATCACCAAGACATCTGAAAAATATTTATAACTTTAGTTTAGAATGACCACCAATCTGTAATCCTGCATCATTTTTATATAATTATCTTTCCATTTTTTTTGTGTACATGCATGTCAAAATTTCAGTCCATTCCTTCATTATTGAGTTACAGTATAGTCATGTATTAACCTTATGACATTAAACGATACACTATATTACATATAAAGTCATCATAATTTTGAGGTCATCGTGAATGTGAACAGACTATAGTATTAACAAATATTTTATCTGTTAGGCTTTTGGTCTTCATTCACATGAAGAAGATTCTCATAGTCACAATAATGCAATGGAGGACATTGACTTCATATGGAAAGGATGTGTTGTGTTAGGTGGTATTTATACTTTCTTTATAGTAGAAGTGATTCTACATGGTCTAGGTCATGATCACAGTGTGAGTTGCAATTTACGATATATAATTATACTATACATACACTGTACATGTAAATTAAAGGGAATATCTATTTTGAGACTAAATATAATGACCACCTTTTGTGATCTTTAATACTTTCATTTTCAATATGCCAACCAGTCCTCTTTATTTGTTTGTCTGATAGGGAAGCTAGTTAGGATTGGTCATCCTAAAGGTGTTCTATGAGTAATGAAGTCCACAGAAAACAGACACTCTCTTTCCAGGAAACACCATGACCGTAGCTGAACTCGAACCACTGACCTTTCTGTGGACTTCATTATTCATATAACACCTTTAGGATGGTTAATCCTAACCAACTTCTCTTTATCATGGACTAACTAGACCCAAGCCTTGGGTAATAAGGATGATGCCTCCTGGCTCAAAGGGTCCACTTTGGAAATTGTGGCCTTTCTGGTCGATTTGTTGGACTTACCACCCTGTGGATTCTGATACCACTTTAAGTTAGGAGGTATAATAGAACTTCAGTTCTCGAAAGAGTATGGTCTCATATACACTTTTTTGTATATGTGGTTTAGTCATTCCATCAAAAACGTCCTAGTGTGATGGGCACACTTTTTTTAAGGAGGCAGTGTGGCATAGTGGTTAGACAATGATCGAATGCTCAGTGGTTCAAGTATTGCTACGTTCATGCTGTTTCTCTGAAAGAGAGTGTCTGTTTTGCTGTGGACTTCATTACTCAAATGTTTGTGTAATACATTAAGTACAGTCCATCTGTATATGTATGTTAACTTGTATGTATAAGGTATAAACATGTAGACTGATAGCATCACAAACAAGATAAAAGGATCCGGTAGCAATCATATGCATATACTGGTATATGTGACCATGGCTGCGTAAATCACTCATTTGACAAATAATAATTTTGTCAAACTCTTACAATCATTATTCAGCCATTTTAAACAGGATGCTAACTAAATATGGCACGGAGGTGGAGCAGTAGTTGCTCTTCCTGAGTATCTAATTTAGTTGACTACAGTACAAAATGGGAATTTAAATGTAAGAATTTAACACAATTATTATTTCCAAAGACTGATTCACATCCTTATAACTATAAACACTTTATACCATGGTGCAATGTGGTTGTCATGGTAACCATTTTCTTTTATATTTTTTTGTGCTATCCATATTGATACCTGAAGCATTATTAAAAATTCTAGGAATTTCATGCAAGTTATTAACATATTGAGTACTTTAGTATTAGTATCGTCCATCATTAACATTAATCTGGAATACTTATTATTTGTTTAAAGTCAGAGAAGAAATCAAAGGAAGAGAATCGTGCTGAGTACAGATGTCCCTCTGAGGACGTTCACTTCACATCAAGTATTCCAGAATCATTAGAAACATCTTTATCCAGTAATAATGAGGTGAGTAATTATGTTTATGATATAAATAATAATTATCTTTACATAAACATTAATTTTATTGCAAAAAGTAAACTAAAGGTCATTCATGTTTACCATAACCTCAGGAAAATATTGATAGCTTTAATTTGGAATGACCAACAATCGTTTACCTTCACCATTCTCATAAAATTATACTTTGTATTCTTTTGTATGTATTTCATTCAGTATTAACCTTATGGCATTACTTCATGTATTTTAGGTGCCGAATAATGCAAATGAAGAAACAGTTTTAATCAAGAAACCGAAACATATGTGTTCATGTCGTGATGTCAAACCAGTTGCCTGGTTGATTATCATTGGAGATTCACTTCATAATTTTGCCGACGGATTAGCATTGGGTGCTGCTATTTCTCAAAGTCTGTCTCTTGGAGTGAGCACCATGTTTGCTTTGTTATTTCATGAAATTCCACATGAGCTAGGTTAATTATTTTAGTATACACTATAATAATTATGTATTATATTAGGACTGAATGACAGACAGACAGACAGACACAACCAATCACTTAATCCCTTGCACATCATACTGCACGGGGTAATTATGTATTATATTGGGGTTGGGCAATAATAGAATATTATCTCGTGGTTATTGCCAAAAATATTATCAAGATGATCATGAACAAGAATAAACTCAATTGACAAGTACAATTTTACACATAAGTTTATCTTCTTTTCCTGACAGCAAAACACCTTTGTCATCTCGCAAATGTACATGTAGCTTAATTATGACTACATGGTCATTATAACTAATTAGCATGTCGGTTGGCACGGCCACAGTAACCTTACCATAATTCACAATATTACCAGTATATCGCCCAATGCTATATGTGATTATTCCCTGTATTTGTTCTGGACATTCTTACAACACAGTAAGATTTTCTTGAAAATAATGTTTCAAGCGGAAACAACTTTCTAGAATATTTTTAATGTGTAATTAAAGTTCGTTCGAGTTGAGTTAGGACTTTTCTCATTAAATATTCATCTAATTTCGATAATTATGCAATTAAAACTTACCATAGTAACGCACATCCCACGCGTTGACAAAAAAAACTTAGCATAGTAACCACACTTTTTCACGTGTAGTCCTGTACTGTAATAACTGTGAGTTATATTATAATTCTTTTTACTGTCATTCATCACTTATTTCATTTTCTTGCATTTTTTATTCACTCACAAAGCACATTATCATCTATGATATTATACACCCATTTTACTTACCTTTGTCGTTCCAAGTTAAACACACAGAAAGACAGGGACCTGCGTCTGTGTTTTCGTTTACTACCACCGCGTGCTTTTAATTATATTCATGAGTAAAACCCACATATACGAGTAATTTTCACCTATGAATATTTAATGAGAAAAGTCCCAACTCAACGCGAACGGACTTTAGTAAAGTCCACAATGAATAATGTACATGAACATCCACAAAAAAGGTACATGTATTATTCCTTGTTTAATAATTTGATAAACATTTACTACTAAATGTTCATCCATTTCATTTGAGAACCCAACAAATGTTTCGTAACTAATTATCACTTTGCGTGGATACCAAATTTCATTTCCTTCTTTTACAAAATGGCTGAATAGTGACCATCCAATCATACATGTAAGTATATAGTCATTATTTTATCCAAATTATGCAAGCAATGGTACCTTTCCATTCAAATAATACATTATACATGTATATAATAATTTATAATTACATTCTTTGGTCATTCTCAATAACATTCTCACAACAGATAATACCCTCACTTCTCTCGTACATTATTTAGTCTTGAACTTTATTAAGCCCCGCCCTTGTGCCACATTATTTAGTCTTGAACTTTATTAAGCCCCGCCCTTGTGCCACATTAAAATGCTTAATGTTCTATAAAGAATCTGTCTATCACTTGACATTTCTAGTGTGTTTAGTCACTCATTTTTTACAGGTACATGTAGCTATGCATTAAGTAGTTATGTATTCTTAAGTATGCATTATGCTGTTTAAAATACAATTAGGTGATTAGTATATGAAAACGTGATTGGCTCAATATGTCACGTGATACAGTATATACATGTACTATACATTATAATAATAACAAAACATATTATCGTAATGTACACTGGGTCCAAATGCACTACCATCAGTATCATGTGCAATGCACTTATTCATGTAACACATCTTCTGTTCATTTATACTAAGATACTGAGTGAATACTCAGATAAGACACAAACTTCATAGGTTTGTAGAACAGGGGTGTGGAAGCATTGAGCTAACTATTGGATAATTTGACCTACATGTATTTTTACCACTCTTATCCTGCTCTCCATATACTTTGTATACAGTTTAGTTTTAATTTACCAGACATTCACTAGATTTATTGGATAATATCCTGTATGACTGACTGTCTCAACACCACTGTTCTAGTATACAAACCAACTAACGACTAAGTCTTTGGTGGTATCTTTTTTCCCCATTCATGCTGTATATAGTGTATAAATCATTCTTTCCTCAGGTGATTATGTGATTCTTATCAAAGCTGGGATACACTGGTTCACTGCTCTTATTATAAACTTCCTCTCCTCGCTGACATCTATTGTTGGTTTCTTTATTGGCGTGGCAATTAGTACAAATAACACAGAGGCTAACGGGTGGATCCTTTCTCTAACTGCTGGATTATTTCTGTACATAGCTTTAACTGATCTTGTGAGTTATCAGACATTAGTTAATTAAAACCAGAGTTTTTGATAACTTTTGAAGCATGGGCCAAACTGGCTCAAACTTGGTTAGTCTGTGCACCATTGAGAATACATCTTGTCATTCTTGTGCCAATTAACTAAGAGTTAATGCTGTTACTGACAATATAAACGTAATTGACTGCACCACTGGCCCAAAGAGAGAACTGTGCAGTGCCAAATAAGAAGCTCTATGGGCCAATAGTGCGCCATATGAGCTTATCAGAAACACTAACTAAAACCCTAGCTTTTAGTAAGCCTAATAGTTCTACACAGTTGTGTTACTATAACTAAAATTTTGAAAAATCCATCATAATATACATGTACGTAACTGTAACTGTAACTTGTATTATGTTGAGTGGGTGTATCAAAGGAACCTCCAGTGCTACAAATCATAATTATAAGTACAGATTAGCTCCTGAATAAAGTATGGATGGCCCTTCTGGCCATAAAGAATATCCCTATAATCATTTTGTTGCTTTTGCAATAGAATTGAACTTCTTTATGTGTTATGCCCATTAATTACTGAGGTTATAGCATGTAATTCTCGTGGATAACAATCATAGGGTGGCCATGAACTGTTCAATTTCACTGCATAATTGTATTTCATTTCAAAAAATTCTGTTTGCACACACACAAACACAACAATACACACACATCTATGCACACAACACAAATACTACACATACACAACACACACACACAACACAACAATACACACATCTATGCACACAACACAAATACTACACATACACAACACACACACACAACACAACAATACACACATCTATGCACACAACACAAATACTACACATACACAACACACACACACAACACAACAATACACACATCTATGCACACAACACAAATACTACACATACACAACACACACACACAACACAACAATACACACATCTATGCACACAACACAAATACTACACATACACAACACACACACACAACACAACAATACACACATCTATGCACACAACACAAATACTACACATACACAACACACACACACAACACAACAATACACACATCTATGCACACAACACAAATACTACACATACACAACACACACACACAACACAACAATACACACATCTATGCACACAACACAAATACTACACATACACAACACACACACACAACACAACAATACACACATCTATGCACACAACACATATACTACACATACACAACACACACACATAATTATACATGACACAAAACACACACACATACATACAGCTTCCAGAGCTTATTCATGGAGGAGGACATGGTGAAAAAACTAAGAATATTGCTCATGGCTGGAGTTGGTTTATTCGTTTTGCACTTGCAAATCTAGGGATTCTTATTGCCTTTGCTTTATTGTTTCTTTTAGCTATTTATGAAGAGAAACTCAATGAACTAATTTGACTATACTGAACAGTATGTTGTGTTCTCTTTATTTTCATTGTGGTTATTAAATTCTGTTAAGCAGCTGGAATTTAATTAACTCTTTAGTGTACTACATACTACTATTGACTTTTGAGTAAATATCGATTTTTCTGTGTAATGTAATTAATTAGCAATTTAATTTTAATTGACATTTTGATTATGATCATGTAATAATTATCATTGGTAACAATTATTGATTTTATTAATAAAATAAAAAATTATTTGTTCAATTGCAGCTCCAATCAAAAAAGTTGGTTTTTAGTGAGACTGGTAAGTAGATAGATTCCAAAATTAATGTTAATCAGATCTTCACCATAATTATTACTAAGTAATCACAAATATCTGTACAGCCTAACTTTACAACAATCCTACCACCACCTCAAGATCTACTGAAAATTCTGGTAATAGACATGAGGAAAAGGAGACACAACAAATTAGCAATCAGACACACTATTAAATAAAAATGCATCAAAAATCAATTGATGATGAACAGTCAAAGTAGCTATTCTCTCAATTTTTTTCTGATATAAAATTGAGATTTGGAATTGTCCATGTCTAGTCAAGGTATTATTTATGTCTTTGGGCCATATTGTCAGAGAGTACGGTAGTACTCTCTATGTAGGGATGGCACGGAAAAAAAATGGCCGCCCATGCATTTCAATTGCAAGTGATGAGCTGAAATCTCTGGTAATATATACACATAAGTTTCTATACACACATGCCTGTTTATATCTAGTGTTTTTATGACTACCAATACCTTCTAGATGGCCGAAGATTATTGTTAAGGTAGATAACTGGTGAGTGGCAAAACTGGCAAAATCTTCATCATATTATTAATATTATTTTCCAGACAAATCATTTTTTTGTTTGTCGACCTATCACGATGATTCTAGCACCATTCCCGTCGCATTTATAGTAAAATTCTGGTTGTAAAGTATCGAGATGATATCTTCAGATACTATGAAAGAAGACAGTCTCAACGACTACAAAGATTTGATCTGGAATTGGACGCCATTTTCCTAAGTGGAATTTAATTAATAATTACGCATGCGCATTTGTATACTCTTAACATGGAAGCTGAAAAGGTGGAAGTGTTTGGCATTGTAATAACATTTGTGAGTTTGTGAGCAAATACTAATAATGAATATAATAATTATTAATATTAAAGCAATTGTATAATAATATTGTATACTATGATAAGCATTGGAATACTGAATGGTTGACACAGTGACTGACACTACTTCTTGTAGGACTGCAGACAGTGATGTAAGTGAATAGAGAATATACATCATCTGTAAGTGAAAGAGAATGATAATCAATACATAAACAAAAGACTGACCTTCATTGATGAACAAATTTTAATGCATTTTTGATTGCATGATTTCATAATGATATATAGTATTTCTGCAATCTACAAAAAAACATTCACATCGTTTAGAAAAAAATCAATGAAAACAAGAATAATAAAAAACATTTTCAATAAAAATGAAAGAAGATGTAGGGATGTCAAAACCCAAAAAGCAAGCAAACAAGGTTGGGAAGCTAACTTAGGACCCAAAATTAAACAAACCACTTCCATATAACCCTACATAAGTGCTTACACCTCTGTACAAAGAGCTGTAATTATGTAGGGTTATATGGAAGTGGTTTGTTTACTTCTTTCATTTTTATTGAAAATGTTTTTTATTATTCTTTAATACTTAGGTTTCCACATCCCTATTCTGTCACACTTAATTAGTAGACAGATTTAAAATTTGAAGTGAATGTAAACACATTAACATTCTCAAGTATATAAAGTATTGGAATAGTACTCAATACTCGTTCACAAGCTACATGATTATAAGAGTATCAAAATTAATTGGTCACCATAGACATACATGTGAACATGTAAGTTAACCTACTTACTAGCAATAGAAGTAGGCACTCTTTCACTATAAAGTATACAACAAGATTTCCTTGATTATCACCCAACAGATTCCTTATATGGTCAAGTGTTAATCATAACAAGTCTCTTCCAAAAATGGTCAAGTACAATATTTTCATATCTAGTATCATAAATATTATATGTCTAATTATACATTTAAAAGAGGTGTTCTTCACTATACTATCCAAACTATAGATGGAAGGACAGAAGAATCTACAGCCTAAAATACATGTACATGAAGTCCTAACCATAAACCCAACAAGTTTGAGACTATTAGAAAGTGTTATGTATATATTATATATAACACACTGTGTGTTGGGAAGTATATGTACTTACATATGTTCTGCACAATCCGGGAATGTTGCACACAATCTGGGAATTTGCGAAATCTGCAGATTGCGTAGCACAAACTGAATATCCACATGGACACTATACACAGGACCACTGAGTTCAGCTCTCGTCATTGAGCTACAACAATCAGCACTTCACAATCCTCTATATATACTGCCACAATTGATATTGAATGCTTCAGTCATGCACCAGGCAGCCACTATGTATGTGCTGTCACCTAGTTAGGAGTCAACCGGAAACATTATTCCATCAGGAGTAAAGCCATATAAGTGGTTTGTAACAATGCTAATGCTTTGCTAATCTCCCTCACATTCAAAATAAACATTAAATTCTAGGCTGAAAGAGAAGAGGAAGTGAAGACTGTGAAGTGCTGATGGTTGCCTGGTCGTTGTATCTCAGTGGTGAGAGCACTGGTGGCTAAAGCCAGTGGCCCTGGGTTCAATTCCCACTGACTGCCAGCATTTTGTTTTCACTTTCCTCTTTCAGCCTATTCATTATTCATTTGAATTTAGCACTTATTTGTAAGATTAAAACATTTTCAGTATCCCATCATCTCAAACATATCATTTATAAGACATACAACATACACATCAAGGTGGGAAATAAGCCTGCTGTCACCAATGCTCACCACAGTACAACTAGCATGCATTGTCATGTCAAAATCTGGTGCTCAAATGAGCACTGGAGAACAGCTATTTCTCACTCTGATAGTGATGGGCGATACCAGTACCCAAGTACTCGATACTTCGGTTCCAGCACACAAACTGTTCGTACCGATTACTGGAAACAGAACCGACTACGTTCGATACCATAACCACACCCACTTAACCTTAATATTTGTTAATAATTTATAATCTAATAATAATATTGACTCGTTATTTTTATGGCCCGTAGGGCCATCCCTATAATTGCTTTCCACGGGGTTTAATGTATATGTGACCCAGGATGAGAAAAGGTGGCTATCTTACTATTTTGAAAAAAATGAGATATTCACATCTTTAGATTCCCCATTCTCTTGGCTATCTGATGGTGTATTCGCTTTTTCCATCCGACATTGCAATCGCGAGATATCGAGCCAGACGCTAAGTTGTTTGGTTCCACATAATTCCCCAAAAAATGCAATTTAATGTGATTATTATTAAATTCCGTATATTTCCGTAAACGAAGTAAGTACTGTGAACAGGAAGATGGAGACAGTTTCTACTCAGAGTTTTGTTGAAGATCGAGCGATTTAACCCTTATTTACGAGGTAAGAAGGATTGAAACATGACAGAGAGACCCATTATAAATGTGAAAATCCAGCAAACAGGTGAGACATGAGTTTTATTAGTATCATTAAATTCATTATCATTCTTATGAACAACATTTGTATTTATACATATATACTGTGCCTTAGTGAAGTGTATGAGCATGCTACTACACTACTACTTCTGTTCTTCATAGAGTCACATCCATTCAACTGCATCATTATGACCTGTACAAGAACAATGTCAATTTGCAGCTTATTTATATCTCTAGAGAATGAATTCACCCTCAAAATTCAAGTCTTCATCCTGCTCTTCATTGTCTATTGATTATATATATTATATTCATTTGTTATTATAAGTACATGTGTATGCTATGAATACATTATAACAATTACTAATTACCTTACATTTGGGTCATCCTCATTCCAAAAATAATCAGTAATGAAAGAAGTGAGTGATTCTATGTCCAATGGGGTCAGTGAGCTTTGAAAAAAGCTCTTTTAATTGCATGCAATATCAGAAGAATTCCTTGAAGCCATCAGACAAATACGTTACTATGCTTGTTGCTAGGGGGCGAGGCCAGCGGTCAGGGAATTCCGTGTTTCGTTTAGTGTTACATCTCCGTTAATTTTTTAATGGCGTTATAAACATTTCTGACCGACTCTGAACAAACACTCGTTCTGGAAAAACTACGTGGATCTGGACTTTGAAACTGCTGGTAGAGATAGCCAAGGTATTTGTCCTCATGAAACTACAATAAACACGATTTCGCCACTTGGCGTGTTTTTTGCATTATTGAGCCCATACAAAAATATTAAATTTAAAAAGATAGCCACCTTTTCACAGAGCGCGTCACATATATATAATAAATATATATATATTCTTGTGTCACTTGCGCGACTATGCGTTGTATACGTAGTTAAGGAAGTTGCGTCATTCCCGGGGGGGCTCGGTCAATTAATGGGCGTGGCGCGTAAAAGAACGCGCGTTTGAGCTACAGACCAGCCAGGAAGATTCAGAATGGATGTAAAACTGCTAATAACTGTTGTATATAGCAGAGAAACAGTATAGATATTATGCAAGAATCTTTAACAAGTAAGTATGATAAGTTGTTGAGTTTCAGACACGAGGAAGTCATCATTTAGAACCTTGAAGGAGTACCTCAGTCAGTTCATCAGACATCTGTGTATTTAGACTGCAATTAGGCTTACACTTACGTCTTCAGGCCCCAGGAGTACACAGAAAGGTAGAGACACTAGTGCCATCAGCAATGCTTAATACATAGTCATCACAAAGCAAATATAGGGATGTTTTTTTCTCTATATATCTTGTTTTTATTTTAATAATAATTATTATTATCACCTGCAACAATAATTTTTAAAATAATTATAGTTCTTATGCATCCCTGGATCATCAGTTCCATTGGAACAACTTTTCTCAAAGGCTGGTCAATTGGTTTCCGAGAGGCGAAATAGGTTGAAGCCAAAAAATGCCGATATTCTGCTCTTCCTCAACATGATAATCTACAATTGTGATCACAAAGTGACAGTATTCCTCTCACACTATCTATTTCTCTCGTCAATACAGACTATACTTTCAGTAAACATTAAATTTTATTAATACACACACATTGTATTCATATACTTGCACAAACTAACTCAATAGTTTTTCTGCGCATGCGCACAAACTATGTACTCGGTATCGTATTCGGTACCTTCGGTTCCGAGCTTCAAAGTACTCGGTATCGTACCGAACTAAGAAAAAAAGGTATCGCCCATCACTACACTCTGATACACAATTTTTACACATGTGTAATCCATTAAATAGTTATGCCTACTTAGAGGGTAGGCACTCCAAAAATTATTAACAAAATTGTGTTGCATATTACAAATTTAACTATCAAAAAAACTCTTCCTTTTATAGTCAACTGTTACTGATACTATTGTGGGTTTATGAACTACACAATTTAATCATATTCATAACAAGTCTCTTCCTGTTATTCTCTTCTAGCAAATTAGCACTTCAAATGAGCTACAAGCAGACTTCAAATTGCACAAGATAATAAAAAATTAAAACAGGAAGAGAATTGTTATGAATATGATTAAATTGTTTATAAGTGATTATGAAAATTATGTGTGGTCTCTACATCGTATCAAAATCATATCGATATCTTCGATATATTGGTGATATCTATCGATATTGTATCAACTTAATTTTTAGCAGTATCATTGATGTACTGCTGGAGATATATGCCCATAACATGTCTGTAGACAGGGAGATTTAGTGACTAGTCACTAATTGTATTTTCACAGTTTTTACAGTAAACACTAATTGGCGTAGTACTAGGGTTTCTATTTGACAACAGGATGTCAAATATGATTTAATTGCATACTTTTGTGTTACCATGGTATAAAATACTGTTTGGAGACGGCATATAACACCCTTGAGATAATTGTCTCAGGCTACGCCCTCGACCAATTATCCTGCCCACAACTGCCCCTCCAACCAGGGCTATATCCTATCAGGAGTCCATGATGGAGAGTGGTAAGAAAGGAGTAGGAGTGTGAAGCGCCCACGCGTTAACAAGATTTTTTTTCAGCCTAGCTTGGCTAGTGGATATACTATTTTTAGAACCCAATGTTTACATCCACGCCCATCAGTCACGTTGTTAAGATTAAGAAATTTGTCAGTGTGTTGTTACTAACATCTGTGGTGGCTACTTCAGCAGTTAGGGATGCGTATTCTTCGATGAAGCGCTTCAAATGCATTAATGTGAAGACATCACTACCAGGCACTCCTTTTGCCAACGCAAAGCTTCTCAAACTGTTTCTAACTGGAGTCAGAATGTTGGAAGAACACCTGGCTGCTAGTCTGGGAGATCTTCGTGGAGTAAGGACAGGCGAAAAGGTCGACAACACTCGTTGGAGACGCCATTTCATTGAGCAAGCATGAGCACGAGGAAAATGCTTTGGGCGCGGTCAGGAACGTGTTCTAAAAATAGTATATCCGCTAGCCAAGTTAGGCTGAAGGAAAATCTCGTTAACGCGTGGGTGCTTCACACACCTACTCCTTTCTTTATGGCTCTCCATCATGGACTCCTGATCCTATACATACATGATTACATGTACATGTGTAAATTATTATGTGAACACTTAACTTAGCCTACTTACTAGAATTAGGAGTAGGCACTCAAAAATTTTTTTTGTACACGACAGTGAAGATATAAAACTGAATCACCCAAACCCTTCCTTTTATAGTCAACTGTTACTAATACTATTGTGGGTTTAAGAATTACACAATTTAATTATATTCATAACAAGTCACTTCCTGTTATTCTCAAATGCAAGTGATGAGGTGGTATCAATATAGTATCATAAATAGATATTGACATTTAAAAGTTACTTAGATGTGTTCTTCACTATATACTATAGATGGAAGGACAGACTACCTTTCACACACACACACACAGAGACACACAGACAGACACACAGACACACAGACACAGAGACACACACAACAGCATCTGTAATAGTAATAGCCTTGCAATAATTAATTAAAAACGCCCACCTAAGTTAATTAGGAGAGCACATGTGTATAAGCACATGGTAGGTAAAGTTTTCAAGGGAGTAGGATCTTTTATAATCCAGTAAGAATGGGCAATTATTTAACTTCAAGGTTTTGTAAATGAGCTATTACTACATGTATTTAATGATGCATTGGTAAACAGGACTCTATAAGCATTTTCAGATACGGATAGAGAGGGGAGGGTTGGGATCCCACCAAAGATTTCTTTAACCCCCAGTTCTGGTTCCCAAGACCAGACTATCCCTGTCAAGAGTCTAGTAACACCAAAGAATCAAACCATATGTGAATGTGTTAAAAGTTAAGATTGTTAATACTATTTATCACACTGCTTTATGTTAAGTAGCTAATTGCTAATCTATACCACATTTTACTATAATCAACAAAGCGTATAGACACTGTAAGCCTGCATGCTAACATAATAACAACAGACCATCCAGATGAGTTGGATAAAACATGAAAATAGAAAACAAGAGCTGAAGGGAGACCTACTATGCCTGTCTAGTTTTTTAAGCTTAGTACTTTAGCTTTATAGGATATCAATGAAATGAAGTAAATGTCAGATACTCGTACCACTGAAGCTTCAGAGGAGAAGTTACCTCTTGACAGAGAGAGGTCTGTTATTCAGTTGCGAGTCAGTCCCCGTACGGCCGCCTGTTCGTTCAGTTGATGGCCTGAGGATCTGGCAAACACTGTCTATCTTTTTTTCTGAACACACACACACACACACACACACACACACATGATGTTTGTAGAAAGAAAGAAAGAAAGACACCTGAGGAAAAGGAAAAATGAAAATGAGAGTTGCATCAGGTGGGTTTCGCACTCTGTACTCCAGACAGATGCTCTACCAACTGAGCTACCAAGGCAGCCCAGCTGGCAGGGTCCGAATCAAACATCTCATATGCCTATATAAACAGACTAACTTAACACTTGGTTGTATGTGTATAAATAGATAGATGCATACATACATTGTGTATATGGCTATGGATCAGTGTTTTTGATAAGCTTGTATGGCGCACCATTGGTCCAAACAGATTGTTATTTAGTACTGCACAGTTAATTATAAGTATATTTGTTAATTGGCTCAAGATGTATTCCCAAGGGTTTATCATTGTTGTTAAGGATGGGTGCGGTTTGTATTTATAGAAGCAATTGTTTCTATTAATAGTAGCAATGGTTACATCAAGAAACTGGCCCTAAGGTGGTAGGTACTCAGGCAATCAAACCATTTTTGATTACTATAATAATAAATATTTAGGGAGTGGTCCAATTGAAATGAAGTTTTCTGTTTGATATTACTGTCATAACATGAAACAGTCTCACCTAGTTACTATGGAAATTTCTGGACTGCATTCGAACTTTATTGAAGTATGTTAGGAGTAGTGATGTGCAATACGTATCGATATATCGAAATATCGATATTTTCATTTAATATCGTGATACAATATTAGCTTTTGGGTGTATCGAAACACTGGAATGGACAGTTTAGTAAACATGGTTTTTCTAATTTGTGTGATTTGATACCTATAAAAGTAATTATAAATAGCTAGTGTGCATAACTTTCATTGATTTCTTTTACCATTTCTTGACAAATACATCCAGATAGGACATTTATTTACATTTTATAAGTGTTTCAATATTATTTCAAATATCGTGATACTGTATCGTATCGTGATATTTTTGGCAGCAATATGCAATACTATTATTTAGTGGTATCGCACATCCCTAGTTAGGAGTACTGGGTTATATCAGGATGTCACTCAAGGATGAAATGATTGTATTCTGTGGTTTGTATAAGTAGTTTGAATGTGCAATATAGCTACAATACTCATCATTGTTCTCATTTCCCAATAACACTTGTGGTGAGGGTTCTGCACTGTGAGGCATTCAGTAATCACATTCATGAGTATAGTATATTATAAAGTCATCATTTCTGGAAATTTCTATACATAACTATTCACTACTATAAATAGTAACAAAACCACACCCCCACTACGTATATGAAGAAGCAGCCATGGTATAGCAACAACACCAACAACCAATGACACAAATTATAATGATGTACAATACAATATCATACTTTAATACCATTTCTGAAAGTTATAATATTGATACTTGGGTTCCCACGTCCTATTCACCACCAAAATTTCATTTAAAAGACATGCATGTACATGTCCATTTAATTTATGATGTGAATACAATGTAGGTAAAGATAATAATAAACCTCTGAAATAAGGACACTTTAAGCTGGTCCCAATGGTGTCCGCATTATAGAGGTTTCACTGTACTTAGCCTATACTTATTAAAAGTAGGTACTCCAAAATGTCCGCATTATAGAGGTTTCACTGTACTTAGCCTATACTTATTAAAAGTAGGTACTCCAAAAGTTTCAAGAAGTTATGATTGGAAGTATATTGCCTTCCTTATATAGTCGACTGTTACTGATACTATTGTGGGTTTATGAATTACACAATTTAATTATATTCATAACAAGTCTCTTCCTGTTATTCTACCACCTAGTCAGCTTCTCACAGGTACATAGGCAGGGAGGGAGAGAACAGAGATTGCATAGCACAAACTGAATTTCTACAGTGACACTATACACAGGACCACTGAGTTCAGCCACCAGTGCTCTCATCATTGAGCTACAACAATCAGCACTTCACAATCCTCTATATACAATGCCCAATTGGAACTGAAGTCACATACCAGGCAGCCCACAATGTATGTGCTGTCATAACCTAGTTAGGAGTCAACTGGAAACATTACTCCTTTAGGAGTAAAGGCATATAAATGCTTTGTAGGATTCCTAATGCTTTGCTAATCTCCCTCATTCAAAATAAAATGTTAAATTCCAATGAATAAATAAGGCTAAAAGAGAGGGAAGTGAAGATTGTGAAGTGCTGATGGTTGCCTGGTTGTTGTATCTCAGTGGTGAGAGCACTGGTGGGTGAAGTCAGTGGCCCTGGGTTTAATTCCCACTGACTGCCACTGTTATTCTCAAATGAGCTACAAACAGACTTCAAAATGCACAAGATAATAAAAAATTTAAAGTTCAGGCTTTTTCTAAAACCTTTCAGTTATGAAATTATGACAAATTTTATAACTCACATTTACTGTTTCCTGATCTTGAGAAGACCTCTGGTAGTAAATGAATACATGGAAATACAACTCATCTTATTTGAAGACTTTAATTTGTCCGATCATATGTGTATCTGAATTTCATTTTTGCAAGCTTTAAATTAATTATGCTAGCATCACGCGTATAGTTACAAGTCTACATTAACATGAAGTAGGTAGAGCTAGAAGTGACTGTCATGTCAGAAAGCTTAGAGCCAGTGTAGTGTTTTGCCAGTGATAGTCTTCACAGATAGCTATCCATACGTCTTATTGCATTTACTATGCTTAGCCCACTCTAGGCGCCCTTGCAACGTATGACCACTATAGGGGCCCTTGCAACATATCACCACTCTAGGGGCCCTTGCAACGTATGACCACTCTAGGAGCCCTTGCAACATATCACCACTCTAGGGACCGGACCCTTGCAACGTATGACAACTCTAGTGGCCCTTGCAACATATTACTACTCTAGGGACCCTTGCAACGTATGACCATTCTTGGGGCACTTGCAACATATCACCACTGTAGGGCCCTTGCAACGTATGACCACTCTAGGGGCCCTTGCAACATATTACTACTCTAGGGACTCTTGCAACGTATGACCACTCTTGGGGCCCTTGCAACATATTACTTCTCTAGGGACCCTTGCAACGTGTGACCACTCTTGGGGCCCTTGCAACATATTACTACTCTAGGGACCCTTGCAACGTATCACCACTCTAGGAGCCCTTGCAACATATTACTACTCTAGGGACCCTTGCAACGTATGACCACTCTTGGGGCCCTTGCAACATATTACTACTCTAGGGGCCCTTGCAACGTATCACCACTCTAGGGGCCTTTGCAAAAATTGAAAAATACACAATATAAACATTATTGATGTACAGATTACTTTTTCATTATTCCTGTTCCTCCATTTAGCTGCTGAAAGCTTAATTCCATATAACAATCTTTATATCTACAAGTATAGACATGTGCTTTACACATGTATAGTACAGAAGTATTATGTTAGCCTCCAGTGTATATAAACTATAAGGAAACCTGGAGTCTAACACATACACACTGGTAATAGTAGTACTTCCATTATTAGTATTGAAGTTATATGGTCACAAAATTTGTAACGGGGGCTAACTATTTATGTAGCCATGGTAAAAAAACATGGAGCTTGAATGAATTGTATGAATGTTCAATGTTTGATGTTGTAGCAGTCACAATTGTATTTGGTCAATTAATGATAAGGTGATTGAGCCTAGAGCTACAACAGACCAGGAAGAAGAAATACAACATGTAAGCTTGTGGAAACTAATATCCAGGGTTCTCTCCAGGCTGTTTTTGAAGTGTACAGAACTCTTCTTGAATGCTAAATAGTCAGTCAATTAATGTTTACATGAACACTTAATTTAGCCTACTTAGGAAGTAAAGTAGGCACCCAAAAATTTAAGATAAGAGAGAAATGTGATAGTAATAAACCTTATGAAACAGATTCCTTATATACTCAACTGTTACTGACACTATTGTGGGTTTAAGAATTACACAATTTAATTATATTCATAACAAGTCTTTTCCTGTTACTAACATCTCAAGCTTTGCTTCAGATTTTCAGTATCAATATCAGTAAATTCTCTGTGTGTAATTTAATTATTTTCCCCCAGATTGGTTGATATCACAATGCTGTATGAGATTGGCTGATGTTCTTGCCCTATCACATTGAAAAGACCTAACTCAATAATAATATACAATGTCATTACTGTGTGTTTCAAATACATATAATGATGACATGAAATTATAATAATAATTAGTTTTTATACTATCTCTGACACAAATGTCTTCTAATATTACATGACATGATAATGTAACGCATTTTAAATTAACATTTATTGCAAAATATTTTTTATGGCCATCCCTATGATTGCTTTCCACAGGATTGAATCTATATACCTGTATATACATATATATAAATATAAATATAAATATATATATATATACATATATATATATATTTGTTTGTGTCACATACACAACTATGCATTGTACACATGTAGTTAAGGAAGTTGCGTCATTCCAGGGGGCTCGTCAATTAATATGATGGCATGTACAGGGGTACGGAAATAGTGACCCAATTGTCAGACATTTTGGCTCACATGCACAGACAGACAGGCAGACAAAACATGATTAACACACTCTTTAACCTACACTTTGAAGTGAGGGAATCATGATTTAGGATTTCTGAATGAAAAAACTACTTTGGACTTACACTTCATCTCATTTTGAGAAAAGTTAGAAAGAATTGAAAATGTATAATATATAGACAGACACACACTTCGTCATTTAGTAATGACAGTAATAAATAGAAGGGAAGTTAATTAGCAATAATATATTATACTAAACATTATATACCTCATCACACTAGCAGCTGTTATCTCACTGGATCTTCTGTCATCAACACTTTGATACTATCAAATAAGTCCATCATGAACTCTTCCATTACAAGCCAAGTTTGAGAAAAAATATGATCCACTTCTGCTCACTATGGTCTGGACGTTTATGCTAGAAATAAAGTTTGAACATAATATATATAATATTCTTATTCATATTTCATGCAAATTTTGTAATTATTTTGCTCACAATTTAAAAACTGTATTCATCAATAAGCTAACATATTTATCAGGCTACTACAAGTACTTAACATTCTCTAGATTGCAATCTCCGTGTGGTACATCAAGGAGTATGGAGCGTGAAACACTCCATGGGTACATAAATACCTTTATACACTCAATGTGCAGAACTACTAATAGACTTATACAGCATTGATCAGTTAGACGTGGCTTAGGAATAAAAAAACACAACTTCTTGTTAATGAAAATTACAAATCAAATACCCTAGTGTTCCTTTTTTAATATTTACTGCATTCCCGCCTCAGATCCAGGACTCGACTCCATGTTGTCTGCAGATCTGCCCACCAAACGTATTGACAAGACCACACCTATAATTAAAGAGGCTACTTTTCTGCTGTTTTAAATCTGAAGATGATGATGAAACCATTCATACAGATGATATTACTCAATGCAATGCTGCAGAATACGTAAATGCTGAAGACAGCCTAAATCAAACCAATGCTGTTGAAGAAAATTCAGTTGTAATTGAATATATTCTTGAAGAAGAGAATGAAATTGCAGTCGAAGACAAAGAGAACCCAATTGCTGAAAATAATAATCAAGAAGTGTCGAATTTAATTGTTCCTCTTACTGATAGCCATGAAAATTTAAATGGTATGAAGGACATTGAGAATGTAAACAAAGAACTAGCAGTCTCTAATGATCATGTTCATCATGACAATGGAGAAGGGAACATAATAATTGTAGTCGAAGACAAAGAGGACCCAATTAAAGATGATAATAGACATGTTCCACTTCTTGACAACCAGGAAAACTCAATTGATGTAAACGATTTTGAGATTAATAAACTGGAAGTTTCAAATGTTATTAAACATGATGCCCAAGAAAAGGAATGTGCTACTGATGAAGAAAATGTGGACAAAGAGGAACATCACAAAAAGGAAGACCCAGTAGCAGTGGATGATGATAAACAAACTAAGAGCTCTGAACATGTTTTACAGCATGTAGTAGAAGATTGTGACTGTGATGAAGAGGAGGAATCCAGATCCCTTACAACAAACAATATTGTACATTATGATCAAAAAGAAAAGGACATTAGTGTAGTTGCAGAGGGTGCAATCGGTCATGGAGATGAAGAAGAGACATCATTTACCATTAAAACATTATTCATTAACCAAATGAATGTTGATGAAACTGACAAGAAATCTGTTGGAATGGAAGGTAATGAAAAAGAAGACCCAATAGCAGTGGATGAGGATAAACAAACTAAGTGCTCTGAACAGCTTTTACAGCATGTAAAAGACTTTGACTGTGAAGAAAAGGAGGAATCTAGATCTCTTACAACAAAAAATATTTTACATTATGATCAAGGAGAAAAGGACATTAGTGTAGTCAAAGAGGGTACAATTGGTAATGAAGATGAAGAAGAGACATTACTTGCCATTAAAATATTATTCATTAACCAACTGAATGTTGATGAAACTGACAAGGAATCTGTTGGAATAGAAGCTAACAAAAAAGAAGACTCAACAGATTGCAGGTGAGCTACTAACAGAAGAATGTTGTGACTGTGACGAAGAGGAGGAATCTAAATCATTTGCAACTGAATATAAATTCATACACAATCACTTGAGTGATATCAAAGAGGGTGATCATGGGAATGAAGGAGAGGAGTCGATTGAAGTAGATGGTAACAAAATGGATGTTGACTGTGAAAAGAAATACCAAGATGAAGAAGATAAGCTTAAGGATTTGTTAACAGTGCCAAAAAGTGAAAAGACAGCAACTGAACATCATACTCATCCTATTATCATTCTTAATGAGAGCAAGAGAAATGGCAAACAAATGGAAGGACTTAAAGGGTAACTGCAACAGAAAAAAATTTTTTTTTATTTTTACAGAAAATGATAGTATTTATTACCAAAACAATGTGTATCAAAAATTAAATGATGTATCAAATCCCAACAGGGAATAATAAGCTGCACAAAAACTGCACTTTGTAAGGTTGCAGTAGTTTAATTTTCTTATCCCACCCACGCTTCCTGTTTAATGCAAGCGCTTCCTCATAAAGAGGAAATGGGGTGCGGTTTTACGTGACATCACAGAAGGGAGTCAATCTCGTGAAGAATGATGAATTCGTGTGTGGCTGCAGGCTGTATTAACAAACATACTGATGGTGTGAGCTTATTTAAGTTTCCTCAGCATCCACATTTAAGAAAACAATGGGCAGATGCTGTGAAAAGAACAAGGGATAAGTGGAGTGGACCGAGTGGTCCAAGCCATTATTCAGTTTTGTGCAGCACACACTTTACTGCAGACTGCTTTGAAAAGTCTTTAGAAAGTTTGGAATAAAACAAAGACCAACACTGAAAAACGATGCTGTACCTACTATTTTTAAAAGAACAAGAGAACCTCCTTGTAGCTCAGAAGAATGCAGTTCTAACTTGCTGAGAAGTAATGAAACTGAACCAAGAAAAAAAGGACAGCATTTGAGAAAAGAAATAGACAGAAAGTGAGATGAGGCTATAATTTTGACTTATATTAGTATTACATATATTTATTAATGTATTACTATTTTTATTAGATAATACAAGAAATGATGATCAAAAATTCTAATGATGAAAGTGAGAAGTTAGGGAGTTATGGACAAGAGAACAGTGAAGATGAGACCAACATTTTTGCTTCACATGTGAAGGTACATACAAACAGATTTGTGTAATTATTAAAAAATAGTTCACTGTTAGAGATATCAGCATGCTATAGAAATAACTTCACAATTTACAATTCTATGGTGTTAAATAATTTTTTTGCATCTCCTTTTTGTGTTAATTTTCTGAAATGCTTAATTATTTAGTCAGTTACTTTTTATATATGATCTATTTACATAAATTAAACAATATTCCAAACAGTGATGCTACTTGGTTTTATCATTCTTTTGTAGTGCCATGAAGTACACAGGTAGACCATAAAAGTGTTGCAACAGGAACTTCACATTCATTGATGAAGGATGTAAAGTTAAAAGATGTGGCAACTGAGACTCTATCAGTTATTAAAGTTAGCACTGCTGTAAGCACAGAAAATGTTCAGAAAAGCAACGTTTGCTTACAAGTTCACCCTGTAGTAGTAAAATGTACAGCTAATTAATGTATGACAAAATTAATTGTAAGATTACTAAATACTTAACACGTTTACAGGTATACAGATAGTGCCATCAGTTTGTGAGATGGGGATACAGTCCAGTTTAATAACAAGGTCAGAAGAGAATATTGCAGATGAAGAATTGAGTCAAAGCAGTCATAGCACAACCAAAGCTCCTACCAGTTTTTTTTTTTCATTCATGCATACTATTATTATAAAAAAATATTAGGGTAATACATATGAAATCCAATATATACTCTCTGTTGGGGGAAATGAGTTTATGATTATATTAACTCCACACGACAGAACAACCACCCTGATATCTCGTCCCAACCAGCCCCGTCTTAGCACCTAAACAAAAGGTATTTTTTTGCAATAACACTATAAATAAATATACTTATTAATTGAACAGGTAGATGTGAAGAACCATGTTCTTGATGTATGTTGCTTGCAATAATACTCGAACGATGAGGCAACTTCACGAGATTGACTCCCTTCTGTGATGTCACGTAAAAACCGCGCCCCGTTTCCTTTTTATGAGGAAGCGCTTGCATTAAACAGGAAGCGTGGGTGGGATAAGAAAATTAAACTACTGCAACCTTACAAAGTGCAGTTTTTGTGCAGCTTATTATTCCCTGTTGGGATTTGATACATCGTTTAATTTTTGATACACATTGTTTTGGTAATAAATACTATCATTTTCTGCAAAAATAAACCAAAAAATTTTTCTGTTGCAGTTACCCTTTAAACTTAAGAATCAGAGTATAGAAATAGAAATGAAGGAAGAAACATTTCACAAAGCAAAACATGTTAGAGTAAGAATAATAATAATTATAGACTACTGTGTACCTCATTACTTTGATACAGGAAAGAAAGCGAAGAAATAAAGGAAGGAGAAGGAGAAGAAGAAAAAGGGGCAGAAAGAAAAGAAGATTTAAATAAATTTTAAAATTAATTGTAGCTTACGCATTTTTCACACATGACAGTCAAACTATACAAACACATGCTAAACAGTTATATTAATGATTATCAGTATCCATAATTATTATTTAAATGTTGTACGTTTGCAGTAACAATACTTCGTTTCACAGAAAACCCAGTGAGCATGCAGATTGCTCCTTCTTTAACATGACTATAATTAATAAGTTTATGATAAAAATAGTAATAACTTTATAAGCGAAAGGTTTTAGAAAAAGTCTGCCTTTTATTTGATACTGAAGTCTGTTGGTAGCCAATTCCTAATCCGAATGAGGTTTATAAGATGACAGGATGTTGTACTTCATTCCCAATATATACACTCAACCATAAAACCCACAATAGGTCTGTAGATATAATTATAGAGAATATAAAAGCACTGTTTGGAATAAACTCAGATCAACATTACATGGAGGCATAAAAATAATATGAATTTTCGGGAAGCCGTATTCAAAACTGAATATTACCCTCGCTTAGGTGGGAGGGTATGGTAATTGTTTTGTTTGTCTGTCTTTTGTTTTCTATAGTTTGTTGGGCACTTTTCTGATTATTAAGGTTGTACTAGGGGGAGGGGTAGATGAAACTCCAATCGGTTTCTAGTCTTGCCAGCTTCTTGCTGCATACAATTCTGTATCTTTTGGAAGCCACACCCACCCGGGATCGGAGTTTAAAATGAATTTTCAGAAAACGGCTCTATTTGGCACCAGTACCACCTTAATTCTTTATGGCCTATAGATCCCTATGATTGCTTTCCCATAGCTTCGAACTATATAAAATATATAATATAAAATTATATATATAATATTATAATAATAATTATTATAATAATTTATTATGTTTGTGTCACTTACACGAGTATACGTTGTATACGTAGTTAAGGAAGTTACGTCATTCCCGGGGGCTCAGCGCTCGGTCAATTAATGGGCGTGGCACATAAAAGAAACCGTGCGCTCAAGCTCCTAGCTCTACAGAGAGTACAGACCAGCAGTAAGAAAGCTGTGTAACTTACGTAGAAACTGCTAGCCATTCTACCTGAAATATATTCTTAAAGTTCTACAAGGTTCTTTAAAAGGTAAAGAGTAGATAATCAAAATAATAACTATAATAGGCTGATGTGTTTCAGGATTGATAAAGTCAGCCATGATTACTGAATGCTGGACACCACAAAGCAGTCATAGGGATATTTAAATTTGTAAAACATTCATAGGGATGTTTTTTTTTCTCTATATACACTTGTTTAGTTTACTAATAATTGTGATATAATAATTTGTTCCTTATTGAATTTCACAGAGCTCTCATCCTCTCAGCATTAAAATGAGTGACAACACAATTGAAAATTATTGAGAGTGCTATAGTTATGAGTGCGATGTGTCTTTACTCAATCTCATTACATAATAAACAACTAATAACTGTCATATAACTGAATTTTGTTACTATGTGCTTTGTTGTATTCTATAGTTGTCCTTTTAGCAGTCTGTAAAATAGCTTTTCTGGAATTTGCTCTTATAAGCTAAAGAATGTCCTACTGACAGAATTGAAACTACAATCAAGCCTTAGTCTCTTTGTAGGTGCTTCTTGTAGTTATTCATCAGAATCATTGATCACTCAGCCATGATTCATGTTTTGTTAAATAATCATGAATAATGTCCAAGTTTGCCATCAAAATTTCATGAACATTATTATGTGGTTCATTTAGGGTGGGGTTAGGGGTAGGTTAGGGTTCAATCAGTATCAAAGTAATCTTAGCCTTTGATGGCAAACTTGGACATCACTCATTTTGTGGTAAAACTGAGACACGCCCTTATGTAGACGCCTACATCTATATCCTGACTTGATATGTGTGAATATGAAGACACGAGCGTGAGTTTTGCATAAAATGCGTGTGTCTCACATGCAATGCGTGAGACTTGAGAGCTCTGATTTCACAAGGTTACCAATTCCATATTACCACACCTATTTTACAAGATAATTAACTTTAACCTTTATAAATAATTAATATTCTTCATTAATAAGTAATTAGTCTTCAAATATTTATTATAACCACACCCATTTAAAATAATTAATTATCCATTATTAACAAATTTACACATGCTATACAAAACAGTATCATATTGAAAATAATATCAATATTGGCCTCTGTATTTCTCAGTATCATGTTGGTTATAAACATTTGTGTATCACCCACCGCTATTAAAATATCAATAGTATATACAACCATTCAAAGCTCTCAAACATTTGACAGTGTTCTGAGTATGCTCTTATAGAGGACTTCAGTCCCTCCTTATAGGTATAATAATCTACATGTATTTCAGTATTAAAGAGTTGAGAAGTAAGGCTAAAGGGTGAGGGAGTACCATATGGTACTACATTTTGGAGGAAACACATGTACTATTGTAGTATTAACAAGTATAAATGTCATGTACATGTAACATATAATAGGTACTGTGTGTTGGAAATACATGTACTTATATACATGATATTATCAGGAAAGAAAGAAAGAAAGACAGAAAGAAAGACACCTGAGGCAATGGAAAAATGAAAATGTACATGTAACATATAATAGGCACTTTGTGTTGGGAAATACATGTACTTATATACATGATATTATCAGGAAAGAAAGAAAGAAAGACAGAAAGAAAGACACCTGAGGCAATGGAAAAATGAAAATGTACATGTAACATATAATAGGCACTTTGTGTTGGGAAATACATGTACTTATATACATGATATTATAAGGAAAGAAAGAAAGAAAGACAGAAAGAAAGACACCTGAGGCAATGGAAAAATGAAAATGTACATGTAACATATAATAGGCACTTTGTGTTGGGAAATACATGTACTTATATACATGATGTTATCTACACTGGTGCTGACAACACTGGAATGGCTAAATAGATTCTTTGATGATAAGTACAAACAAGTGTATATAGAGAAAAAAAAACATCCCTATATTTGCTTTGTGATGACTATGTACTAAGCATTGCTGATGGCACTAGTGTCTCTCCCTTTCTGTGTACTCGAAAGCTGGGGCCTGAAGAAGTAAGTGTAAGCCTGATTGCAGTCTAAGTACACAGATCTTTGATGAACTGACTGAAGTATTCCTACAAGGTTCTAAATGATGATTTCCTCATATCTGAAACTTAACAACTTATTATACTTACTTGTTAAAGATTCTTGCATAATATTTATACTGTTTCTCTGCTATATGGAACAGTTATTAGCAGTTTCTGAATCTTCCTGGCTTGTAGTGATGGGCGATACTATCGAAATAATATCGATACTACCGATACTAGCTTAGTATCGAGTAGTATTGGTATCGAATGAATGCATTAACGAGTAATCAATACCAAACCACGCCCTTAATTTAATTATGTGCGGTTAATAAACTTTAATAAAATTTGATTATAATTAATTTTTTTGAAGTCCTCAGGCCAGTGTAGAGAACTGCGCATGCTCAGTAACACGTGGCAGTGGCCACGTGTTACTGAACATGCGCAGTTTTCCAGTACTCGATACTATCGATACTCAATCCCAAACTACTTGGTATCGTATCGAAATGGAAATTTCTGGTATCGCCCATCACTACTGGCTTGTCTGTAACTCGAACGCGCGTTCTTTTACGCGCCACGCCCATTAATTGACCAAGCCCCTCGAGAATGACGCAACTTCCTTAACTACGTATACAACGCATAGTCGCGCAAGTGACACAAACATATAAATTATATATAAATTATAATAATTATAATTATATATAATTATATATATACATTAAACCCTGTGGAAAGCAATTATAGGGATGGCCCTACGGGCCATAAAAACTGCTGGTGTAACTGCAGTACATCTTTATGACTTATATTAAATTACATTACCATTACAATTGTATTGTACTTAACTGACATATGTATCAATTACAATTAAAATTACACAACTTTAGCTGTAATTGTTAATTGAATTATAATTACAATTGTAATTGAACCCAGGTCTGATATAATATATATTATGTATGAGTATAAATAGATAGATGTATACATATACATGTATGGTTATGGATTGTTATTGGGTAAATATTTAGCATACACAATCTACGATAAATAGATATAGTACTTGTATATGTATGTACATGTACATGAGTTGGCTTAGTCTCAAAATTATCTGTTTCATGAGGGGAGGAAATGTCTGGAGTGGAGACTTTCAAAATGTTGGACAGTTGAAAATATGGAAACATGTGACACAATTAATTAATACAAAAGAAACAAAGTCACTTCTAATTATATAAAGTTGAGTAATTAATATACTTTTCAAGAGCATAGTACATTAATGAGACTCAGGGTTCTAGCTAAAGAGTGGAAGAGAGATGCTGCATTGCTCTATGCAATGCCATTTCTCTTTCTTGTGGTCAAAGGGAATGCAATTAAATCACAAATATGCTTTGAGTTTTGTGTCAGCACTACTCTGTTGAACTTTGGTGAGCTATAACACTGAGACCATTTCAGGAAATTGTACAGATAACTAAAATCACATCTCCAACACTTATATGAATTTTCGAATATTGATACAATGTACTTGGGTTTCCACATCCCTATTCTGTCACTTTATTACTAACACTTTTTAATTCTCAAATATATATAGTATTGGAATAGCACTTAATATCATCAATACTCATTCACAAGCTACACGATTACAATAGTATCAAAATTAATTATTTCTGGTCACCAAAGACACATGTAATATTTAATATTTATTTGAACAGCCTACTTATGTACTCGAAATAGAAGTAGGCATTCAAAAATTAGGATATAAGATACAATTAGATGGTAGTTAATTTTAAGCTCAAAACAGATTCCTTATATAGTCAACTGTTACTGATACTATTGTGGGTTTAAGAATTACACAATTTAATCATATTCATAACAAGTCTCTTCCTGTTATTCTGCCACCTAACTTTGCTTTCAGGCTCTCACAGATACATGGGCAAGGGAAGAGAGAACAGAGTCATTGCATGACATGTGTAAACTTCACCCATAGAATTTGTGTCCATATGCTATGAATTGAGCTATGCATTATATTCCAAATTTGACTACTAATGGTAACAGCACCTATTTAGTATCAGTTCCAGTACATTCTCTGTGTGTATTATTATATTATCTCATATCACAATGCTGTATGAGATCGGCTGATGTTCTTGCACTATCACATTGAAAATGCCTAACTCAATAATAATTTACAATGTCATTACTGTGTGTTTCAAATACATACTTATAATGATGATAATTATAATAATTAATTTTTATACCCTCTCTGAAAAAAAAAAAGTCTTCTAAGTAATATCACATGATGATAGATAATGTAATGTATTTTAAATTATGGATTTACAAAACATATTTTTTGATTCCTACATAACAAATATTAATATTAGTAGTACCAATGTTGTACAGTATATGTAAATAGTATGAATATTTGGGAAATTTCAATAAATCTTATTGTTGCTTATCTCCCAATCTGTTTGTGAAATTTAATATTAATATAAACAAGTGTATATAGAGAAAAAAACATCCCTATATTTGCTTTGTGATGACTATGTATTAAGCATTGCTGATGGCACTATTGTCTCTACCTTTCTGTGTACTCCTGGGGCCTGAAGACGTAAGTGTAAGCCTAATTGCAGTCTAAATACACAGATGTCTGATGAACTGACTGAGGTACTCCTTCAAGGTTCTAAATGATGACTTCCTCGTGTCTGAAACTCAACAACTTATCATACTTACTTGTTAAAGATTCTTGCATAATATCTATACTGTTTCTCTGCTATATACAACAGTTATTAGCAGCTTTACATCCTTTCTGAATCTGGTCTGTAGCTCAAACCCGCGTTCTTTTACGCGCCACGCCCATTAATTGACCGAGCCCCCGGGAATGACGCAACTTCCTTAACTACATATACAACGCATAGTCGCGCAAGTGACACAAGAATATAATATAAAATTATATAATTATATATAATATTATATATAATTATATATACATTAAACCCCGTGGAAAGCAATTATAGGGATGGCCCTACGGGCCATAAAAAAATTCATTTCTTTATTTAGAACTAATATGGTCCATAAAATTAACAACTCTGAGAAGTTTTTAGTCAATTTTGTATAGTGAAAATTTCCCAATCTACAGTGTTTGAAGCATACATGTTATATCATGTACATCACATTTCAGGGACAGCGTGGTTGATTATACACAGATGAAATTTAAGTAAAAATTTTGCTCTAAATATATAGCCCATGGGTAAAAGTTTTGTGTTTTGACAATATTCAAGTATTTCACAATAAAAGTTTTGTGTTCACCAAAACTGCTCACATGTGGCAGGTGTAACCATTATTTTCACGAATACAAATTTCGCAGTTCTCAAGTTTTCGCCAAAAACACGAAATATATAGCTCACAAAAAATTTAGGGCTAAACGCTACGGAATATTTCTATTGTCTATTCTAGTATTCATGGTCAAGTATCAAGCATAATTAAATTGTTTTGATAGTATCTCCCATCACTATAATTACAAATACATTTAGTTATGAAATAATGACATATTTTATTACTCACAGCTACTGTTTCCTGATCTTAAGAAGACATGAATACATGAAAATACTACTATGAGACTATCACTGGCAAAACACTGCTTCAAACACTAGCTCTAAGCTTTGACATGACAGTCACTTTCTAGCTCTACCTACTTCATGTTAACTATTTATGTATTAATCAATATCATGAACTATGGCAAAAAAAAACATGGAGCTATAAAGTGATATAAATGTTCAAAACTAATGTTTGATGTTGTAGTAGTCTCAATTGTATTTGGTCAATTACACACATGTAAATGAACGTGTGATTGAATCCTTGAGACCAGCAAAAAGAATTAAGCTTGTGAAAACTAATAGCCAGGATAGCCAAGGTTCTCACCAGGCTGTTTTTAAAGGGTACAGGAAAAAAAAGTACCCTTCTTGAATGATAAATAGTCAGCTGTACCCTTGAATGCTAAAATGTGTACAGCATTGTTCTTGTTGGAAGCAGGATATTACAAGTGGTCGTGGCTAGTCGTGGCTTCACACTAAAAGTATGATATATGGTTGTTAATTCATGAATAATTAAAAATTAACCTTCTTGATTGATTTTCTGGCAAGAACCCTGCTAATAGCTGATGTAGATAAAATAATTTATACAATATAACTGTTAAGAATGGAAAAACAATCATATTGTAGCATGAGAAAGTATGGAGAGAAATATTGAATTACATAATTTAGACCTGTTATCCCACATATTACGTGTAAATAACTGGTTAAGCTATCTTGTGCATGTGATAAACTCTTCACATCCTATATACAGTTACAAACATTGTAAGATAATGATGAGTTGATTCTGGGATGTCAAACTTAACTATTAAAAGAACTGAATAGAACAGAAGTCACTATAATCTTGAGTTATTATGGCCCGTAGGGCCATTCCTATGATTGCTTTCCACGGGGTTTAATGTATATATTCTTGTGTCACTTGCATGAGTATGCGTTGTATACGTAGTTAAGGAAGTTGCATCATTCCGGGGGCTCGGTCAATTAATAGGCATGGCGCGTAATAGAACGCATGCTCGAGCTCTACAGACCAGCAGAAAGAAGTTGCTTGTAGCTTACGTATAGGCTTAGTATTTTTCAGGTTAAATTGCATGTCTTTTTTCAAGGTGTTAATTTCGGGTTTAATACCTTCTTGACAAAAAAGGATCAAAATCGGGTTTTACTTAATTAGACCTAATCTTTTTCTGGTTAAAACATCAATCTCCGACAGCACAATATCTACAGCAACAGAACCATCAGTGTCAGGAAATTTAGATTTCTTGGTCTTGAAGTATTCTGGGTGGTCAAGAACCCATTCTGAAGGTGTCTACCTTTCCTTCAATGATTGTGAACACGTGGAGTCTGGAAACCACACCCATCGGTGAGGGGTTGGGCAGCCAGAATAGGCTGGGACACTTGGTGAAATCACAGGTCATTTTCGGGTTAAACCCGAAACAAAAATTTGACCTCGGGGAGTTAAATTCTGGTGTAATCGGGTTAAACTCAAAAAATACAAAGCCTACTTACGTAGAAACTGAAACTAATAGCAAGCTATTCTACCTAAAACATATTCCTAAAGTTCTACAAAGTTCTTTAAAAGGTAAGGAGAGTAGATAATCAAAATAATAACTATAACAGGCTGTTGTGTTTCAGGCATGATAAAGTCAGCCATGATTACTGAATGCTGGACACCACAAAGCAGTCATAGGGATACTTCTTTCTTCATAGTGATGTTTTTTTTCCGCTATATACACTTGTTTTCTTATGCTCTTAGTACATGTAAGTCATGTGTTGAGTTATGCTCATACATCAGACCTTCTACTCTAAGCTACTGTACTACTAGGTAAATGGAATCTA
This sequence comes from Petrosia ficiformis, assembly GCA_947044365.1. Taxonomy (NCBI): domain Eukaryota; kingdom Metazoa; phylum Porifera; class Demospongiae; order Haplosclerida; family Petrosiidae; genus Petrosia; species Petrosia ficiformis. The sequence continues at coordinate 4,572,841 of OX345640.1, read as the reverse complement.
TAAATAGTAACAGGACTAATTATAATCATTCACATATAGCACCCATTCTATGCTATTTATATTTTGTCACACACAATTTTTTTATTAAGTTTCACTCATAATAAAATTTGAAATGAATATAAACACATTCAATACTCATTTACAGGCTACATGATCATTTCTGGTATCCCATAAAAGCCTCATTTAACAAGACATGCATATACATACTACATATGTAAGTCATTATGTGAACACTTAACTTAGCCTACCAACTAAAATTAGGAGTAGGCACTCAAAAATTAGTCTAGGGTTTAGATGTAAAGTAGTAAATATGTGACTCCCAAACTCTTCCTTATATAGTCAACTGTTACTGATACTATTGTGGGTTTAAGAACTACACAATTTAATCATATTCATAACAAGTCTCTTCCTGTTATTCTCAATTGCTTTGATAGCTGAAATACTAAGGTGATGGACATTTAAAAGTTATTTAGAAGTGTTCTTCACTATAAACTATCCAAAAGCTAAAACCCTTTTAGTAAGCCTAATACTACCTTGGTTAATTTAGTTTCTCAAACTTTTAGTTTAGTTATAGTTTAATTAACTAAGGTAATATTAGTCTTACTAAAAGGGTTGTAGTTTTAGTTTTTATCATGTCAAAATCTGGTGCTCAAATGAGCACTGCTATTTCTCACTCTGTGTAATCCATTAAATGATTATGCCTACTTACAGGAAGTATGTAGGCACTCCAAAAATTATACACCAAATTGGAGTCATATTTTACTCATTCATCTATCCAAACTCTTCTTTTATAGTCAACTGTTACTGATACTATTGTGGGTTTAAGAATTACACAATTTAATCATATTCATAACAAGTCTCTTCCTGTTATTCTCAATTGCTTTGATAGCTGAAATACTGACATTTAAAAGTTATTTACAAGTGTTCTTCACTATAAACTATCCAAAAACTAAAACCCTTTTAGTAAGACTAACATTACCTTAGTTAATTTAGTTTCTCAAACTTTTAGTTTAGTTATAGTTTAATTAACTAAGGTGATATTAGTCTTACTAAAAGGGTTTTAGTTTCAGTTTTAGTTTTAGTTTTAGTTTTAGTTAAAGTGCCCGTTATTGGCCAATTTTCAATTTAGTTAGCAGTAGATCTGTAATTTAGTTATAATTCAGTTAACTAAAAGTCCCAATGCCTTACTAAAACCACACTAATAATTATATATATATATATATATATATATATATATATATATATATATATATATATATATATATATATATATACACGTATTTGTATAAATAGATAGATTTATACATATAATTATGCCTATGGATCAGTGTTTTTGATAAGGTTATATGGTGCACCATTGGTACAAACAGCTTGTTATTTGGTACTGCACAGTCTCTCATTGGGCTAGATGGCACAGTTAATTATGAGTACTTTTCGTTAATTGGCTCAAGATGTATTCCCAATGGCTCACACACTAACCAATATTGAGCCAATTTGGCCCATGCTTCAAAACATATCAAAAACTCTAGCTGCTATGGATGATTATAAAATAGATGTAATAATGGGTAAAATATACACGATCTACGATACATTAATACAAGTACTTGTATATGTTATGAGACTATGAGTTAGCTTAGTCTTGAGGCAATCTGTTTCATGAGGGGAGAAAATGTAATGGAATGTGTGACACAAATAATTATTACAAAAGAAACAGTCACTACACATGATGATGTCTTTGGACTCAGTATAGAGCTGATTAGCCATTTTCAGTACTCTCATTCATGAACATAGAATATTTTAATGTGATCATTTCTGGAAATTTCTACATGTAACTATTCACTACTATAAATAGTAACAAAACCACACCCCACATTTCTGGCATAGCACCACTATCAAACAATGACACCAAATAATTATATTGATAGACAAAACAATACCAAAGCCTTAAAAACTAAGATTACATAAAAATATTCTTGGGTTTATCATTGTTGTTAGGGATGGGTGCGGTTTGTATTTATAGAAGCAATTGTTTCTATTTATAGTAGCAATGGTTACATCAAGAAACTGGCCCTAAGGTGGTGGGTACTCAGCAATTAATATATTCATTAACTACAATGCATTTCTGATTACGATAATAAATAGATTTTTAGAGAGTGGTCTAATTGAAATGAAGTTTTCTGTTTGATATTAATGTCATAATATGAAACAGTCTCACCTCGTTACTATGGAAATGAAAGGTAAAACGTCTGATAGCCTAGTGAATTAGGCTTATTAACCCTTGCCTTAATAGACGGAGCAAAGGGCTACTGTAACTGTTTTGTCTGTCCGCAAAATTTCTGAACTGCATTACAACGTATGTTCACTCAAGGATGAAATGATTGTATTCTGTGGTTTGTATAAGTATTATACTATTTTGGATGTGTAATATAGCTATCCTAATTATCATTGTTATCATTTCCTAGTCACACTTGTGGTGAGGGTTCTGCACTGTGAGGCATTCAGTAATCACATTCATGAGTATAGTATATTATAAAGTCATCATTTCTGGAAATTTCTACACATAACTATTCACTACTATAAATAGTAACAAAACCACACCTCCACTACTTATATGAAGAAGCAGCCATGGTATAGCAACAACACCAACAACCAATGACACAAATTATAATGATGTACAATACAATATTATACTTTAATACCATTTCTGAAAGTTGTAATATTGGTTTCCACGTCCCTATTCACCACCAAATTCTCAATTACAAGATACGTCCATTTAATTTAAACATGTGAATACTTAGCCTACTTACTAAAAGTAGGCACTCAAAAATTTTCAAAATACTATTTACATCAGCCAACTCTTCCTTTTATAGTCAACTGTTACTGATACTATTGTGAGTTTAAGAATTACACAATTTAATCATATTCATAACAAGTCTCTTCCTGTTGAACTGCAACCTAACCTAATTCCAAATCCTCATTATTTTGTTTTCAGGTTCTCACAGATACACGGGCAGGGACAGACTCATTGCATGCACATGTGTAAACTTCACTCATATATACAGAATTTATGTGTCCTGATGCTATGAACTGAGCTATGTGTTAATAACCTACATTCCAAATCTGACTGCTAATGGTAACAGCACCTATTTAGTGTCAGTTCCAGTACATTCTCTGTGTGGATTATTAAGATTATCTCAAATCACAATGCTGTATGAGATCAGCTGATGTTCTTGCACTATCACATTGAAAAGACCTAACTCAATAATAATTTACAATGTCATTACTAATACATAATTTATGGCCTGTAGGGCCATCCCTATGACTGCTTTCCCACGGGTTCGAACTATATATATTCCTGTTATTCTACTTCCTAACATCCCGAGCTTTGCTTCAGATTTTTAGTATCAGCATCAGTATGAGTACCAGTATCAGTACCAATAAATTCTCTGTGTGTATTTTAATTATTTTCCCCCAGATTGGTTCATATCACAATGCTGTATGAGATTGGCTGATGTTCTTGCCCTATCACATTGAAAAGACTTAACTCAATAATAATATACAATGTCATTACTGTGTGTTTCAAATACATATAATGATGACATGAATTCGAAATAATAATAATAATTAAGCCCGTAGGGCCATCCCTATGATTGCTTTTCCACGGGTTCAAACTATATATATGTTTGTGTCACTTTACACGAGTACACGTTGTATATGTAGTTAAGGAAGTTACGTCATTCCCGGGGGCTATGGGCGTGGCATGAAAACGAATGCACGCTCAAGACCAGCAGAAAGAAAGCTGTGTAGCTTACGTAGAAACTGGAACTAAAAGCTATAGCTATTCTGAAGTATATTCTTAAAGTTCTACAAGGCTCTTTAAAAGGTAAACAGAGTAGATAATCAAAATAATAACTATAATAGGCTGATGTGTTTCAGGCATCATAAAGTTAGCCATGATTACTGAATGATGGACACCACAAAGCAGTCATAGCCTCATAGGGATACTTTTTCTCTATATATCTCTGAAAAAATGTCTTCTAATATTACATGATGATGATAATGTAATGCATTTTAAATTAACATTAATTTTATTGCGAAATATTTTTATGGCCATCCCTATGATTGCTTTCCACAGGATTGAATCTATACACCTGTATATATATATATATATATATTTGTTTGTGTCACATACACAACTATGCATTGTACACATGTAGTTAAGGAAGTTCCATCATTCCAGGGGCTCGTCAATTAATATGCATGGCATGTACAGGAATGCAGACTGGTGAAATAGTGAGCCAGTTGTCAGACATTTTGGCCTATTTTTATCCCTTTTGTCCTGCTGCCCATATACTTTGTAAGTTTGAATACAGTTCAGTTTTAATTTACTGGACATTCACTAGATTTGTTTGACAATGTCCAGCATGACTGGCTGTTTCCACACCACTGGGCAGGTAATAGCTTGAACTCTGCAGACAAGCAGGAAGAAAGCTGCTAGTAGTTTTTGTGTATGAAATAATAGCTCTTCTAACAGAATTGTGTTCCTAATTAGAGGTCTACAACAAACTTTAAAAGACTGGATAATGAATGTAATAGACTGATATGTTTCACATATGATGACATCACGAAGCAATCATTAGGATACTTGTTTAATTTACACATGGACATGTAATACATGTTTAACAGTTATACCTTTGTCAGAATACTCATCTGAAACGTTTATATAATATAGTACCAACTACCTTATTTTGGGAGATTATTATGTTTTCTAAAATGATGGTAAAATTGTAGTTTATATAAACAAAGAAATGTCATAATTATGGTAATGACCGTGAGATGGTAGCTGTGCTACATATCTTTGAATGATACAAGATTACTATGGTCAATAATTGAAACTGGTAATACAAGCTATCAAAAAATAAACTATGCTAATAGTAGCTAGTATACATTAGTATTGCTTTAATTACTATAGCCATAGCTAAACCCATTTTAGACAAGCATTGTGACTTTTAGTTAACTAATATATTTAAGGTGATGTTCAGATAGCTAACACATTCATAACCATTTAAGGTGTTACAGACATTTTGCAGGACGTGACTTTGACGTAGTTTTGTCATTCAGAAATCGTAAATCATGATTCACCTGCACTTTGAAGTGAGGGTAATCATGATTTATGATTTCTGAATGACAAAACTACTTTGGACTTACACTCCGTTATTTTGTAGTGACGGTATTAAATAGAAGGGAAGTTAATTAGCAATAATACTAAACATTCTATACCTCATCACACTAGCAGCTGTTTTCGAACTGGATTATCTCTTTGATACTATATATCAAATAAGTCCATTATGAAATTTGTCCTCTTCCATTACAAGACGAGGTTGAGAAAATGATCTACTTCTGCTCACTATGGTCTGGACTTTTAAGCTAGAAATAAAGTTTGAACATAATATAATTATATATATATAAATATAATTGTAATTATTCTTATTCATAATTATTATTTTCATGCAAATTTTATATTTATTATAAGCTCACAATTGTATTCATCAATAAGCTAACATATTTATCAGGCTACTACAAGTACTTAACATTGCAATCGCTGTGTGGTACATCAGGGAGTATGGAGCGTGAAACACTCCATGGGTACATACACTTACCCTCAATGTGCAGAACTACTAATAGACTTACACTAGCAGCGTTGATCAGTTAGACGTGGCTTAGGAAATAAAAAACACAACTTCTTGCTAATGAAAATTACAAATCAATCACTCTGGTGCTCCTTTGTTAACATTTCTTTAGTCTTTTAATTATAAGTCTTTACTGCATTCCCGCCTTAGATCCAGGTATCGACTCCATGTTGTCTGTATTTAACCCCCACCAAACGGCAAACGTATACATTATCACGTTACGTCACGTTACGTCACGTTGCGTCACGGTTACATCTGTCGCTTCGATCGATCGATCGATCGACGCTAGCTAGACATAGCGTGATTAGCGTCCGCGTTACAGTCAGACGTGAAGACTTGCGCTTCATGATGAAGTTAAAGAGGCTACTTTTCTGCTGTTTTAAATCTGAAGTTGATGATGAAACCATTTATACAGATGATATTACTCAATACAATGCTGCAGAATACCTAAATGCTGAAGAAGACAGCATAAATCAAACCAATGCTGTTGATGATGACCAAGAAAATTCAGTTGTAATTGAATATATTCTTGAAGAGAATGAAATTGAAGTCGAAGACAAAGAGGACACATTTCCTGAAAATAATAATCAAGAAGTGTCGAATTTAATTGTTCCTCTTACTGATAACCATCAAAATTTAAATGGTATGAAGGACATTGAGAATGTAAACGAAGAACTAGCAGTCTCTAATGTACTTGATCATGTTCATCATGACAATGGAGAAGGGAACATAATAATTGTAGTCGAAGACAAAGAGGACCCAATTAAAGATGATAATAGACATGTTCCACTTCTTGACAACCAGGAAAACTCAATTGATGTGAATGATTTTGAGACTAATAAACTGGAAGTCTCAAATGTAATTAAACATGATGTCCAATGTGCTATTGATAAAGAAAATGTGGACAAAGAGGATATTGAACAACATCACAAAATGAAAGACTTAATAGCAGTGGATGATGATAAACAAACTAAAAGCTCTGAAAATCTTTTACAGCATGTAGTAGAAGATTGTGACTGTAATGAAGAGGATGAATCTAGATCACTCACAACAAAAAATATTGTACATTATGATCAAGAAGAAAAGGACATTAGTGTAGTTGAAGAGGGTGTAATCAGTCATGGAGATGAAGAGACATATGCAGAAGACTTAATTGTAGTACATGACAGTAAAGTAAAGGCCAAGGCTCAATGGATTGCAGGTGAGCTACTAACAGAAGAATGTTGTTACCGTGATGAAGAGGAGGAATCTAAATCATTTGCAACTGAATATAATTTTGTGCACAATGACTTGAGTGTTATCAAAGAGGGTGATCATGGGAATGAAGGAGAGGAGTCGATTGAAGTAGATGGTAACAAAATGGATGTTGATTGTGAAAAGAAATATCGAGATGAAGAAGAGAAGGATTTGTTAACAGTGTCAAAAAGTGAAAAGTCAGCCATTGAACATCATACTCCTATTATCATTCTTAATGAAAGCAAGAGAAATGGCAAACAAATGGAAGGACTCAAACTTAAGAATCAGAGTATAGAAATAGAAATGAAAAAAGAAAAATTTCACAAAGCAAAACATGTTAGAGTAAGAATAATAATTTATTATAGACTACTGTATACCTCATTACTTTGCTACAGGAAAAAAAGCGAAGAAATAGAGGAAGGAGGAGAAGAAAAAGGGGGAGAAAGAAAAGAAGATTTAAATAAATTTAAAAATTAATTATAGCTTACACATTTTTCACACATGACAGTCAGACTATACGCTAAACAGTAATATTAATGATTATCAGTATCCATAATTATTATTTAAATGTATTAAGTTATTGTACGTTTGCAGCAACAATACTCCGTTTCACAGAAAACCCAGTGAGCATGCAGATTGCTCCTTCTTTAACATGACTATAATTAATGAGTTTATGATAAAAAATTAATAGTAATAACTTTATAAGAGAAAGGTTTTAAAAAAGTCCTATTATTTGATACTCAAATAATTTGAAGTCTGTTGATAGCCTATGCCTAATCAAAATGAGGTTTATAAGACGACAGGATGTTGTACTTCATTCCATTATAACACTCAACCACAAAACCCACAATAGGTCTGTAGATATGATTATAAAGAATATAAAAGTACTGTTTGGAATAAAATCAGATCAAAATTATATGGAGGCATAAAAATAATATGGAAGCCGTATTCAAAACTGAATATTACCCTTGCTTATAGGTGAGAAGGTATGGTAATTGTTTTGTCTGTCTGTTTTTTTTTTGTTTTCTATAGTTTGTTGGCACTTTTCCGATTATTAACAGAGGTAATACAATTATAAAGTTATGAGAAATTCAAAAGCGGTACGTTTAAATAATTAGTATACCTTTTGTATTACAAATGATAACCGTCACTGTTTGCCGAATTTTTTTATTTTGTGTGAATTCCCTTTTCACTTAACTTTAATATTTTTATGAATGGAATTACCATGTAGATATAAATGTAATTATTGGTAACATAATTGATTTTACTGTATTAATAACAATTATAATTATTTGTTCAATTCCAACTCCAATCAAATAACCCAGTTTTTAGTCAGACTCCAAATTAAAGTTTAATATAACTTCAATATTTGTAATTGTGATAATAAGGAAGCTCTTTCAATCACAGGGAACACAAAAGGCCCAAGAAGTTAAACATACTTTGCAAAATGCCTGAGGGTTCTCAGGATAATTGCTATTGCACATGTAATAATTACTATATACTAAGGTGCACTATGCAAGTGCGATTTCTTTATTCATATATAATTATAATTATTCCAACTTTTTCTTAAGTGGTAAGTACTCATAATCTTGGTCTTATTAACACAGTAACAAATATCTGTACAGGCTAACATTACAATACTCGGAAGAAAATAGTATATCAAAGAAATTGCTATTTATCATCTTAGGTATTAATTTGAAGCACAAGCACTTTGTACTTTTACCAAATGCTTAAACACAAGTACAGAAGTGCTTTGCTGCACGTCCGGTTCCAATGCTCTTCAAATTACTTAGATTGCAAAAACATGAACATTAGTGAACATACTACATAGGATATGGAGTAAATTACTAACCAGTTTTATTTACAAGATTTGTGAATACAGTTGACACTACAATTATGCTCACAGACACTAATGGTACATTCAGGCAGATATCCCCAAACAAAGGATGACGAGACATATCTTTGTAATACCATGTGATCATTAAATCTGAAACTGTTCTCTTTTGAAGAACCTGCTATGAGTAATTAATAAACACACAAGTAATTCATCACATATACCTCCAATTGGAGCAGCAAATTTTAAGTAAAATAATCCCCAAGTACTATGAAGATCCATCCTCATATTATTCGTTTGACTGGATCTTTTACATCAAACATTGTATTAAAACAGAGAAATGTTCCTGCACATGATATTGTAACCGTGAGACCTTCTTTGGGTACTGAAAGCTTCAAGGCCACATTCCTAAGACAGACAATCCAAATTCATATAAATGCTACATGCAATTGAAGATGTTTCTCATTAAAATTAATCATTTCAATGACCTTTTTGTGGGTAAAGAATATAATAGAAAAAGAAATGTGCCATCAATTATTAGCTACTATCAATAATACAATACATACACACAGAAAACAACACATGTAATTATGAATGGAAAAGGAATTATATAACTATAAGTGCAAAAAAAACAGAAAATTACATGGTAAGTGTTTATATTAGCATATTCTTTATCGGACAATATTTTTTTCCATATTTCACTGAAGTAGTTTTCTTATCAGCTCGGTGAATTTTGTTTTGTATTTGTGCTTTTACTAAATGATGGTGATGAGGGGCCAACTTGTGCTTCAGTTTCCTGTATTGGGAATTGGATATCATCAGGGGAGCCTGGATCTTCACTGGGCAGCTTTTGTAATGGAAGTTTATTGACAATGCCTTCAGATGGGACAACTTCCATTTCATTTGAATCAGTTGGTGAAGGGTCTAGGAAATCCCAAATGAGAATAGTGTCATCATGTGAACTACTAACAATTTGGAAATCATCAAATTGTAGTCGGAAAACTCGACCAGTATGTTCCTGGGATGGAAAAAAAATGGAAAAATAATTATGTGCTACAACCAGGGTGTGGAAACAGCCAGTCACTCATACAGGACATTGTCTGATAAATCTAGTGAATGCCTGGTGAATTGAAACTGAGCTGTATACAACGTATATGGGGAGCAGAACAAGAGTGGTGAAAATAGGCCAAAATGTCTGGCATTTTATTGTACCGTATACTGTTATACAATGTATCACTGAATATTTAATTACTGTTTAAAGTGAGTTGAATATTTAGTGTACTACAGAGTGTAGTACAAACACAAAACATAAACATTTTATTGACTCCTACTGTACATGTATGATATTATTTACTAGCTAGAAAAAGAAATCTGATGCCCCCACTCCCCTTAATGAAACCCTAAATAATACATATACAATGTACATGTATGTGAGAAATGCAGAACAATGGTTTTCACTAAGGCCCCAAAAATGTCCATATGGTTTGTTACTGTACATGTGAACGTATTAACTTACTGATAATGTCTTCACACACAGGTTACTCGCCGGAGTTCGTGGATCTAATGCAGCTTTGAGATCCCATACTTTAATAGTACTATAGATAGTATGATAGCTAAATTATCTAATTAATTATAATGAAACTCACCCATCATAAGCTCCACTAACAATTTTATTATCATCAAATCGTATACATCTATAATGTGTAATGATGAAATAAATGATAATTACTTGAATTAGTGCCAAAACAAATAATCCTTTAGTGAAATATTCATTTATTATTTCCATATTTGAATGTACATGTATATATTGTTGGTATTCAGTTGTTGTTTGCACATGTGCAGAAACAAAATACATGCAATCTTTATGGAAATCAAATGGCGGGAGAGAAGTTACTTGCTTAGTGTTGCTGGCATTTGAGGCTTGTAGATCACAAAATGGACAATACAAACACAGAGGCTGTTGTTATGCACATCTATAGTAGTTACTTACAGTTGAATATCAAGCTAACATTAAATATTTCCCATGAAACAAGCCATGACAAGTTAAAAAGTGAAATAATTCATTCATTAAATGCCAAAACGCAGTATTTATTTTGGCAATAGTATGAATTGCGAGATGAATTTAGATCAGTGTTACCACGTAAATTAATGAAACAGCTCAATTTGACATCCACATAAATTAATAATGTGACCACACATACTTTTCCCACCCACTTAAATGGACGAGGCTAAGGTTGGAGGATCCTCAATAAAATCTCCAAAACAAGTACATATACTCCTTGCCATTGCAAAGTGCAAACTATAACAGAACTTGCTTTCACTACCAATTGGTACCACTATATCCATGCGAGTATTTGAACTTGACATGACTCGCATTTCTCCATACTCTCTCGGGAAACAGATAGTTTAGTTCTAAGTAAATGTACTTACCCTGGATGTTTAAAGCATTCTTCAGCTCTGATGATAGTGAAAACTATACTTTTTAGAGATGAGTATTGGTCATCAATAATCTTTTCCAGTATTTGTATAATATATAATACAAGGAGTCTTGAACTAGCATTGAGGCCTGTCTATACATGTAACTATTTCCAAGGTCTATAATAAGGCTTTCTAGCATAGCTACACTGTTTCAAAATGTTTAAGAAAGCAGCAAAAATTTGCATTATCATCCACTCAATTTTGTATTAAAGGTGTGGCTTCCGCTTTGGTCTTTAAAGCTCATTGTATAACACATTTAACACACTTTGTGGGAAACACTGATTTAGATATTATGCATTTATTACCTGACTAGCTCCTCATGACCTTCCAATAATCTCAAACAAGCTCCACATTCAACATCCCAAATCCTATTATAAATTTATAATAAACATCATGTAATAACAGATACATGTCAGTCAGTATCTTTGCAATCAATTTATAGTGACACAGACTCACTGACACTGAAGTCATTCATGTTCACCATGATCTCAGAAAATTGTTCAAAACTTTAATTTGGATTGATCAACAATAATTTTACCTTTACATTTCATATAATTATCCTTCCCGTTCTGTTTGTCAAATTTCAATCCATTACTTCATTACTGAGTTACAGTATTAACCTTATGACACTAAACTATACATTATAGTACAATATACACATAAACCCTAATTTTGAAGTCAACGTGAATGTAAACAGATCAATATTTACTTTATTGTCCTTTTTATATTCTGAAACCCAAACAACTCATAGTCATTTAATTCCCACTTCTTCTGTTTAAAGGTTCTTCAATAATAATCTTTGTAGTCTCCTTTAGCAGTTTGTACAAGTTCCTTACTACTGATTACATGTATATGTTAGCTTATGTGCCCAATCTTCAAGTGTGACACACATTACTTGAGAAAGTCCAATAATGATGTAAATTAACTTGCTTGTGTACTCCAACTTATAAGCTCATAATTCCATACAAGTGTATGTATATTATTTATACATGTACATGTATATTTATTATGGCCTGTAGGCCCATTCCTATGATTTGACATTTCAAAAACATGTTACTAAACCACGCCTACTATTGATAACGGAGCCAGAGCGCTGTGAGAGGATACCATGTCACGCCATAGGGATACTGTTGTTGGAGAAACTCTACCTTGTGTAGCAGTCAAGTAACAGTAGTGAGTAGCTAAAATTTTACTGTACTTTAATTTGACAAATTTTCCAATTCGCCAAAATATTTCCTTCGTCAACAAAACCCACTGTACAATTTACACTCTTGATAAGATGCACATAATAGTACTTATAAATCTCACCTAATAGTGTTATCAGAGGAGCCACTGACTACATGATTTCCTCTATACTGCAAACAAGCTATTCCTCTTCTGTGTCCATGTAGTGTACATACAAACTCGCTATTACTAGTTCTCCAAACCTGTTATGAGATGTAAAATTCTTACTAAAATACAATCATACATTGTACATGTATATAATTGTCTAATGAGGTCCACAACAACAGTGGAGTATTTTTCAGCATAATTTGAAGTTTTGAATACATGTAATTTTGGTAATTTAAAAGTTGGTTGTCACTTCATGTAGTATAGTAGCTATATTACCAATTCAAAATAGTATAATACATATACAAACTACAGATTACAATAATTTCATGCTTGATTGAGGACAAATACGATAATACACACCCAACATACTTCTTTTATCGTCAGACTACATAAATATAAAATTGTTTTGTGATGTGTGTTTATCCATATAAATTTTTGTAACTATAAAATGACAAAAACGTTTATAGTCCAACTATTGACACTCTATGATCTGAGTATTAAGTAATTAATGAACATAACTAAATCACAAAACATCTACTAAAATAGATAACATCAAGTCACCTTTATAGTTCTATCTCCTGAAGCAGATACAATATATTTTTCATCAAAATCTACAACATTGACTGCAGCTCTATGACCCACTAATACTCTTCTGAGGATAATGTCAGAGGCAGTGTTTATATCCCATACAGCTATTGTACGATCCTAGAATGGATGAGATGAGATGAGATTAGTAGTATGTGATAATTATCATAAATGATGGCATGTGATGTAAGTACCACAAATTGACATTAAAACATTACTGGTATCAATTTTCCTCTGCAAAGCTTTCAACCAAAGAGGATAAACCAACACATAAATAGCATGGTTTGTAATATATATTGTAAATAAGATTATAAAATGAATGATTATGGCCAGTAGGGCCACGCCTATGATTGCTTTCCACAGGGTTGAATCTATATAATTATATATAATTATATATGTATATACATGTATATATATATATATATATATATATATATATATATATATATATATATATATATATAATTATATATATGATGTGGATAGTTGATCTGATTCTTGATGCATACATGTACAATGTATATATACATTAGGATATTATGATGTCTAGTATACAACATGTATATGACAATAGTGACTTCATTCAGTCATAACATGCCTACTTTCCCACAATCTAGTTATACTTGATTAACTAGTGTTTAGCTAACTAACCGTGCCTATTATAGGATGTACATGTACATGTAGTTACTGTAGCGGTGAAAAAACAATCCCGATGACTATTACAAGTAGCTAACACAACACTATCTAATGGATGATTCGGCAACCAGTGCTCAGCACTGTACAGCTAGTGTTGTACCCAGGCTTTCAAGATGACGGAGAAAAAGAGCCTGGATTCAAATGTTTGCACATGAACTAACTAACTAACAACACGTGGTAACAAAGGGGTGTGTCAGTTTGTAGTACATGTACTATAACACGACCAAGATCTGCTTGAACAGGATCATGAGATCCAAGGTGCTGTACAGAAACAGAGATCCCTTGATCAAAACTGCCCATATTAATTATACATTTTTAGCTACAAAGACTATGATAGTCCATGGATGCGCCAGATATCTGGGAAATTAAAATGTTAATTAGTGCATGTGCAAATAGATGAATCTTTTTCTCTGCCATCTTAAGTATCTGGGGCACAAGCCTAAGTATGCACAGACGTGAATGATGCCACAATCTAGTAATTATTTATATGTGTACATTTATCACTAGACCATCATTAAATATGTGGGCATACTTAACTCAACAGAGATCATCAAGTATAAACTATTATTTAGACAGTTATATAGACTATTACACATGTACTTGGCTAACCTTTGAACAAGTTACCATAGTATTATCATTAAATCTGAGATGTAGTACAGCCTCACAATGATGTACTAATGTATTCAACATCTGTCCAGTATCAACATCCCAAACTCTAAGAGAAAATAAACATGAGGTTTAAAAACAACTTTACACACTACAACAAAATTAATTAGTATACAACATTATTGATGAATGTATTGTAGTACATGTACATGTATATACCTAAAATGTAATGTGTAACATTATAGATACATGAAGAGATCATGATTATTCTTGGTACTATGGTACAATGTACATGTATATGTGCATGCAGACACACACGGATACAGACACATACATGTACACACACGGATACAGACACATACACACACACGGAGACACACACAGACACAGACACACACAGACACATACACACTCACAGACACACACAGATACAGACACATACACACACACAGACACACACGGATACAGACACATACACACACAGACACACACGGATACAGACACAGACACACACACACAGATACAGACACATACACACACACAAGGAGATATAGAAACAGACACACTACCTGATGGTTGAATCACTGGATCCAGTAACTATGACTCTTTCATCATATTGTAAACACAATACAGAGCCAGTGTGACCTGTTAGTATTTTGGTACAACTCATGTCATTTCGCATCCAGATCTATAAAGGGGAGGAGAAGAGGAAAAACAACTGGTTATCAAAGCCAAAGTTTACATGTACATGTACACATATAATACAGTGACTGTCCAGTCTTGATTAAAGTGATTAAACTCGGCATTCAGTTTTAAAACAAAGATCATAAAATTTGGATTAGACCAATTATTAAGCTTCTTAGATACGCATGTACAATGTACTAAAGTGTACTGACTACAAAATGGTTGAAAATAGTAAGCATTTATAAGCATTTGTTGCTCATTTAGACAGTTAGATGTTACCTTAATTGTGTTATCCCTTAGTCCACTGACTATCTTGTCTTCATCATATTGTAGACAATATACACCTTTACTGTTCTCACTATGACATTCAATACGTGTTAATGTATGATTACCATTAAGCCAGTTTTCTTGCATTGTCTGAAAAAAAAAGTACCAGTGATCAGTAATTGTGTTATAGGACAATAGTTATATAATTATTTGTATCTAATATGGAATGTCATAACATCTATATAAATTAACAGTGTATGCACGTTTTAACAAGATATATAGAGAAACAAGTGTATATAGAGAAAAAAGTATCCCATGATTGCTTTGTGGTGTCCAGCATTCACTAATCATGGCTAACTTTATCATGCCTGAAACACAACAGCCTACTATAGTTATTATTTCGATTATCTACTCTCCTTACCTTTTAAAGACCTTCTAGAACTTTAGAAATATATTTCAGGAAGAATAGCCAGCTATTAGTTCCAGTTTCTACATAAGCTAGTAGAGCTACAGCTTTCTTTCTTCTACTCTTGTCTGTACTCTGTAGAGCGCGCGTTCTATTACGTGCCACGCCCATTAATTGACCGAGTCCCCGGGAACGACGTAACTTCCTTAACTACGTATACAACGCATACTTGCGTAAGTGACACAAGAATATATATATATAAACATACATCGAACCCGTGGGAAAGCAATCATAGGGATGGCCCTACAGGCCATAAAAAGTACTGGTTTGTGGTTTCCAGCATTCAGTAATCATGGCTGACTTTATCATGTCTGAAACACAACAGCCTATTATAGGCTTTCCTTAAATTTTACAGGATTTTGTAGAACTTTAGGAATATATTTCAGGTAGAATAGCTAGCTATTAGTTCCAGTTCCAACATAAGCTACAAGCAGCTTTCTTTCTCTATTCCTGCTGGTCTATAGAGCTCGAGTGCGCGGTCTATTACGCACCACACACATTAATCGACCAAGTCACACAGAATGATGCAACTTCCTTAACTACATATACAACACATACTCACAAAAGTGATGCAAGAATTATATATATATACAATGTATATATATATATATATAGTTCGAACCCATGGGAAAGCAATCATAGGGATGGCCCTGTGGGCCATAAAAATTATAATTATAAACCCCACAATGTTCTAACTAGGCAGGGTTTGGGGGAGAGGTGATTCCCCAACTTGAGATCCTCTCTCTATATTTCAACATGCAACAAAATCTCAACTACAAGACAAAAATACAAAAATACAAATTACAAATATAAGCTACTTCAAAATCACATTTGGATTGTGTACAGTAAATGTATATAAATGTGTGTAACATTGAAGCTCTGAATGCTCTTTTCAACATTGATAACAATTAAAAAGCTTTGAACGTCTGGTAAAGATAGATTTCTACATGCAGTTTTAGTTTCAGCACTAATCAACAGTATGTTTATATTTGACTACATGTACACATACAGACTACATGTACACGTACATACTACATGTACACATACAGACTACATATACACGTACAAACTACATGTAGTCTGTATATGTACATGTACATATACAGACTACATGTATACGTACAGACTACATGTACACGTACATACTACATGTACACATACAGACTACATGTACACGTACATACTACATGTACACGTACAGACTACATGTACACGTACAGACTACATGTACACGTATATACTACATGTACACGTATATACTACATGTACACGTACAAACTACATGTACACGTACACGTACAGACTACATGTACATGTACATACATCATGTGTGTATAATTGTAAATATTATGTTAATAATGTCTGTGTGTAAATATTACCAGACAACCAATAACTTATTGTCATATTTGAACTCATTAAGATATGATATTAACACACATGGTATACTCACTGGCATCAAACACATTTTTGTGTCAACATGAGCCAGTATCAAGTAATACATAACAGATCATTAAATGTATTAAGAGGAATGAAATATATTGTTATTAGTGTGGGATCTCTCTTAGCACTTCAACAAATATATTAATATTACTGTTATACATGTACATGTACTTATACTGGTATAGATACATTTCTAGGTGTCTATACCAAGGTATAAATTAGGTATAGGCAAGTAGTATAGGGCAGATACAGATACAATCATTACAATGCTTGAAATAACGTCTAGCAATTGGGCATTTTCCAAACATTTTGACTGGACAAATTGTCTGATGAATAATATGAAAATAAGTAGCTACAGTAACCTCATACACAGGATAATTATTAGTAATTATCTAGTGGGTTACTTTTAAATCTCATAGCCCATACATGGGTACAGTGCTGGTTTGTGAGACATTTTTCCAGACAAAATCCACAACTTGTTGGTCAAATATTGTTTTATACAGATATTTCTATTGGGCACTTTCAAAAACTATTTTGAGCACTGCAAATACTTTACAAACAGGTTTTTATGGCCCGTAGGGCCATCCCTATGATTGCTTTCCACAGGGTTTAATGTATATATATATATATATTCTTGTGTCCACTTGTGCGAGTATGCGTTGTATACGTAGTTAAGGAAGTTGCGTCATTCCCGGGGGCTCGGTCAATTGAAGGGCGTGGCGTGTAAAAGAACATGCGTTCGAGCCAGCAGGAAGAAAGCTAAGTTGCTTATGTAGAAACTGGAACTAATAGCTAGCTATTCTGCCTGAAATATATTCCTAAAGTTCTACAAGGTCCTTTAAAAGGTAAGGAGAGTAGATAATGAAAATAATAACTATAATAGGCTGTTGTGTTTCAGGCATGATAAAGTCAGTCATGATTACTGAATGCTGGACACCACAAAGCAATCATAGGGATACTTTTTTCTCTATATACACTTGTTAAAACTTTATGGTACTGTAGGAAAAGATTTGTTGAGCTATTTCCATCTTTTTGTAGTAGCTTGTGACTAAATTGTGAGTTTCATTTTCTAACAGAAATGGCTAGGGCAGCACTACATGTAAAAGGTAGCGATGCACATGAACATATATGAGAGAAATGAGTGAACACAGGTATGCAAAGGGAGTGACAACACTGCACAAGATAATTAATTTAGACAAACGACTTCCTTACCTTAATATCATGAATAATACCAGGGTAAAGTTTTCTAAAGTACTGATGAGCTTCAGTATTTTCAGGAGGTGTGGTTATATTGTAGAGGTACTGACCCCTGGTGGAGGGAGAGAAAGAGAGAGAACAGAATTTAACATAACACATGATATCAGTAGTTAGTATTATATATACACAATCATACATACATGTATTGTACTGCATCAAGTACAATACATGTACATGTATATGTGGAAATACGAAAAAATTACCTGTTGTGTAAAAAACAAACTGAATAAAAAAACTGGCTATTCGGCAATTTTGTACAGAAAGCCACTAAAATTCAAGTAATGATTGATCATCCTGGATACCACACTTCAGTGGCTTCTTGTATAAAGCAGGTGAATAATAAGAGTTTAAACATAAGCATTTTGATTGAAAATGATTATGCAACAATTAATGATTTCATATTCCTGATCACATATACACACGTACATGTATATGCATTTTATGTACTGACATGAGTCAGCATATAGTCACAAGTTTACTTAATACATTCATGTAAATGTACATGTACATGTATTACATCTACATGTACATGTAACACATGTACATTGTATTAAAATAGTAATCACGCATCACTCAATATCAATAATACTGATTTATTAATCCCATTAAAGTATACATGAATTATTTAAACATGTAATATGAAATACACAAATTTGATAGCAGTTCTTAAAGTTTACATGTTTACTTACTTTACATTATGCATGCAAGCTACTGTACATGTACATGTACATGTACATGTACAATTTACATGTATATAAGATTATGTACATATATAGTGTACATTATGCAAGCTACTGTACATGTACATGTGAAATTTACATATAGATAAGAGGAGATAAAATTATGTACATACATGTATGTAGTGTACATTATGCAAGCGAAAGCTAACAAAATTTATTATGCAGGAAGTACGTATACATGTATATTTATTAGTCTTCTACTTGCAGTTATTTTAGCAAGGTGAAAATTTCGTGAGAGAATTGACATCGCGAAAACTTAATGAAAATTACTTTTCATACCATGTGTTTGACAAGTGCAAAGATGTCTATCTACAGTTACTTCAAGAGAGTTGAAACCCAAGGCTTATCTGATCCGAAGAGGCCCAAAGCTATCATTCGAGGTTCATGGCCAACAATTGTTGCAGTTTTAACTATTGCTACAGCATGCGAATTGTGTGTGTTGTTTTCTTCAATTTCACAGAATAGCTGCTTTCCAACAGAACTCTCCCAAATATCCTTATATATGTGGTAACCTCTAATTATCGCTTCTATTGCGAAGTAAGTAGTCATTCTCCAACTGCTTCATCTTCTCTTTCTCACCAGCACGTGTGAAATGTGTCAGACCACGGAATACAAAAATTTCTCCTGGTAGCACTTCCTACAAAAACGCGAAAATTTGGCCCCACAAAAATAAGTGTGACTATGGTATAACACATTATGTTGGCTTCCTGAATTATAAAATTATAGATTATTCCAGAGCCAGTCACATATTAAACACACAATGTGTAAATGCTTAGAGACATATGTCCCACAAGCTCTAAAATAATTACACTTGCATTCTACCATTAGTGGTTGTAAAAGTTTTAAAATAACAATTAACAAAAATAGTTTTTGTAAGGGGTTAATAATGCAATAACAACTTTAGAGGCCCACTTACAATCAATTCACTTAATTTTCAATTATTGTATAAACTCATTTGTTGTTTTGCAAAATGGCTTGCCTATCAACCCTTTGGATATGAATTGTTTAGCTAACTACATATATATACATGCATGTACTATCTAATGCGTTTTATGCTTAAAAAATCATTCTAGAATTGGTCACAGAAGTTGAAGCAATATTTGATATCCAGTTAAATGTTGGTCTCCATGAGAAATATCCAATGACTATAGTAACTATTTTTACCTTTAGCTCATAGCATAAACAAAAATCATAGTTTAGTGAAGCAGAGAAAACAACTTCAATATTGATAGCACCAAGTTTGTTTGTGTATTATGAAAGTAAATACAATAACAAAAACTAAAAACTGTTATGTGATTCTTTATTATTAACAACTAATAAATATAACTACAATAATCACATGTATAACTAAGAATAAAATATTTTTTTACAATTACAACACTACCTACCATCCTCTTCTTTCTGCCAGTCCACTCCACACTGGATCAGTTTTGACCTTCCAAGCTATTAGTCTCTTCCATAACATACCATCAGCTATAACACGATACCATCCTGAACTGACCTGTACAAATGTATGTATTAGTAAATACTGTATATTAGTTCTTGTGCTTGTATCATTTCTGCAATAAACAAAATTCTAACAGCACATATTACGGCTGGGAGGTAAAAGTGTATAGTTCAAGCAATATTTTTATTTTGTCATATTCTGGCATTTTGATTGATGCCACATTCTATCTTTGAACACAGGACATGTGTGTATTTATAAAATTCAAGTAGTGTAAGAGATCCCTTTTAGCGACATAGAAAACACTTTAACTATTTGTAAACAGTTGAGAGCAGCCAAAGGTGTTCTTTCTTCATATTGTTAACAATTTTTTTATGGCCCATAGGGCCATCCCTATGATTGCTTTCCACAGGTTTGAATCTATATATATATATATATATTCTTGTGTCCACTTGCGCGAGTATGCGTTGTATACGTAGTTAAGGAAGTTGAGTCATTCCCAGGGGCTCAGTCAATTAATGGGTGTGGGGCGTGAAAGAATGCGCACTCGAGCTCTACAGAGCAGCAGAAAGAAAGCTGCTTGTAGCTAAGTAGCTTACATAGAAACTGGAACTATTCTGCCCGAAATATATTCCTAAAGTTCTAAAAGGTCCTTTGAAAGGTAAGGAGAGTAGATAATCAAAATAATAACTATAATAGGCTGTTGTATTTCTGGCATGATAAAGTCAGCCATGATTACTGAATGCTGGACACCACAAAGCAATCATAGGGATGTTTTTTTCTCTATATACACTTGTTTAATCATAAAATTCAAAACCAAGCCTCACCAATCAATCAATTTCACAACAATAATAATTGTAAATTTTGCCTTGGCTGGAAATACACATCTACATGTGTATATACGGTATATACAGTAGCAATACATACATGTACATGTAGGCTACAAGATCATTCTGCAATCCTATGCATCCTTCATGGGGTGTTATAACTATACATAAATTATAATAATTAACATACATGTACATGTACATGTATATATCGTGTACATAACTACAACATACCAATTCGGCTCTACACAGTGATTTCTCATCAAGGTATGTTAATATCTTGTATGCTACATGATGTAATCCTTTACCTGTTTGGAGGGGGAAAAAAGATTAAACTCCTTCTTTGAAATCGTTAGTCAAGTGGTGGATAATTATTATACATGTACATGTACTAGTATATAATATATTATGCATCACTTCCCGTCAAAGTAAATATCACTAACTCCATTATGTACATGTATCTAGTACATGTACATGTAAAATTATAATAGTGAAAATAATTCCAAATAATTTTTGATGGCTTCACACAAAAGACACACATGGCTATCAACTACATGTATACGGAAGCTTGTAACTTTACTCATTACTGTTAGCTGGGAAAGAACATCATATTATACATGTACATGTATATTAACTAGGGCTGGAAAAAAGGTTCAAAGGTTTGAACATTCGTTTGTTTGCTGCACATTCTAAACTAAGTTTCTCCCTTTGAAGCTTTGCCACCACACCCACTTTAATGTTCGTGCATGCACACTTGTACAATTCAAATGTGTGGTTAAATTGTACAAGAAAAATTGAGGCTGTATTGCTGGCAGCTTCTGTCTCATTTCTCAGCAAACACGAAATCTGAGTAGAAACTAGAAACAGCGACAGGAACAACACTAGTACTCATTATAAAGCAATAATCAAGTTTTGGAACTTGAAGGCTTTGTATAGTCTATCATGGTTAGAGTAACATTGATAAAAACACATGTAAACCTTCAATGCTTTGCTAATGAAGCTTCAAATTTAATATTGAATATCCATTCCAGCATTAATGTTAACAACTTTTCCTCCTTATATCCTTGTTTCACTATGAAAACTACACCTGCATAATTTAATAAGTTATACTTGTCAAAGTGTTATAGGTAGATCATAATCTTTAAAATAATAAAAGAATATGCAAAAATAAACATTTAGATTTGCTAATACTCTGTCACTGTTTATTAGAAGACCCAGTGAATATAAAGACATGGTATAGCTGAACACTATTTAGAAGATTTGTCAAGGGAGAATAAAACTTGAATTTCAAAAGGGGGGTGTGTACAGGGTTATTGTGCTGTGCGTTTTGCATTTTGCAATCTAATTCCAAGGTGGGCAAGAGGGGTACAAATGTGTATGTGGTAATGACTCAATCCACAATTTTCAAGTGATAAAAAACTGATTGGAGAACTACATACATGTATAATATACACAAATGTATAATTACCGTAAACGTAGAAATTTTCAACAGGTCAAATTTTGTCTTGTTTCTTCAAGCTCAACAAATGTTAATTTTCGGCTGTATAAAATTTCGACTATGGGCATGGTCAGTAATACCAAACGAACATGATGCTGATGTAAACGTCCACGTGTCTACGTGTTGTCAGTGTCAAAATAATGTGTAGCTACTCGCTATCGTCTATGGTACGAAGTTATCATGTATATAAAGACACATGGAGTGCTGAGGAAGGAGAAGTCTTACGATGTGTTCGAGAGACGAATAACCACTATGATCCATATGCTGTGGCTGTTGTAAAAGACACCGTTGGCACTGTTGGACATGTGCCCAAAGCAATCTCTGCGTTGTGTTCGCTTTTTCTCAGGCGAGGTGGTAGTATCTCATGTACAGTGGATGGTGACAGATGGTACTCGAGGGATCTTCTTTGGTGTCCACCTTATGAAAGTACTGTAACAGCGTTATGTTATTACCTCGTTCACGTGTAAGCTGCATAAATGCGTGGGAGAGTGGAAGAAACGGGTTAAAAATTAAATTTCGTCCTCACATCAACTAGTCGAAAAAGACGAACATTTCTACTTTTACGGTATATAAAATTAAAAACTAATTATGTAAATTATAATTGCCTAGATCATTATAGCCATTAATTAATGAAAAGTGGTTACATGATTAATCCCTCTGCAAATCCAGTTACACATAAAATAAACAGACTACAGATAACCCTGTCTACATTTGTATATCAGTAATGACTACTTTTAGATAAAGAATAATAAAAAAACATTTTGAACAAGAATGATAGGAATTAAAATCCAAAAAGTATGTAAAGAAAATTGAGATGGTATGTCAAACCCAACAAAGTATGTAACAAGATCAGGATGGGTAACACAAGAGGTATATCAAGGTCAAGTGTCAACACAAACCACTTCCATATAACCTTACATACATGTAAGTATCTACACATGTACGTTCAGTAAGGTGCTAAAAGATACCTGTACTTATGTAGGGTCATATGAAGTGATTTGTTGAGTTTACTAACATGAGTAATATTGATTCAAGTTATAACAACACTCACAATCCCTTCTTAAAAGCAGTTTTAAATTTTAAATAGCCACAATATTAATTATACTGTACAGTTTACATATACATGTACAAACCTGGTAATTGAGTAACGAAGTCTCTTTGTAACAATGGCAAAAGGATTGAGTAAATGCGTTCATGTTGATGAAAAGACATGCTTTCTACTAAATTTTGTACAAACTCAGTCTGTTTTCCATGTGTCCAATTATCAAACATTGCTGTACACATTTCCATTTCTCTTCTTTCAGAATCTTTCAAATCTGATGTTGATTTTGGTGATATAGATAACTGATTGGAGAAATCATCCATAAGATCACTATCTGAAATCATCTGCTCAGCAGATGAAACTTTGGAGCTAAGACTGATGCAATCCATTTCCACATTCTGTCCATTCTGTTGAGGAAGGCAGTTAGTCGGCAAAGGTGAAGAACAATTAGGAGGAGAAACGGCCATGGAGGAACTACTATTGTTAGATACAATGACTGGTGTGAATCCACTCACAGGCATCGTCCCATAACATTAAAATACAATAAATTAAGGTGCCTGTGTTGTTGTATGTATATGCTTGTAGTGTAGTTGCTATGGTAACTATGTATTGACTTCTGACTTTTCTGTTTGGGTATTAGAAATGTTCAATTTTGCGAGAAGGTATCGTTCCCTGATAATCCTGTTTCTTATGCGTAAGTTGTTTAATGTATGATGTGTTCACTTTAAGTGAAATTCCTGAGACTTCCCTTTTCCTCCAACTGTTTTAAACCTATATGTAGCTAAGAGTAAACAAGTTGTGTAGTAATAATAAGTACATGCACTATGAATACAATACACAACATACATATATTCATATACATGTACAACATACATATATTCATATACATGTACACACACACACACACATATATATATATATTATATATATATATATATACAGGGGTGTGGAAACATTGAGCTAACTGCCGGACATTTTGACATATATTCACCACTCCTGTCCTGCTCCTCATATACTTTGTATACAGCTCAGTTTCAATTTACTGGACATTCACTATATTTATCGGACAATGTCCTGTATGACTGGCTGTTTCCACACCACTGTATATATACAATGTACATGTATATATATATATATATATATATATATATATATATATATATACATGTATATATATATATATAATTATATATATATACATGTATGACTGAAACAAATATTTATTTAATCCAGTATTCAAATGTACAATGTATTTGTTGGTATTCAGTTATAAGTAGGGCTACAACAAATATTTGCTCCGTTTGGATATTCGCTCGTTATTTTTGTATTCAAACGTATTTTTAGCATCTGGATATTTGTTTAATGTTTGTTTATGAAATTGACTACGTGAAATTATAATTGCAATAAAATGGCCACAGAGAAGTTTTTTGCTTCGTGTTACCGGCTTCTACACCTGTAAAGTACTGAATGGATAGTTTAAACAACTTTGGCTGTTGTTATAAACATCTATAACAACTGGTAACAGCAAAATGGTGAGCTAATATTTGATATCTCACTAGAAACGAGTTATGACAAAATTTCTCTGAAAGCAAGCGAATATCCTGATATTCGTTCGTTAAACTAGGTGAATATCCGGATACCAAAAATTACTATTCGTTGCAGCCCTAGTTATAAGTAAGCATGCAAATTCAAATAATTTTATATGCAAATATTTGGATACAAAAATGTACATGTAGTTCAGCCCTAATACAAACAATGTACATAAATGTACATACTATAATTATATAAAGTACAATTCACAGTTTCCTATTATTATTACTATTATAGGCTAAACAAATCAAACATATAATTATGATACAATGTACATATGTAATATACACATATACTATTATTACTTTGAAATTACTATTAATTTATATTTTATTAGAATATCAACTTTTAACAAACTGTAAGTTTCCACAGGAAAAAAGTGGTAATACATGTAGGAGAGTGCAACTCCCACATAAACAAGATATACACCAATGTATAGGGAAAAAAGTATCCCTATGATTGCTTTGTGGTGCCCAGCATTCAGTAATCATGGCTAACTTTATCATGCCTGAAACACATCAGCCTATTATAGTTATTATTTTCATTATCTACAGCTGTACTCTGTTTACCTTTTAAAGGACCTTGTAGAACTTTAGAATTATATTTCAGGCAGAATAGCTAGCTATTAGTTCCAGTTTCTACACAGCTTTCTTTCTGCGAGCTTAAGCGCGCGTTCTTTTATGTGCCACGTCCATTAATTGACCGAGTGCTCGGGAATGACATAACTTCCAACATATAAATATATATATATATAGTTCAAACCTGTGGGAAAACAATCATGGGGATGGCCCTACGGGCCATAATAAATAAAAAGTAAAACTAAACACGTGCTAAACAAGTTACTATTTTTACTGACCACACCCATAATGCTTAAGTAAAATGTCTTCTACAACTCCAAGGTCTCCTTGAATAGCTGCAAGACTTAGAGTAACAACTCCAGCTCGTATTCTACTTAGGGCTACAGTTCAAAAGAAAATTGAACTAAAGGTAAGTACTAGTGCATTATGAGTGTGAGCAGTATATTCTAAAAATAGTAACTTGTTTAGCACATGCTCTGTTTTGCTTTTAATTATTTACAAGGGAGTTACACACTCCTACACTTTTTCTTTTATGTGCGCTCCTGAATCCTGATAAAATACAGTACATGTATACAAGCGATTTTAGGTTAGTGAGGATAATAGTTAACTGTTTTAGTAATCAACTGAGAAATTATAACAAGCATAAACAATGTCAATGTGTAATAAATATTAACTTGTACGTGTACACATTATGCTTTGGGAAAGGAGAAACAGCGGAATGGTGGAAATGGTTGCAATGTTAGGAGTACTGACATTGTTAGGGTTATATTAGGATGTTTTTGTTCTCAATCAAGCATGAAATTATTGTATTCTGTGGTTTGTACAAGTATTGTACTGCATGATATAGCCATTTCTGTCATTTCCGCCAATTCCACAATTCCGCTGTTTCTCCTTGCACTTATGTATTAGAGTTTCATTAAAGAAGGTGAAACTCCAAATTTGAAAATTGAAAACAGTGATAAGCAACACAATACATAAATAGACAGTAATCTTCATTAATCAATTAACTAGCATATTTACAAACCAACTTCCTGCAATTTATATTATGCATAACATGACACTTCAGTAAAGCATCCATAGTTTGTCAATTACTAACCACAACATAGCATTCCATGTGTGTTTCCGGACATCACTTTCAATACATAACTGTATACATTTGTACTATATTATAATAATATCAAACAATACCACAAGTTGGTGTAGTACAGAAAAACAAAACATGATATGCAAATTTCATTGTGTGAAACTACACAACTGTATTTATATCCAATAAGATATCTAGACAAGATTCTATCAAAGTGCTACCAATGTGAAGATATAAAAAAAACAATCCTTCCCTATGATATACATGTACACTAAGTGACATACATAGCTCCAAGCAGATCCTACATTTATATATCATATAAAAGTTTGATTTGCAAACAGTACTGTAGGATGGGAGGAGGAGGGTAACCTGTCTTAGGGAATTTTTGCAATAAAGAAAGGGCTCATAAAGGGGCTGAAAGGATACTGTCACCTTTAGAGAACACTGATTCTGATGATAAAATCACTTCAAGGAAGGAAAGGGGTTGGAATCAAGGTCGAAGAAGACAATCTCTATCCATTCCCTCCACTATGCTACATAAACTGGTTGTACGAGTATAAACACACAAGGACACAAGTGTGTTACTGTATAATGAATATACTAGATTGTACTGTAGACATCCATACACTCATATTACATAAGATGCATACACTTGGGATGATTATTTTAATTTTAATGAAGAATTTGAACACTGACAACAAACAAACATAGCCACCTATAGTAGATTCTTTGCTTTCTATCAGCACCAATCTCAACCTAAAGCTCATCAGCTACTATTTCAGTTCACATTTCAACTACTGATGTGAAGTCACTGTTGGGTTGACTAATGGACAAATCTCAACCACAAAATAAACATGCTCATTGTTTTAATAATGAAAGCTAATGACACTTCTGAGTCTACTAACCCATATATATATATAATTATATATGTATTTATATATATATATATATATATATATATACATATATATATAATTATATATATATATATATATATATATATATATATATATATATATATATATATATATATAATGGTGTAGACAAGAAAATATCACAAAGAGTAAAATAGTACAAATACGGTCACTAAAAAGAGAATAGAAATATTAATTAAACAATACTCACCGTGGTAAGGTCCTACTGAAGAAGACAATACACCTAAATATCTTCTATCTTCACTCTATCTTCACTTCTTGTGTTCACTGGAACAATGGTCCCTTGTTGCTATGGTAACATGGAGAAATTGACCGTTGAACTTGAGAATGACTCAGCAGAGAATGATGCAGCAAAAATGAAAGCCCCATTCTCAGGCGCAGGCTGTAGTATCGAAATTAGAATGTATCTACTGCGCATGCTCCAAGTCAGGTGGTGAGAAATGGACTTGGGGAAGGAGTTGGTATGTGCAACTAGTAGCAGAATGTTGACTTATATTTACTTTTTTTTTAAAGGGTATTGAAGGAGCATCTCCTCTTCTTAGCAGTAATGTAGAAGATTATAGTAATGATGTAAGGTCTAATGTTTTAGAATATTCAATATAATTATAATAATTTGTTTTTTTTTTGTGTTTATGTGAAGCCAATTTTAGAGAAGATATGGGCAATGAAAGCTATGAAATATGCTGAGACACATATGAAGGTACATTGCATTTTTATTATTGGCATGCCTATAAATGTTTTAATATTTCTGGCACCTTGTTAAAAATTCATATAGACGGTGGCCAAGACACACTATGTGGTTTAAGGATAGATTATAATGTATAAGGGATTTAAAACAGCACGTGATCCCATAGTGTCACTGAATAATCTGTGATGTACTCCATGTCCCCAGAAAAGAATTAAGTTTTATTTTCAATACTAATGAAGATTAATGTCACATACCAGTTGGATCAGGACCACTGCAAGCCATTGTTCCGCCAAAATTAAATTAAAAGACAAGCTGGGGCAACAGAGTGCACAAGAATGTGTGGGTGTTTCCAATCCTTTATATGTAGTCTATATAATCTAGCATGGCCTCGTAAATTTTAACTTTGATTTGATATATTTTTTCTTAGCTGCTTGAAGCTAGAGATGCAAAGGAATTGAAACTGACGAAGTATGTACATAACTACATGTATAAACAGGATTATACATTTCAAACACTTATTTTTTTTACATGCAATAGATATGATGATAATATGTACAAAGAATTTCAAGAGCAATTCAAAGACTTGAAGGTTATTGTGATTGTATATATATATTATGTGGCAATTACAAATAATGGAGTTTCAACAGATAGTAGTATTGGTATCTGGATATCTTGTTGCAATATGGCACACTTTTAAATTATTTATACTGATCATTGAGACAGATCCTTCATTAGATTACATGTTCTGTCAGCATGCAATAGACTAAGTTAATAGAGCTAACATTGTACATGTACATGTATATTGTGCTACATAATGTACATGTACATGTGTACATATACATAGTGCTGGGCGATATTACAATTTTTATATCGATATACAACTATTTGAAAACACAACAGGCTTTACAGGTTTGTATATGCATATAATATTATGATGGAAAGAGATGATAATATTGTTGTTACATTCATAAAAACTAGCGAAATAACGGCCTTTGGCCGTCATTTCACTAGGTCCTTGTAAAGTGTTATAGTCATAAAATAAATCAATGCTTAAAAATTATTAGAAATTATGAAGATGAAAGAGTAATGATGAATGACAAAAATAAGAATAAACAACAATGCACAGATGCTCATCTTATCTTTCTTCATCACTCTGTCTACCATGCCTTCGGCAGTTTAAGCTAGGCAAGCGTAGTATGTTCTAGTGTAGTATGGTCTTTAAAAGAACTATTATCTAGTATCATAAATTTATATATTTATACTACAAATGAATGTATTATAATTTTTGTTTAATAAATGAATAAACTAAATGATACGTCTCTCGCTCTCTCTCCGACTCTGTTCAATCTTCTCTGTCTTTCCTGTTCTAAACGCCTCTGTCTTTGCCTTGACTCTTTCATCTTATCACTCTGTGTAGCATGTATTCCTGTTTGTGTAACAATTGTTCAAAATATATTCAAGCAATTGCAGACATAGACACTACATACTGTTGTTATGGTAATTTCCTCAAACTTGATCTTCTATTCTAGTTCTGCTTCTTCTTTCTGTTAAAGTATCTGTCAATTTGCCTACTGAAGGCTAGAGTATTTTAAAACAACTTTTTAACTCTTTTTCTCATCTCCATTTGCAAATTTATGGGCGCGGTTTAATGTGGTCGCCATGGTTTCTTACGTATATGTGATTTTCTGGGTCTTTGTTGCAGGTGAATTTCACAGACAGACAGACAACGATAATTATATTATAGATAATTAAAAAACCTTCTCTGGTTTTAGGGAGCTGTGTTTCTTAGACATAATGTGTACTAATGTGCTAAAAACTCTCTCCAAGGCAGAACTTGAAGCATAGATACACAAATACTCAATGCATCTACACGTTGGTAACTTCCACATGTGTAATTGTACATGCACATACCACAAATATTCAATTATAGAAAAGGTCGATATATCGATAATTACTGTTGATTCTTTGCTAATATCGAGATATATCAATATATCGACTTATAGTCCAGCACTACATATACATGCAGCTTGTCGAACAGTTCTGTGCATTTTCCATTAAGTGAGGTTGGTATTAGCCCCACCCATGTAATCCCAAACTATAATTCAAACACTACATATCTGAAATTCTGAATACAGCATTCTCAATTGGACAATTGGCAGATCCAGATATCTGTTGAAATTCTAATAATAGTATGGTGATATATCCATGTGTATAGTACATGTATACCCCCCCACACACACACACACACACACACACACAACATATACATATACTAAAGGTCATTCACATTCACCTTGTCCTCAGAAAAATGCTCATAACTTTAGTTTGAAATGACCAACCATCTTTTTACCTGTACCATTTTCATATAATTATACTTCCCGTTCTTTTTGGTGTATGTCAAATCTCAATCCATTGCTTCATTATCGAGTTATAGTATAATCATGTATTAACCTTATGACATTAAACTATACACAATAGTACATATAAAGTCATTTTTGAGGACATCGTGAATGTGAACAGACTTTAGTATTGTCTATTAATGATACTATATTGACTTATGTTTGACAAACAGATTTGTCTAATGTGAAATGTGAATAATTCACATACTGATATGTTTCAGATTGATATTATTACTCCTGTTGATATAAAGTCTGATGAGGCTAAAGTGGTAAGTGACGATGTATAACATTTCCGTCTTGTTATTCCTATAACTAAAAGAAATGGAGGAAGTTCTGTAGCCAGTATGACAAACTCATCGTTGACTATAACTTTGCTACACTAATGAGGTAAGAATGATGTGTCATTATATTGAATTTTTTCTTATTACCAAGGGGCTATCCTGTCGGGGTTTCTCACAGGATTTTAGGTACATGTATATAGAAGGGAAAAGATAGACATCACAGTTTTTGATAAGTTTTGAAGTATGGGCCAAATTGGCTCAATAATGATTAGTGTGTGTGGCAATGGGAATTGAGCCAATTAACAAAGAGTTAATGCTGTTAGTGACAATAATAATTAACTGTGCCATCTGGCTCAAAGTGAGAACTGTGCAGTGCCAAATACATGTAAGAAGCTCTTTGGGCCAATGGTACACCATATGAACTTATCAAAAAGTCTGATAGACATGCAGGTCATACAGTGAAAGGGTTTTGCCTATTCCCTCCTCCAGAATTTTTTGAAAATCAGTGAGGCTGCTTCTGGTGACATCTGAAGCCAATTTTAATTTGAGTTTCGATACATATAATTGATTGTTCACTTTGGTTGGGGACTTATGAATGGGGAACTCCGAGGTCCTCTTCCTCCCCCCCTCCTTTGTGAAACCCAGTGTATGACTGAAAAACAAGAATGTAGTCCTGTGATCACATGCTAGTAATCAATAGCTGTAGTCATAATAGTAGTCTTGCTTCATAGTAGACTCAGTGCATGTTGTTTTAGTGTGACCTCTAGTACATGTAGTTGTAGTTATACATGTACATGTACATGTATATTGTATGTTTATACTACATGTATACTTACCTATTCTGACCAATCAGATCGTAGAATTTGGTATACATGTATAACAGGTCAAAGTTCCCTACCACAAAAGCTAATAGCTAATTACCCTCGCCACAAAGCATAGGCAGAAGGGTATGGTAATCATATTGTGTGTCTGTGTATGTGTGTGTTCGCAAAATTTTGGGGAAAATACAAACATTGGTGGCTTCAATGAACTACTGGCAGATCAAAAATAACAAGAGGGCTTTGCTAAAACCTTTCGGTTATAAAGTTATCACAATTTTTATAACTCACGGTTACTGTTTCCAGACTTGAGAAGATTCTTAGGGACATCTGGACACATGACATGTAACTAGTCTTGTATCATGGCTATCGCTAGCAAAGCACTACATCAAAGCAAACACAATTGTGGTAGTGGTTGCTACAACATCGAGCACTAGCTCCAAGCATTCTCCATTACTTTCTAGCTCCACCTATTTAAAATTTTCAAGTCATATGCTGTGCACGTGACTCGCAATGTTTGTTTTCTCAGCAGTTTTTGAGGACCTATTTTTGTAGAACGTTTCACAAGACTCATTGAGGAGCTTTCTTCTTTGAGATAAAACAGAGACTAAAATGTAAGACTTATAGTATAGACAAGGAAGAGACTAGTATAATCATACTAAAATCTTTCAATTATAAACTAATAAGTACATGTATATACTGACATGTTAGTTTGTATAACTATTAAAATATTATTATAAAAACTAGCATGCCAGTACAATTTTATTACTTTATACGTTTCGTACACAAACTAAACCATCTGAAGTACATGCAAATGTTTCATTATTATATGACCATACAAATGAGCAATGATATATAATTATTATATAATCTTTTGCATATTATAATTATTTAGAAAAAAATTATAGTTTGTACTCCTTTGCCACATAGGCGAGGGGTCTCGTCCTGACTGTGCTCGTTACAGTAATTAGTCTGAAAGATTATGCAATGTGTTAGATTACTGTTAGTTAGTATCCCTCATCATACTGATTATGGTTGAGCAAAATTTCAAGCCACTATTAAAGAGGAAAAGATACACAAATCATTGAAAAACTAAGGAGACTACAAGTTTGATTTGTCAGAATAGAGTAAGGGGGTTGATCAAATAGTGAAATACCCACACATGTACATGCTACATGTACTTAGTGTTGTTTTAGTTAAGTATACATGTAGCTGTAACTAAAATCCCTTTTAGTAAGGCATTATGGCTTTATTTACATGTAACTCTTTTAGTAAGCTTTTTACTATACTTACATGTAGCATGTACATGTATGGGTATTTCACTCCATACCATAATTGTATTGATTCAACCTCTATATGATGTCATGACAGTTCACTAATGTTAGTGGAAGGGGGGTTGATAGAATAATGGACATGACTTGATCAAAGAATGTGTGCATGAACTAATGAAGGAAGTACATGTGTAGCTTTAAATGTGGGATACAATACAAGAGTATGTTTTAATGAAATATAGAAGACTTTTGTAATCCTTGACAGGATGAATGGACAGATAGTGAAACAAAGAGATTATAATATTTCAAAATGCATGTAAATTTTATTTGTAAGTCCAATCAGCTTACTAAAAAGGAGATGGGGATAGCACAATAAGCACAATAGACTAATAGGCATAACCCAATATGTGACTCTTCTGCTAGTAAAAGGAGGAGGGGCTAGCACAGTAAGCACAATAGACTAATATTATAAATATCATTACCCAATATGTGACTCTTCAAGGGTTAGCACACTAGAATATTGTAATATACATGTATAATCCATTTGTCATCCATTTTTTAGAATTGATTCTTCCAAGGATTATTCAGATGAGAATACAATAATTGGTAAGTACTCAGTTGTATTAAACATATGATATCTGGTCTGTTTACTTTCCGTTAGTACCAAGAATTCAGTTTCTAGCAATTGAAGTAGTAAGAAACAGACTAGGATTCAACTCGGTCCATTATAATAATTAACAGTGAACTGATTAGTAAAATTGTGTGACTGTGTTGCTAGATTTCCGATTTCCCAGTAGAGCCTGTTATTTGGGGCTATGAGTATATAATTTTTTTTTATGGAGGACTTGTTAATATTCGTGTATGTTTATGTATAATAATTTTTATATAATTGTGAATCATTGGAAATGTTAATTAGTGGTACATGAACACTGTACCATTTTTAGATTTGTAAAAAAAAATAGAAGACAATGATCATTGACTATATGATGCCTAAATTGGGGAAACAACATTGTATGTTATCTATAGGTCATCCACATTCACTTTGTCCTCAGAAAAATGTTCATAACTTTAGTTTGGAATGACCAACAATCTTTTTAGCTCCACCATTTTCATGATAATTATGCTTCCTGTTCTTTTTGTGTATGTCAAATTTCAATCCATTGCTTCATTATTGAGTTACAGTATAATCATGTATTAACCTTATGGCATTAAACTATACACTATATTACATATAAAGTCATTACATCATAATTTGAGGACATAGTGAATGTGAACAGACTTTACAATGTCGGGAGTTTTTTCATGTAGTAGTCACTAGTAACAAAACCACAACCCACCCACCATTTATAGTAACAAAACCCCATACAATGATACTGTCTAGAATGTATGATGTGATGCAATGACTGCTACATGAAGAAGCTCCCAACATTGTAGATAACAAGCATCCAAATGTCCTTGACAACAACATTATACTTATCATTCCTACATATACATATACCATTCGTTAATTGTGTAGTCATTCAGATAACAATTTGTCAACTTGTGTTATTTGAAAGTGGTGTGTTTGTTTGCAGGTGCTAGTTTTCTTGGACTATCTGCTGTAAACAACCACACCCTTCACTCAGTGGAGGCTCTGTGTGTAGTCTAGTTAGTGACCACATTTAGTTATAGTTGCATTTGTCTCGTTCTGAACACATCGGTTTAGTTATACTTTGATTAACTACAAGTAAACTAATAATGGCTTATAAAAGGGTTTTTGTAGAGTTTAATTAACTAATTAAAAGTAGAGTTTAGTTAACTAAGTAAAAGTGCCTACTGTTGGCCTAGACATGCAATTTAACTAAATGATTTATAATTAGTTGGTGCCAACTTAACGTGAACATACTGTAAGTCACAATACCTTGAAGGTTTTAGTTATAGTTAACTAAAACAACACTAGTGTGAATGGTATATTGAATTAATAGTTAATAAGCCACTGTATTTAGTATACTATTTACATAATTATGATCACGAGGGTGTGAATATTGGTATCAATAATCATCAAAGTTTGGTGATTTTGTAATCGACTGACTATCAAATGAAGTGCATCCATTTATGTTACTTTGAGGTTAGTAATCAGCTAACAGAGACACACTTTTAGTTGTATAGTAAGTATAGGCAGTGTTTTTTCTAGGATCATAATATTTCTCCCCCAATATTATGATCCTAGAAAAAACACTGCCTATACTTACAATAAATAATCATACAACTGAAAGTGTGTCTCTGTTAGCTGATTACTAACCTCAAAGTAACATAAATGGATGATTTATAGGGTTACAAAGTGCACTACAAAGATTAATGAATATTTCATTAAAAAAACTGTTAGAGGGAAAATGTTTTTATGGGGGCTAATTCCCTCCCCCCTAAAGGCCCTGAAAAAAACACTGAGTGAGTATCATATTCCAAATTAAAGTTCTTTTTATTAGGAAGAAAAAAAAATAGAAGCTCCAGACAGTGTTTCAGCTTTACAGCCTTCAGGTAAAGAAGGCTGTAAAGCTGAAAATTTGTGTGGAGCTTCTTTCTATTAGAAACAACTTTGGAATATAATTATGTCTACTAAAGTCTACACACTCAACAAGACAAGGATAATGAAGGATGGTCATCGTTCAAGGAGTTCTCAATATTACAAGTGTTTATTGTTAATTTTATCATTGAGTTCTTTGAACATGAATGGTTAACTGTATTTAAATGTCAGCTTTGAAATCATGATTTAATTAAATGTCTCTAACTCTAATCATTATAGATTTTTTGTTAGAATGAAAAACATTAAACACATCTAAGATGTCACTCGACCCATATGAGATGTGTATAATGATTCTAGTTCAGGAGAACATTAGCATGGTAACATTACTATCCTGCTTGTTTGTATCCCTTGGTATATTGTGTTGCTGATGTACATAACTACATATAGGTATGTACATGTACATACCTATATTCTCAAACTTGTAGTCAAATAGCTTGATATATAATATGCAGGTATGGTCGTCTTGGACTGATGTGTACAATGTATATTGTCAGAATTATGTAGTTTGTAAAACTAACTTAATGATAGTAAATCCCAGTGCAGTCTCTTGTTACAGGCAGCTTAACCCTTGCCATAGTTACAACAGTGTGTATTTTTTTTGCTGACGTGTCTGTGTGTATTGCCTTTTCCATTTGTGATTCTTTACATCAGGAGCCCATAATGACTCTTCCGCTTTCTGGTCAATGTCAATATGGGCTCCTGTTTACATAGTGTTGCTGATTTCAATCTACTGATATTTACACTAAAAATCACTTCGCCTCTGAAAAAGTTTCACAATTTTGAATCAGAATCTTTTTTCCCTACACTATGTTCATATACATGTAATTATCCTTCCCATTCTTTTTTCCGTGTAAATCCATTGTGAATTACAGCATTAATAAACACTATAATATTACAGTTCTCAAGTTTATAACAAAATATACACAAGTTATATAAACATTATATTAGTATACAGATTGCAAACATGGCCTTGACAAAACAAAAAAAGTGACACACAAGTATAAAACATTTGTATTAAAAGTTCGCATGAGACAATATTTTTGCATCTTTTTTTTTTAAACAGTATGGACTTTGATACCTGATAACATATGACTGACACAGAAAGAAAAAAAAAACAAAACAGGATTGAAAAAAAAATTGAATCAATCTCCTATTGATATCTAGAAGTTAAAATGTATTCTTTTTACAAGTTGGTGAGACATTTAAAATGGTTACGCTAACACACACACAAACATGTACACACGTAGGATAACAGTCTGAATAATGTTGAAAATCTAAGTTATAAAGTTTCTAGAGTTCAATGAAAACACAGACAATTAATAAGCACGAGTCAGTGTAGCAAGTAGCGTTCATACGTGACACAAATTGAAGTGGTGGTCAGTATTCGGGTTGCTTCAGAGCTCCCCCATCACCTTCACTGACAAATCGTTTGCGACCCCTAAATAGACAAAGAGCATACATTATAGAGTGTTTCTCAAGTTCATTGTATATACCTCTGTGGTATTTCTTCAGCTACCTGAGGGCTCACATAGCCTGCTTTAACACTTTTCTCCATAAAATTGTTTAAGGTAGTATATGCATGTGGAACATCAAGAACGATATCGGACATATCGCCAAACACTCGCAGGAAACCCTGCTCAAATTGGTCAGAAGTGATGACTGTTGTAATCCCCAGGTATTTCAGAAGCTCTGTCATGGCTGAAGCACATGTATCAGTACCATTTTCAAGCACAAGGACAGTTGCCTGCAATGAAGTTATAGAAGTTGAACTTTGTAAAAGCACACATCAATATGACCAGGATTTTGAATACTACATTTACTATAATGACATTACATTAATACATATCTTGTTACATTGTTGATGTCTGGTTTCAAGTAGAATCACATTGAATTGTCAACTTGAACTCATATAAATTCTTAGCTTTAAAAAGGTACTAGTACGGATTCGATCACAATGGTCACCACACTATATACATGTACATTTACTAGTGTTGTTTGCGTCTGACAATAATGACTACTTTTATATGTAGTTTTAGTTATAGTATGCCTGGTTTCTCAAACTTTTAGTTTAGTTATAGTGTATTTAACTAAAATAATATTAGTCTTACTAAAAGGGTTTTAGTTTCAGTTGAACTAAATGCTCACCTCATATACGACCTGGTGGTGAAAATGGGGTACAGCTAGTTCCTGAAGACAGCGAAGAGCTTCGTCTTTATCTCCAGAGGAAAGATATTCCTTTAGGAGGAGGACAATCTGTATGTGAAGGAAGGAAGAGTGAATTATTGAAAAAACGTGTGAACAAATTATGTTGTGCCTTGCCCATCTGCCTACTCTGTTATGACTAGAATATATTGTAAAGAATAGAAATATTAGGCCAACTGTCGGATGAATAATTTATGCCAACCATTATTATATTTATATCAAATCTAGGCTATACAAACTTTAGCTGTGCCAGAATACTGAAATATTGTAAGTAGTAACTACATAACATGTACCTTTTCTACCAGCTGCACGAGTGGTTGTAGACCTCCACTCAACCCCCAAATACTCTCAAGTTTAGCATGACTGTGACGGATACCAAGAAGAATCTTTGCTCTCTTGAGAGCTTCACTGTCAAGATGATAAAAAATAAAACCCGGTAATACATTGTGAGATTTTGATAACTAATAAATTATGGGTCTACTAGTAAATTTTATCCAAAAAAG
Source organism: Petrosia ficiformis (assembly GCA_947044365.1). Classification (NCBI taxonomy): domain Eukaryota; kingdom Metazoa; phylum Porifera; class Demospongiae; order Haplosclerida; family Petrosiidae; genus Petrosia; species Petrosia ficiformis. The sequence continues at coordinate 4,533,807 of OX345640.1, read as the reverse complement.
GATCTCATCCCACAAAATACAGCAAGTCACAAAACAAACTTAAAAGCACACAGGAAAAAATTCATGATTGAAACACGACGCATGAAAGAACTAATATTTGAGTGCAATTGCTATGTGATGCATATGTGATTGTGAGTTAGCTGGGATGCTATGAGAGAGAAAGAATCAAGTTTATTTGAGCTATCAGAAAGAACATTCTTGCTGAAAAAGGCACTATAACAACTTGGTTTGCATAAATAATAATATCTCCACAGTATTGCCAACTAGGTAAACATGGAAAGAGACTAGAATGAGTTAAGGAGATAGATGTACTGTTCAGATGCAGACACACAGTATCCAGTGCTATCCATAAGAAAGGACGTGTGCAGTTGACACATATACTATCATGCTGAGTTTTCATGCGAGTGAAGTAAGGAAACTTCCCGTACAATATAGTGGAATGACAAAAAGATATATGTAGGCATTTCACCAAATGAGAAGGTGCCTTTTTGAAACTTAGGTGACATGTACGAAAAAGTACTATTATTATATATAACGACAGTAGTCATGCATACATGTATCATGTAAAAGTATATTCATTTACAAGTACATGTAAGTAGAACTCACATTGCCTTTGGATCAGTAATTGTGTGATGATTCTGAATGTAGGCAGGAGGAAGGCAATCATCTACAATAGCACGAGCAATGAAATTACCAAGTACTTCGGGGGCATTGGGCGAGTCCAAGGAAAGGTCATTGAGCTGCTTAAGAAGAATATCAAAACCTATATTGGAAAGTATACAGTATAGACACTACCATAGACTCATGTACTGTCATAGATCTTCCTATAGGTACATGCACTATCATACTATGCACTAGTAGCACTACCATAGACTCATGTACTATCATACTACCCACTAGTAGCACTACCATAGACTCATGTACTATCATAGATCTTCCTATAGGTACATGTACATGTACTATCATACTACCCACTAGTGGCACTACCATAGACTCATGTACTATCATAGATCTAGATGTACATGTACATGTACTATCATACTACCCACTAGTAGCACTACCACAGACTCATGTACTATCATACTACCCACTAGTAGCACTACCATAGACTCATATACTATCATAGATCTTCCTATAGGTACATGTACTATCATACTACCCACTAGTAGCACTACCATAGACTCATGTACTATCATAGATCTAGATGTACATGTACATGTACTGTCATACTATCCACTAGTAGCACTACCATAGACTCATATACTATCATAGATCTTCCTATAGGTACATGTACATCATACTACCCACTAGTAGCACTACCATAAATTCATCCCATAGATCTTCCCATAAATAAATGTACATACATGTATACTATGCACTACCCATAGATATACATGTACATGTACGCACTACCATTAATACATATGGACTACACATATATGTAGCCATATACAATGTACATGTACATGTAGGTATAGCATGCACACACACACACTTAGCCATACACGTACACTATCATTAGTAAAGTATAGTTCCCCCACATTTACTATAATTAAAAACCATACTTGTATAATCTATTTTAGGTTATGGAACTGCTAATTATCTTTAGAGATAACATACTTGTAACTTCCAACACATTTACTATAATTAAAACCATACTTGTATAATCTATTCTCTTTATGGAACAACAATTTATGGCTATCTCATTTGTAAGAGATAACATACTTTTAACTACTAACACATTTACTATAATTAAAACCATACTTGTATAATCTATTTAGGTCTATGACGTTGCGACGATAACACATTATCTCTATCTCATTTGCAAGATATAACATGCAAAGGGTGAAGTGATATTAGGATGAAAACATGATACAGAAGGTGGAGATGAAATGTATTGAGTGATGTTGTCTTTAGCCTACATACATGTAATTGCAGTGTACATGTACAAGTACATAACAATCTTGGGAGTCGAACACTAACTATGTAATCAAAGAGTTGGAAAATGTAATACAATATTATGTACATGTAGCTCAGTATGTGTATAACAACTGAGTTGATTTATATTCATGTAGTTGATATGATCTGTTGGTATGGTATAACAGAATTATATAAACTACTGAGGTACAAGACAAGCTCAGACAACAGAGTTGATATGATCTGTTGGTATGGTATAACAGAATTATATAAACTACTGAGGTACAAGATAAGCTCAGACAACAGAGTTGATGTGATCTGTTGGGATGGTATAACAGAAATATATAAACTAATGAGGTACAAGATAAGCTCAGACAACAGAGTTGATATGATCTGTTGGTATGGTATAATAGAATTATATAAACTACTGAGGTACACGATAAGCTCAGACAACAGAGTTGGTGTGATCTGTTGGTGTTACAACATAACTACATATAAATTACACAAGGTATTATTATTATAGAATAGGTAGAAACCTGAGAAAGTGAATAATCAGGTATGACAAGTTATGAGAACAGGTATAATAATGAAGTTATTTGTAGTCATTATGTTAATTAACCATGATTTGCAGTTATACATACAAAAGAATACTAATATAAATTGTAGCTATATGACAAAGATAAGCTAATCCTACCTAGATGTAATTACATGAGGAAGCTAAGTTGTAACATGAATATGGTATTACAGGTGCTGTAATGAATTTAATTAAGATAACATCTGTAATAACCCAGTATCATGTTCAGAATCCTTAACTGCACAGTACAGATCAATGGTGAACACTAAGAGCTGTAGAGTATGGTGCACACAGGGGTGGGAATGATCCGTCACTTTCAATAGCTATTCAGTTTGATGTGTGGGATTTTAATAATACTGCAATTACAAGGAGCTAGAAGGGTCACATTGAACACACAAGAGTGGGGAAACTGCTGTTCAATTTTATTATGTTGCTACATCAGGGTGAGAAATCGGCTGCTACAAGGGATGCTGCTATATGGTGGCTAGTAGGGTCACATTGAACACACAAGGGTGGGAATACTACTGTTCAATTCAATATCAATTTTATTATGTTGCTACATCAGGATGAGAAATCTGCTGCTACAAGGGATGCTGCTATATGGTGTCACATTGAACACAAAAGGGTGGGAATACTACTGTTCAATTCAATAGCTATTCAGTTCCAGTTTTCTATGTGGCATGTGGGATACATGTACATGTACATTAGGGGGGTCTACTACATGTAGTAGCTATTCTGAATGAGCCTTAGTATAAGATCACACAAGAAACACTTTTGAATGTATAATATCATATATCAATATTATATTTCAACCATCACAAGAGGAAAATATACATACATACACATACACATACATGCATGTACATACATGTACATGTACATACACATACATACATACATGTACATGTACATACAGTCATACATACATATGTACATACACATGTACATATACAATCATCATTCACACACATACTATATACTAACAGGATCCAAGGTCCAGACATACATGTACATGTACATATACATGTACATGTACATACATATGTACATACACATGTACATGTACAATCATCATTCACACACATACTATACACTAACAGGATCCAAGGTCCAGACATACATGTACATGTACTTATTTCAAAAACTCAAATTTAACCACTTCCTCCAAATTTATATGTAGAGTACTAAATAGATCAAAGCTAATACGCTCTTTTTAAAAGATAATTCATTACTATCTGATTACCATAATTACTACTTGTTAGACATCATGAGCACATGTCTAGACTATTTATATATGTATTGTGTTACATGTACATGTAGTGGACAGTTTCTTTTACAATACCGAAATTTTGTGAGCTAATGTACATGTACAGTACATGTACATGTACAGTACATGTATGTCTAGAGGTAACAAACTCATCAAAGTTTTGGGAATTTACCTGCCAATATTACAAACCAAACTCAAAATGAAATAGGGAGACAAACTAGTACACTAATAAATTTCCAGCCCAATACTAAACTCTATTCATATTCATGATGACCTCAACATTAGGCTAATAATGAAGCATTGGATTCTAATTTGTTTGATATACATGCAAACGAATATGAAGGCTAATTATATGAAATTGGTGAAGTAAAAAAATATTGGTCCTTCCAAACTAAAACTATAAAGGTGTTTTTTCTGAGGACAAGGTGAACATGAATGATCTGTAATTATATATGCAAGTCTTACCTGTGCTTATTTCACGTGAATTAACAAGGCTGCCACAAAGAAAGGAGATGAGTTGTGACGCCTGTTCACAACAATGGTTCTTCTTCTCCATGGCTTGTGCCACAAGTGACCGTATGATCTGACATTGACAAAGAAAACAGATGTTGACACAGAGGTTGTATGTATGACTATTGTATTATAGGTACATAATCTAATGGTACAACACACACACACACACACACACACACACACACACACACACACACACACACACACACACACACACACACACACACACACACCAATGCATTAGACAAACGCAGACATAACAATGCTTTGCTCATAACATATTAGTCACACACACATACCCACACATAAAAATAAAAATCTATTTTTATTTAAACTATTAATGAGATTTTAATCTACATGTGTACAACTTACAGGAAATTTCTTATGACACGAACAAGCTTACATGTACATGACTACATGTACATGCAAGTAACACATATTCACAGAGAGGGATTAATGACATATAAAATAAATCTTATCTACCAGTCTTGGTAACCAAATACTCACTCACTCGACAGTGGTTTCATATTATGAATATTGTCATATCCTAATATTATTATTACCTCTGGTTTAATGTTCTTAATATTCAGTGTACCAAGAACGGTTGCAATCTCTTCCTTATCATCATTATCAAAGTATTCCTATGAAAAATATTTAAAAGTGATATCAATAAATTAATAGATTCATAAAGGGGCATGCATACGGGTACCCCCCCTTACTTCAGGGTTCCAGCTATGCACAGAAATACACTGCAAAGCTGTTGTTATTGATCACATACACATGTATATTACTTCAAAATTGAGAGGAAATAGAATATTACACAGTGTGTGTGTGGGTTTGTGTGTGTGTGTGGGTGTGTGTGTGTGTGTGTGTATGTGCGTGTTTGTGTGTGTACGAACTTTGAACATGGTTTCGGCTTGTTGTTGAAAATCATCTGTATTCATTTGAGGAATGGAGGGAGACACAACATATGTATCCTGCAATTTGAAAGACAATAAAAACAAATAAAGTGGATGATTAAGTTTCAGTTGTTTTTTGCACACTATAAAAACACGACACGATTTTTTCAACAACATAAATTTAGCACCTACACCATATATACATGTACATGTACACACATAAAGATACATATACATAATTGATGAGTACACAATGTACATGTACATACATGTACATGTAATACATAGTATACGCATATATAATAATACATGTACATAGACCATTACATGCAACACACATACTGTATATAATAATACACATATATATATCATACCCATACATACAAAAATGTACATGTAAACACATAATGTACACATAGCACAAATACATGTACATGTAGATATACATGCAGCACATGATAATTACATTTAGAACTCACTTCTTCATCTTCAGAGTCATAATTTGGGTCACGAGTATCATGTGTATGACCATCATCATCCACCACTTCAGTTAATTTTCCCCAAGTCCCTTTTCCACCAGCACCACCTGTATAAAACAGTTAGATGTTAACTAACAACCACACACATAATATGTAATGGTTTGTTTCACACAATGAATACTAGTACATGTACATGTATATGTATGTACTGTATGCAATAACTTAGACGCTGCCTAAAGGAATGAAATGCGTGTGACATGTGGCAGGATTACATAAACATTATAACGCTGTATAAGTAATCAATGTGTTCTGTTCATCTTGTTGACAAACAACTTGAAGATGAACGCACACACACAGGTGACACCATTAGTATATAGTACAGTTATACAGATCAATGTACATACTGTATGTATTTATATTTCAAGTGTAGGTTAAATGTTGCTGTTAGGGGACATTTTTGTATAGCGGTGCATACACTGTAGTGTACAAATGTACATTATATTGTATGCACTTGTAAGGAAACAAGTTGCTAGGAGACGCACTATAATGTGTTCACTCAAATAATACAGATCAGGTGTTGCTAGGAGACACACTATAATGTGTTCACTCATATATAATAACAGATCAAGTGTTACTAGGAGATAGTCAGTCACATATACAAGTCTGTAATGTAATACAGATCAAGTGTTGCTAGGAGACACACTATAATGTGTTCAGTCAAGTGTACATGTGTATATGTGCACCATAAAAGGACCACACACTATATTGTAATCAGTCAAATTAGTCACATGTATGTGTACTGTCTAAAGTTCATGTCAATATTACTCAATTATATTTGCTGACATTAGTTCTAGAACATTCTATGTGTTGTAATATTGTACAGCAGCTTACTTGGAGCATTTTGATTGGTCAAATGACAAAATATATTCAACACATACCCAAAGAGAATATTCATAACATAGAACAAAGAAGATGATTACATTCTAGAACATTCTGAATATCCAACACCCCCACATAGGGTGAAAAACAAAGACCATTTAGGGATACAAAATGAATATAGTTGTAGTGTGGTGTGATTCTACATATTTTTCCCAAACTAACATACAATTTAATAATGTTTTGTGTACTTAGCATTTTTGTTAGTACTGGGAAATCCAAGTAGTTGATAATTACATTTTATATTACAAGAAAATCAAATTAAATACCGTAAGTACATTAAACTGTCTTAATTTTATAATGAGCTTGAAAAAAGTACCATATCATTTCATTCACTAATACTCAAGGTTTGTGAACTGCATTTAACTATGCTCTGCCTACGAAAACTTAAAAACACTTCTCATGTTACATGATACTCTTGCAAAAAAAATAATACGTGGCTTCATTGTTTAAGATGTAATTATTGTCCAGCCTTTATCATATTACTTACAACTGTTCAGCTACAACCAACATGGCTTTACTGTGAAACATGTAATTATTGTAATGCCCTTATAAGGAAATATATTCACAAGTACATGTGATAATTAAGTTTAAAAATGATGCTGCCATTGTAGTGGTGTGATAACAATCACACTTTTTTCTATTAATAAAAATTCATACCTTTTGTATAATTATAAACAATATACTCATACACTGAGAAAGTTTACATAGCCATCAGATTAACACATCACACTATGCATGTGTCAAGAGCACTCCACTTTTGACCACTGACCACTGTCGCTTAGCAACCTTTGAAGCTTCAACTAAAACAGTTCTGGCACATGAAACTGTCATTTTTGCTGAGTCATGCAAATTCACATGTATTTACCATAACAGAAAGATTCTAACACAACTTGTGTAGTGGGCAAAAAACGTGCTGACATCAGCAAATGTATAGCATGAAATGTGCAGAGGTTGTACTACAAGGATGTGTTTATTAACAAAATGATGATGTAGCATACATGGAACCAGAGGCAAAAAAGAACAAGACTACATGTACATGTATATACAAGATTAAATGCATTCAATATTAATGAATTATGGGTACCTGGAAGACATATCACTAGTACTTGGTAATAATAAAAGGAAGGGCAAACTAAGTGGTTTATTCTTTATAGGAATGCCTACAGGAGACTACAAGTATAGCTGTAGGGACATAACACAACATAAACAACTTAAAACAAGTGCTGGAGCAAGTAAAAAAGACCACATCCTTCCCCATTCACTTAGACACTGCCCCAGGGAGGAACTTATTGAACCAACAAAAGACAGCCAGCTGTGTTGTCAATTTTGAATCTTGGGGGGTATAATTATTATACACATAATTATATAAATATATATCAGCTGTTTAAAGAAAAACATGCAAAATGAGCTTTGAATAGATTATAAGTGTCAGCTGACTGGGAGTGAAAGAGAAAACAACACGTTTTACAATAGCAAGCTTATCTTTTGTCAGCTGATCTTGTGCAGTTAGTAGAAAATTCAATACAACATTCATACATGTATATACCTGTACTAAAACTATACTATGAATATAAATATCAGTTCAGAGAGGCTTGTGAATTTCTGTTACCAAAATGCTAGACAGTTATAGTTATTAAATACTGTTCATTATTACTGAACAAAAATGGAAATTTTAATTTGAACGAGGCAGAAGAGCAAAGAAAATCACTTGCAAAATTACCAATCTACGAACATTTTATAGAGTCAATTTTTAACAAACAAATGTTTTCATGCTCTGAATCAAGTATTAACAGAATATTTCACAGAGTAAACACAACATACATGTATCATGTAATTATGTAGCTATGATGCACTGCACATAGAGTCTATCTATAACAGTGTCTATGAACACAGAGTCTATCTATAACAGTGTCTATGAACTGCCCTGGATTGATTGCATAGCATAGTAAAGAAACAAATACTAACAACATCTGGTTTTGTAGCTGCATATGTATCTATGAATTGGATGTCAGTCACAAGCTCTGTGTACACTATTGTTCCACACCTCTAGATACAATCAACAACCATAACTGATTAGTTACACAAGTGGCATGTATGTAAATATGTATATGTACATTCTGTATGATGAAGATGTTATGTTAATTTCTTCAACGAACTGGAGTAGGGTGACACACTTTTCATACGTGTTAGTGATTACCAAAGTTTTCGATAAGTTTGGAAGCATGGACCAAATTGGCTAACAGTGGTTAGTGTGTGCGCCATTGGGAATACATCTTGATTCTTGAGCCAGTTAACAAAGAGTTACCGACAGCATAATCATAATTAACTGCACCATCTGGCCCCAAAGAGAGAACTGTGCAGTGCGAAATAAGAAGCTCTTTGGACCAATGGTGCACCATATGAGCTTATCAAAACCTCTGGTGATCATACATCTCATTACAATTGACCAAACAAGTGTATTCATGCATGAAGTGCACATCAGCTGATATTCTCTTATCTGCACACACATGACCGAGCAAGCAAAAAGGGCAACAAAATTATTTGTATTGTATGTAGAAATATCAGCTTCATGTTGTTGTAGTGGTTTTACAATTAATTTACCATTGCCAAGTTAGAGCTGCTCAAATTGCAGTCACTGTGAAAATTAGATTTTGAGAACACGCCTATTATTTAATCAAGTGCAACCCATTAAGAAATGGCATACTACATGTAAATGCTTGTCCTACGCAAACTATAACAATCTGCGAGTCAAGAATTGCACAACAGGTAGCCCACTACCTAAAAAACTGAAATCATAAGATTATTTGGTTTCTGCATTTTATTACTTTTGACCCCTTTTTTGCTTGTACGGTCACATATAATGAAAACCAAACAACTCATCTTCAGAGGTGTATTTAACAAAGTTTATCTAAATACAGACTTGTGTCTTACGATATCTTACATTAATAATAACACCCGTTAATCAGCAAGTTTTTCTGCAACTACGGTCTTGGATTACTGCTCATGCATAATATACATGTAGTTATAACATTAGTTATTGCATAAAAACTTGAGAACATTGCAAAATTTTTCTTGTTACAAGTGATGTTTAAAAATATTTTTAAAAAGGTGTGAAGTAGGAGGTTTTAATTGCAAAAATCAATTAAATTCATAGTCAACATTCTGATGCAATAACAGAGAAATAATATCGTAGTAAACATAGCGAAGCCATACCAATTATTATTGTAACATGCGAAATATAAAGAAAATGTATAATTATACTAATATAAATGTGTGTTGTGTGGATTAAAAAAAACAAGTTCATATCCTTACCTTTCTTTGGCTTTCCTCGTCCTTTCCCTGTACGAGACACATGGCGATCCTTTTCTGTCAGCTTCCTCAGCTTCGATGGCGCAATTGGCTTGGACGTTGCTTCTTCTTCGTCGTCTTTACTTCCACTGGAGGAATTCCTTGATCGCCTGCGAGCCTTATGTTTCGGACGAGTTTCGGTCTGCTGTTTTACTTCGATATCTACCGGGATATCAACGATTGGTTCTTCGAAGTGCACAGTTTTGTTGGGTTTCACTAGCTGCGTGAAAACACTGTCTGAAATTCCGTCTACTTCCATTACGTCAGAGTGATTGGAATCAAAATCTGTGGATGGAGAATAAAGCTTTATTATAATGTTTCTTTCTGGTAGATTTGCGAGTAAGGATTAAGTCGTAACTGACTACAGTCAATATTGAGGGAATTTTTGGACTCGCAAGCTGTTCAAAATAAAGCTTTTTGTGTGCTTCTCCCCACACAAAGACACACAGACAAGCTGCGTGGTTCTTGCTTTTACTACTGCTAGCTCTTCAATCCCGCTACTACTACTTTTGTTCACTCTCTGGCCATACAACACTTCTTGCTAATCTCGAGTTGTGGTATTGCTTTTATAACGAGGGTAGAAAGATGATGTCATCAATCAATTAAGTTTAGTTAACGCCCATCTAACAGATGCTGGAATTTTTTGGCTTGGCTATAGTATGCTTACTGAAACCTCTGCATTAAGATGAGACTATTGTGTTTGAGTATTCTAAATAGGTATTTCGTAACAAGATGTCTAGTACCAAAACCGACGAAAAGAAGTAAAGAACCCACGTGTCCAACACGATTATTATCCGGAGATACACGGAATAGTATTAAAATGGCTGCAAAACTAAGATTAGTACAGATACAAACTAAGGCAGGAGGAGAAATTAAAGTTGGCGTGCAATTGCAAGATAATGGGAGTGTGGTAGATATAACATCTTTAGATGCTTCTATTCCTTTGGACATGAAATCCTTCCTTGAGGGTGGAGAAGAAAACATGCAGGCTGCTGTTCGGTATGTGTTTATATAACTTATACCATGGTTCAAATGACCGACCATTCAGAGTGCTTTGTATCAGGTCATTAAATACTTTATACACCCTCCATGCAAGAGGTGCATATATAAATATTTACTTAGCTCCCTTCCATTTTAGCCAATCAGATTGCTTACATTGGATAAACACATAAAAGTGTATGTAAATGCAAGCCGGTGAATTTAAGCAATCTGATTGGTCAACATTGTGTAAGCCAGTTATGCACTTCAGTCTTGCAGGCCCTCAGTGTATAAATCATACAGTAACCTCAACCTCTGTGTGTATATAACTGATTTGTTAGTTTATGCATAATTAGTAAACATCATTAATATAAAGCCTGTGGTAATACCTCGCCCTTCCCAATGGAGCAAATATGCTTCCAATAGAGGCACCACACCTCGGTCTCTGGCAGCTGACAGACCGGTCACGATACACACAACACAAGTTTGAGCTTGTTCTCTGACAGAACTTCACAATTTTAATAATCATAATTTTGACTGATTTTACAAGAGAAACAATTATTACTTTGCTATAGTCAAGAGTGCTGCAGGGACCTAAAATTTCCATAACAAATCAAATCGTAACTATAACTAAAACCCCTTTTAGTAAGGCATTGTAACTTTTAGTTACTAAACTATAACTAAATTACAAGTCTATTGTTATAGCATGTAGCTAACTAAAATGAAAAATGGCCAATAATGGACACATTTAGACTAAAACTAAAACCATTTAGTAATCCTAATATTATTTTAGTTAATTAATAGCTAAATTGTGATAAACTAGACATACTATAACTATAACTAAAAGTGGTCATTATTGTCAAATATAGTAAAACAACCCTACTGTAGACCATGTAATGTATGTGATGTAATCCACATGCATCTCACTATGAGCAGGGTAAATATCACTACTCTGTTGTAAGGTTGAGAGGTCTGAGGTAAGTCCCAGTGGCTTAGTTGGTAGTGCAATGGTCTGGTAAGACAGCATTGTTTTCTCAAAATCTATCTTACTTTGTTTCTATGTGAACTTGAATTTATTTCTTTTATTTCCACTTCTCTTTGAAGTTGTTTTGCAGCTGGATTAATGTGCTCAGTTTCAGATTCTGGGCATTTGCTTGCCACAAGAAAATCTCTAATAATTATTGATTCACAAATATCTATATAAATATTAAATTATATTCTTTTAAATGTTTTGTTAGAGCTGTTGAAGAGGCCAAGTCACAAGGACAAGGAATGATCCCTCCATCAGACTTCATTATCAAAGCTCCAATATACAATCCTGAAAAACTTATATGTGTTGGCATGAACTATGTTGACCACTGTACTGAACAAAATATTCCTGTACCAGAGGAACCTGTGATATTCAGCAAGTTTCCTTCTTCCATTACTGAACCAAATGGACCAGTGATCTTGCCTTCCATATCTAATGTGAGTTTATTCAATCTGTTGTATTGTGACTTGATGAGAAAGTTTGTTCACATTCATATGACCTCAAGATTACTGATTACTTTATAATTATGTAGATCTTAATGTCATATGCAGTGTTTTTGATAAGCTCATATGGTGCACCATTGGCTCAAAGAGCTTCTTATTTGGCACTGCACAGTTCTCTCTTTGGGCCAGATGGCACAGTTGATAATGATTATATTGTCACTAACAGTATTAACTCTTAAGTTAATTGGCTCAAGATGTATTCCCAATGGCACACACACTGGTCATTATTGAGCCAATTTGGCCCATTCTTCAAAACTTATCAAAAATTATGGTCATAAGGTTAATACACGATTATCATGTAGCACAATAATGAAGCAAAGAATTAAAATTTGACGTCACAAAACAAACGGGAATGATAATTATATGAAAATGGTCATGTATAGAGACTGTTGGTCATTCCAAACTAAAGTTATGAATATTTTTCTGAGATCACGGGTGAATGTGAATGATCTTTAATGGATAATATAATTTTTGAGTTGTTGTGCTCAGAACTCAGAAGGTAACATAATTTTGAGGAAATAAAATGTTTATTTTCTCATTCATAGTAGTATTAATATAGTATTTATATTTCAATATAACTGAATTCTTATGTTGATATGTAGAGTTGGTAATGTTTTCTTAACCAATTATTGGAAAGCCTATTTTGGATATTGGCCAATTAATTGTATATTTTACTAAATTAATTTATTTAAAATGTTAAATTAATTAAGTAGTCAATTATTGAGTTAATATTTATTATCTAAACAATTAATTATCCAAACAATTCAATTAGTGAAAAATATTCGTTTTTTAAAGCTAAAGTACATAAACACGCTTGCATCTTTTTGCCGTACATATTACATTTATAGGTAATGTGGATTAGATTTATGTTACAGTACAAATCAAGATTAATGGAGAAAAAAGTATCCCTATGATTGTTTTGTGGCATCCAACATTGATTAATCATGGCTGACTTTCTCATACCTGAAACATAACAGCCTACTTTGGTTATTATTTTGATTATATACTCTTCTTACGTTTTAAAGGATCTTTATGATTATATTTGAGATAGAACAGCTATTATAGTTCATAAGCGTGCAGCTTTCTTCTGCTTGTCTATAGCTCGAGCGTGTGTCCTTTTAATGGGCATGTCATTAATTGACCTAGTCCCCAGAATGACGCAACTTCCCTAACTATGTATACTCACGTAAGGGATACAAACATATATATATATATATATATATGTACATTAAAGCCCATGGAAACTATCATAGGGATGGCCCTATGGTCCATAAAAACGATCTGGTCACCAGTATGGCAATAACTGTTTACTAGCCAATAATTGATTGGGAGTGTACAAAATAACTGGCAACTGGACGATATATTTGTAAAACCTACTAGGCAACTTTGGAGTTGGCAACAAATTGCCTACTCCAAAGTGCGTAGTGGATAGTAAAAAGTATTAGTTGCAATCATCAAACAACACATTGCCACAAAGCTCTATTCACTGGCAACATGGAGTAGGTAACTTGTTGCTAACTAGTTGCCTAGTGGATGGTAAGGCTTAACTGTCTATTACCATGCCATGCAGCCTTTTTAGCATAAAGAAAAGCAAATTTATTATTTGAATTGACTTCAGGTGGTATGAAGTATAATTATAATTTTACATCCACACATCTTCAATTGAGATTAAGCCTACCATCTACCGGCAAGTTTGGATTTTTCGACACTCAAAGTTGCCCAATGGATGGTAAAGTGTAGTAGGTTGTCCACATCAAGCAAGACTTGGAGTATGCTTCTATTTTGTGGCAAACTTTTGCTTGATGATTGCAGCTTACTTGTTACCTACTCCAAAGTTGCCCGGTGGATGGTAAAGTGTAGTAGGTTGCAACCATGAACCAAGATTTGGAGTATGCTTCTATTTTGTGGCAAACTTTTGCTTGATGATTGCAGCTTACTTGTTACCTACTCCAAAGTTGCCCGGTGGATGGTAAAGTGTAGTAGGTTGCAACCATGAACCAAGATTTGGAGTATGCTTCTATTTTGTGGCAAACTTTTGCTTGATGATTGCAGCTTACTTGTTACCTACTCCAAAGTTGCCCGGTGGATGGTAAAGTGTAGTAGGTTGCAACCATGAACCAAGATTTGGAGTATGCTTCTATTTTGTGGCAAACTTTTGCTTGATGATTGCAGCTTACTTGTTACCTACTCCAAAGTTGCCCGGTGGATGGTAAAGTGTAGTAGGTTGCAACCATGAACCAAGATTTGGAGTATGCTTCTATTTTGTGGCAAACTTTTGCTTGATGACTGCAGCTTACTTGTTACCTACTCCAAAGTTGCCCGGTGGATGGTAAAGTGTAGTAGGTTGCAACCATGAACCAAGATTTGGAGTATGCTTCTATTTTGTGGCAAAATATTGCTTGATGGTTGCAGCTTACTTGTTACCTACTCCAAAGTTGACTGGTTGATGATAAAGAGTAGTAGGTTGCAGCTGTCAACCAAGATGTTGCCAGCTTGTTCCTATTTTGTGGCAAAATGTTGTGTGATAGTTGCAGCCTATTTGGTGCCTACTCCTAAGTTGCCTAGTGAATAGTAAGTTTAATTAACATCAAAAAATGTGATTCACCAATAGAGTACTAACAATAGAGTACTAACAATAGGGGATACCAAGGTCAAGGTTCTGTAGACTGATAAACTGTGAATCATCATGATGTCAGAAGTGAGAGCCATAGGCCAGGGGTCATATGGTATGGAAGAATTATGTATTACTGATGACAAACTATGAAACACTTTATCTACCAATAGAATGATAAGTTCTAGCAAAAGAGTTAAAGAGTAGCCTATGTGATGATATTTTGAGAAGGGAGGGGGGTGGGGGTGGCTTTACAAATGCTTCATACTTGTTATTCACATTGTCATTTAAAGAATTTGCAAATGCTACTGCAACTTACAAAATACTTCCATAAATTCTTGTACTTTAGTGTACATGCCATGTCATTGATTAGCTAAGCTAAGTTAGTGCTAGAATCATGCATGTTGTAATTTCATACACATTTTGACAAGCTAGATTGTGTTTGTGAGAGTTCCCCCTAACAATAAATCCAGCATTAATCCCTGACCAGTATATTATGTATCTTTGTAACTACATGTACACATAATGAAAGTTGTAATTATAATCATATGTACAGTAAGTTGGGGAATGTTTCCTGTGATTATTTACATATATAGTTGATTCACAAGTTAAATTGCAAAACACTTCTACTGTGGCATGTTAAATATAGTGGGAAAGTAAGTTTTTGAACATTAAATGTAGTGTCAATCTAATGTTTGCATTCACAATCTATGTGATCTTCCCCTGCAAAATAATATTTGTCAAACGCTTACCTTTAATCACTCGCTATTCAGACAGGAAGCCAACACAATGATAGTCGTTTTTGAATACCAAATTTCATTGACTTCCTGTACTCAGGAGCCCATGAGCAGCACTTTGCGCCTCTCATGGGCTCCTGCTGTACTAAATGGAGGAATAGTTAGAAATTGAAGGTATACATTTGATCAAAATTATTTGCAGGACACAAGATCTCTTTTAAAAACTGTTTAAACCCAATGGTACGTGTAAAATGACTACAGCTTAGGCTTTGTAGCAACGTCTTATAAATTATAAAGGTCATTCACATCCAGTCATCCACCATTTTAGAATGACCAACAATAATTGTTATATAATTATCCTTCCTATTCTTTTTTCTTGTATGTCAAATTTCGCTTCATTTATTGGGTTACAGTATAATCATGTATTAACCTTATGACATTAAACTATACACTATATTATATAAAGACTAATTTTGTAGTGTTGGTACCTATACTAGGTTTTGCCTATACTTCAGATACCAGATATTATAAGCAATTAAAATTGCCTGTACCTATACCTATCACCTATACCTGTGTTCACTCATTTCTCTCATATATGTTCATGTGGATCACTACCTTTTGGTACTGCCCTAGCCATTTCTGTTAGAAAATGAAAACTCACAAACGTACTATAAAAGATGGAAATAGCTCAACAAATATGATTCTGAGTGTTATATCAATCTTTTCCTACAGTAAAATAGTACTATAAAGTTTAAATCCTTGGTCTGTAAAATATCTGTATCTGCCCCTATACTACTTGCCTATGACTACATTTACCTATACCCAGGGGTGTGGAAATATTGAGCAACCTGCCAGACATTTAAACCTATTTTCAACGCTCTTGTCCTGCTCCCCATATACTTTGTATACAGTTTAGTTTGAATTTACTGGACATTCACTAGATTTATCAGACCAAAGTCCTGCATGACTGGCTGTTTCCACACCCCTGCCTATACCTTAGTATAGGCACCTATACATGTATACATTACCTATACACGTACAGATGCAACACTAATATTTTGAGGTCATTGTGAATGTGAACAGACTATAGTTGCTCATATAATCCTGAATATTTTTTTTTAGAATTTATTGGTATGTTAAAATGTTTTGTTTTAACTTCATTTTTAGACTATACAAAAATTTTGTTTACATACCGTATGTAAATAAACTAGCTACATCACTGAGAATATTATATAATATTATGATATAATATGATATATATAAATTATGTACATTATTATAATTAATTAAGTATATTATATGTGTATATAAATGTACATTTATAGTTATTATGTTAAATATTATTATAACCATGTTTAGGAGTGTATACATGCCAAATATAACACCTGCTGTAGAGGACGTTTATGTGAATGACAGAGGCCCATATGGCCAAGGGGTATATATATCCAGTTATTTCTGAACACTAGCATATGGTATATACATGTATATAGGGCATATATACCAGGTTTATATAATACATGTATATACATGTACTATAATTTAACTATTTGAGGAGGTGTATATGCAAATATACACCTACCATATCAAACGGTTGCCATGGTAGCATAGTATAGTATGTATTATATAATTATGTATGTACATGTATGTAGACATAGCAGCCATATGTTTCTGGTTAGAGTACAGGTTAGCTGTTAAGTCATGGTACATGTTACCAACGTCCTTTTTGTGTTTAGGTACATACTCTGTCCCTTACCCTATGGCCCTCAGGTTATACCCATATAACCTTGCAGGTGGTATATCTCTCACGCATACCTCCTGACCATGTTCTATATTAATTATAATTACAATAATTGGTATCATAGCATTGTTCTGCCCACACTGGTCAGCACTGTCAGGAATAACCACCACTCAACATGAATTAACCACCTCTCAGATAATACATATTATGTGACATGATCATTCATTGGTGAAGCCCCTTCAAATAATGCGAATTCCTTAACTACATAAACGTATGTGATACACGTATTAGTTATTACAGTACATATTAATAATTAATATACTGGTTATATTTAGTTTTCTTTCCTGTAGCAAGTTGATTATGAAGTTGAATTGGCATTCGTTATTGGCAAACAAGGGAAACATATTCCAGTGAGTTGAGATAATTTAAATATCAGATGCTAATATATAACAATGGGATGCACATCTTAGTTTAAGCAACGGCGTATCAACTCCAAAGGAGGAGAGGACATGCAACTGTGAAACAGTAAATAAAAAAAAGTGTATGAATTATTAATTTATTTTTAGTAACATACATGTGCATGTATAACACCACACATTCTGTAGCCATTAGTACATGTACATCATGTATATTGTGGAAGTCACACCACTTTTCATATACTATGTTACTATTTTTAACATTTTGAATTTATGCATACATATTTACTGTATGTCACTTCAACCAAGAGTGTATCCATTCCGGATATACTCTTGGTTGAAGTGACATGGTGATAATTATGTTATTTATAAGTACCTATTAACATGTTAAAATGGCTCTTAAGGCCATCCCTATGATTACTGTAATATTATGTATGTATATCACATACACTTACGTAGTTAAGGAATTTGCATTATTTGAAGGGGCTTCATCAATGAATGATCATGGCACAGAAACAACATGCACTCGCAGCTACAATCTAACAGATTGAAAGCAGCTTCAACTAGCTTGTACAAACTGGGTATTGTAGCTGAAAGACATTACAAAAATGAATCATCAAAAAATAAGACGAGTAGAAAAACAATTAATTACAATGTTTGTTTTTAAACATGGGAAAGGCATTAGTAATGATTAATAACATCTCACGACAGCAATTATAGGGATACTGTTTTCACATATCTTGTAATTAATTAATGAATTCACTTGTTAACATATTCTATACCTATTTATGCTCTTAAAATTAAATACGTAAATTTCAGATATTATTTGTCATCACAAAGCAATCACAGGTTTACTGTTTTCTCCATAATATACATTTTAAAGAAAAATAATTATCATTTTGTGTACTGTTTCATTTAAATACACCAAACTTTGAACTGTATGATTTCATATCCTTAACTAGAACTACTCTGAATAGAGAGGTGTACATTTATCAAATTACATATTACATGTGTTTGCTGTATGACTATGTGAATATGCTGTAAAGTGTGAATAAAATTTATGTTTGTATACATATTTTGCTAATTGAATGTGTAGGATATACTATAAAAGTACATATTTATAAAGCTTGTGTACTGTGTGAATATACTGTAAAGGTTGAATGACATTCATGTATGTATATGTACATTACTAGTATAATGTGTACGATATACTATAAACGTACATATTTATCATAAAACTTGTGTACTGTGTGAAGTTGTGAATATACTGTAAATGTTGAATAAAATTGTGTTTGTCAAAATTTTACTGCTTTAGTGTGTACAATATACTATACATTTATCATAAAACACATATTACTTGTGTACTATACATTACTGCTTTGGTGTGTACAATATACTATACATTTATCATAAAACACATATTACTTGTGTACTATACATTACTGCTTTTGTGTGTACAATATACTATACATTTATCATAAAACACATATTACTTGTGTACTATACATTACTGCTTTAGTGCGTACAATATACTATACATTTATCATAAAACACATATTACTTGTGTACTATACATTACTGCTTTTGTGTGTACAATATACTATACATTTATCATAAAACACATATTACTTGTGTACTATACATTACTGCTTTTGTGTGTACAATATACTATACATTTATCATAAAACACATATTACTTCTGTACTATACATTACTGCTTTAGTGCGTACAATATACTATACATTTATCATAAAACACATATTACTTGTGTACTATACATTACTGCTTTAGTGCGTACAATATACTATACATTTATCATAAAACACATATTACTTGTGTACTATACATTACTGCTTTACTGTGTACAATATACTATACATTTATCATAAAACACATATTACTTGTGTACTATACATTACTGCTTTGGTGTGTACAATATACTATACATTTATCATAAAACACATATTACTTGTGTACTATACATTACTGCTTTGGTGTGTACAATATACTATACATTTATCATAAAACACATATTACTTGTGTACTATACATTACTGCTTTAGTGTGTACAATATACTATACATTTATCATAAAACACAATTACTTGTGTACTATACATTACTGCTTTAGTGCGTACAATATACTATACATTTATCATAAAACACATATTACTTCTGTACTATACATTACTGCTTTGGTGTGTACAATATACTATACATTTATCATAAAACACAATTACTTGTGTACTATACATTACTGCTTTACTGTGTACAATATACTATACATTTATCATAAAACACATATTACTTGTGTACTATACATTACTGCTTTAGTGTGTACAATATACTATACATTTATCATAAAACACATATTACTTGTGTACTATACATTACTGCTTTACTGTGTACAATATACTATACATTTATCATAAAACACATATTACTTGTGTACTATACATTACTGCTTTGGTGTGTACAATATACTATACATTTATCATAAAACACATATTACTTGTGTACTATACATTACTGCTTTAGTGTGTACAATATACTATACATTTATCATAAAACACATATTACTTGTGTACTATACATTACTGCTTTAGTGCGTACAATATACTATACATTTATCATAAAACACATATTACTTGTGTACTATACATTACTGCTTTAGTGCGTACAATATACTATACATTTATCATAAAACACATATTACTTGTGTAGTCGTGTACTATGTGAATATGTTGTAAAGGTTGAATAAAATCTATGTATGCATATTTACATCAATGTGTAATATATACAGTACACATTTATCATAAAACACATAACACTCGTGTACTATGTGAATATGTTGTAAAGGTTGAATAAAACTCATGTATACATATATACATTACTAGTTTAATGTGTACAATATACTATATAAGTTCACACTTATCATAAAGCTTGTACCATGAGAGAATACTATAAACAGATGTTTGTCAAAATACATACAGTCATGTACATGTACATTACTAGTTTAATATTTGTACATGTACTATAAAAGTACACATTTGTCATGAACACGTGTACTATATATGTTGATATGCTCTCAAGGTTGAAGTTTGTGTACATTACAAGTTTAATGTGTGGGATGTACATGTACTGTGAAAACAAGTTAATACATGTTATATATATCATGTTTGTAATTGTCATAACTATCAGGTTTATCTATCTACAATAGGTGGGAAGAAAGTCCACAGTACCAGCTGATAATCTTGTGGGTGATGATACCTGATATTATTGTTTTTTAGTGAAAACAATAATTATAGAGTAATAAGGTTGAGGTGCTGTCTTTGGCCTTTCTAAATAGCTCTAGAAGACATTTCTGGCATTTTCTGCCATTTTGCGAGCTAGCATATTAATAACAATAATAATATACTATATCAATATCTAGTCTCGTCCCCAGCTGCCCTCGCCCTTAACGAGCGAGAGGGCGTCTGGCACACAAAGTCAACTTTCTTGAAACTAGAGAACAAAATCCGTCTCTCCAATCAAATCACAGTATTCTGTGACGTAATGTGTGATGTTGACTTTAACATGGCGTTTAATTTGTGATCGTAGAGTGCTAAGGAATGGAGAAATCTGGGAAGTAGTGAAAATGGAATGAATTTCTTAAGAGAGTTTGTTTGTGTACCTGATCCCCATAGCCTTGGTACATGCCATGTTTCTAAGCCATGCTACAGGAAGCTAGAAAATGCCACTTCAAGTGTTAAAGCTATGCAAGAGCTTGTGTCCAGGGTAGTGTTGTTTAGCACTTAGTAAACTGATCTTCAGTAGGTAGGTACCCAAGGTGCTGGAAAGACTGCATTATAGCCGAACTAACATCTGCAGCCATGCTTAGTATTGCATTTATGTACGTCACACGTATAATTTGCCATCAATTTCCTGCCATACTTCCAAGAAAGTTGACTTAGTGTGCCAGATGCCCTCTCGCTCGTTAAGGGCGTGGGCGGCTGGGGACGAGACTAATCAATATCATTAGATCATGATTTAAGGATTATTATGTCATTCTATGATGCCTTGTGACATCACAATTTAGTATCTGAGATAGATGCAATGTTTTAGATACACTCTGGCCTTCATTTATAAAATTTGTTAAGGGGGACAAAAGTGAAAGACTTTGTAGGAGGTGGACCGATGTACAGGGTCATTGTGCCAACCCTATTGGCAACCTAACTTCCAAGAGTAGACCCCTAAACTTGTACTATATCAGATTTATAATCACCTCGTCAACAGGCCTATGGCCCTCATGCTCGGTGATTATAATTCTGATATAGCTCTCATAGGCATGTTATAATGTATACATAATTATAATAATTGTTTCCAAGAATGATAATTATTGTTATGTGTTTTTATTGTTTGTTTTTTAATGAATTTTGTGTTTCTTGTTTCATCTTTCATTTGTACATGTTAGTCCAAGCAAACACGAAATTATTTTGAATGAATAATAACAATTATAAGAATATCTCTTATATTTACTAGTACTAACTATAACTATACTATTCTGAGAACACATACCCTGTGTAACAATGCTGTATTACGAGAGTGTGACTGTGAGCTTGTGGCCATCTGAGTATAAATAATTAATATGAATGACTAAACGGACAATAAGAAAGCACAGGAATTGCAGACTCTGTGAACTGCATTACCCTCCAAAGGTATGCATACGTTGATTATGTTCTTACATGGACTGATTTCATGCTTTCTGTTGTGTTTAGAATATGTTTAAACTAGGCTTGGGCAATATTGAAAATTAGGTTTTGTGAATGTATTGTCTAAAGTTGACTTACCATTATTACAATATTGCAACTACTCATTGATACTGTCTATGATAACAAAAATAGGCTCATTTTTTAAATGATGAAACTTCTGATCCTTGTTTTGAGAGCTTACGGCTCAAGACTGTAATATAGTATTTTTCAACCACATGTATTATTATTTAATTGTAGTAAGACAATATTTTGCCATTGTGATAACATTGGCAGACCAAAATCATGCAATACGATTATTGCATGCAATAATATTACAATGTATGTGATGTATTGAATTATTGCCTAACCCTAGTTTAATATTATTCTGGAAGCTCTGTATGTCATTTCATTGTGTAAAATACAACTGAACTGAATAGTCAACATTGTGTGATGTTATGTGTATTGTAGAGTATTATTATACTGCTAGTTGCTACCATAATGCAATATTGTAATGTGTAGAGTATCAGGGTTCATGATGTCACAGGATATAGTTAGAGTATATATAATTATGGTACTCACATTATGGGTATATGCAGAGGTAGGGTTTCTATCATAGTTCTAGGTATACATATATATGCAGATCAGCCTCGCGCACATAAAGTATGTATAATTAGCTTAGAGAGTGAACATATTAAGCTTACTTGCATAGACAATTTGTAAAATATATGAAATACAACAAACAAAGGGGATTAATTGTTTTATTAACATCAGAACCCTCTTCATGAAGACACCGAGAAACAACCTAGCTCTGAGAGCACCTTAAATCCACATTTTCATGATGAGAACATCTCCTCTCCTTATCTAGCCTTCTCCTTTCCCTTGGCAATTCCAGAAGCCCAGGTGATTCCATGCTACAGTTATATACATGTATACACGTGGCTGATCTGCCTATGCTAACCAGACCCTCCCCACATTTCCAGTTGGAAGGTCTGCCTAGGCAGACTACATTCCCAATAGTCACTTGTGTTAGACAGAAGACCTTATAAGAAAGCCAAAAGTACCAAAATTATGCTCCTTTAGCTGCAGGAAAGCAGCCAGGCGAGAGTCCAAATGTGTTGCTATCATGACTCCATGTTTCATTACTTCCACAACTAATTATTGTTGTGTTAATTGCATTCCTGAATGCAGACAATATATATATATATATATATATATATATATATATATGTATATATATATATATATATACGCTAGCTGAGATTCAACCTCCACGCTGCACGATTATATGCCTCACGCTAAGGCAATTATGTTCTAATTATTTCGTGTGGTTACATGAACCACTTCTCAGTCAGGATTGTATAAGATATTTTAAATTTGCACTTTTTTTTGGTACTTCATAATTATAATTATTGGAACTGGTAATACAATAGTTATTAATTTACTAAAGGTCATTCATGTTTACCTACAATCTTTTTATCTGCAACATCTTCATATAATTATCCTACCCATTTTTTTTGTGTATGTCAAATTTCATTCAATTATTTAATTATCGAGTTACAATATAATCATGTATTAGACATTAAACTATATACTGTGGTATAAAGTCATCACATCCTAATTTTGATCCTTGTTTTGAGAGCTTACGGCTCAAGACTGTAATATAGTATTTTTCAACCACATGTATTATTATTTAATTGTAGTAAGACAATATTTTGCCATTGTGATAACATTGGCAGACCAAAATCATGCAATACGATTATTGCATGCAATAATATTACAATGTATGTGATGTATTGAATTATTGCCTAACCCTAGTTTAATATTATTCTGGAAGCTCTGTATGTCATTTCATTGTGTAAAATACAACTGAACTGAATAGTCAACATTGTGTGATGTTATGTGTATTGTAGAGTATTATTATACTGCTAGTTGCTACCATAATGCAATATTGTAATGTGTAGAGTATCAGGGTTCATGATGTCACAGGATATAGTTAGAGTATACATGTATATAATTATGGTACTCACATTATGGGTATATGCAGAGGTAGGGTTTCTATCATAGTTCTAGGTATACATATATATGCAGATCAGCCTCGCGCACATAAAGTATGTATAATTAGCTTAGAGAGTGAACATATTAAGCTTACTTGCATAGACAATTTGTAAAATATATGAAATACAACAAACAAAGGGGATTAATTGTTTTATTAACATCAGAACCCTCTTCATGAAGACACCGAGAAACAACCTAGCTCTGAGAGCACCTTAAATCCACATTTTCATGATGAGAACATCTCCTCTCCTTATCTAGCCTTCTCCTTTCCCTTGGCAATTCCAGAAGCCCAGGTGATTCCATGCTACAGTTATATACATGTATACACGTGGCTGATCTGCCTATGCTAACCAGACCCTCCCCACATTTCCAGTTGGAAGGTCTGCCTAGGCAGACTACATTCCCAATAGTCACTTGTGTTAGACAGAAGACCTTATAAGAAAGCCAAAAGTACCAAAATTATGCTCCTTTAGCTGCAGGAAAGCAGCCAGGCGAGAGTCCAAATGTGTTGCTATCATGACTCCATGTTTCATTACTTCCACAACTAATTATTGTTGTGTTAATTGCATTCCTGAATGCAGACAATATATATATATATATATATATATATATATATATATGTATATATATATATATATATACGCTAGCTGAGATTCAACCTCCACGCTGCACGATTATATGCCTCACGCTAAGGCAATTATGTTCTAATTATTTCGTGTGGTTACATGAACCACTTCTCAGTCAGGATTGTATAAGATATTTTAAATTTGCACTTTTTTTTGGTACTTCATAATTATAATTATTGGAACTGGTAATACAATAGTTATTAATTTACTAAAGGTCATTCATGTTTACCTACAATCTTTTTATCTGCAACATCTTCATATAATTATCCTACCCATTTTTTTTGTGTATGTCAAATTTCATTCAATTATTTAATTATCGAGTTACAATATAATCATGTATTAGACATTAAACTATATACTGTGGTATAAAGTCATCACATCCTAATTTTGAGGACATCGTGAATGTGAACAGACTCTCTATGATGTGTTTATTATGACACTCCAAATACTATTTTATGAATTCAGAGACAGGCATCAACAAGTACCATTGCTAAAGTGTTTTATAAACAATTAGACTATCAATCTTAGAATGTGACAATCAACAATAATGCCTTACCAATATCATTATGTGGTTGATATAAGGTAGAGTTTGAGGTAAGGTTACAAGTGATTGTAGCCAGGTGGTGAGAATAAATATTTCTGCCTTAAAAGTGGAGATCATACATGTACTTGGAGTCTACATATACATACATTTGTACTTGAATTCATTTTGTGTATTTGGATAAAAAGATCCTACAGTATGGCAAAAAATCATTACATGCTTACATTATAAACCTCAAAAACAGGAGAAACACGTATCCCTATGATTGCTTTGTGGTGTCCAGCATTCGGCAATCATGGCTGCATGACTTTTTCATGCCTGAAACACAACAGCCTTTTATAGATAACATGAAATAATCAAAATAATAATTTATTATTTCGATTATTTACTCCAACTTTTTGAAGGATCTTGTAGAAATTTGGTAATATATTTCAACTGAAACAGCATTTAGTTCCAGTTTCTATGTAAGCTACAAGCAACTTTCTTCCCGCTGGTCTTTAGAGCTCAAGTGCACACACTATTATGTGGCATCCCCATTAATTGACCAAGCCCCCAAGAATGATGCAACTTCCTTAACTATGTATACAACACATAGTTGTGTATGTGGCACAAACATTAAATATACATTAAACCACGTGGACTAACCTACGGACCATAAACATTATTTTTGTTTATAGAAAACCTGATGATTTCCCCCATACAGAAGAAACTCCTGCATAATACATGTTCATGTCATTGTAAAACAGGCATTAGCTTATTCTCTTTATTCATAGGTTAGTGAGGCTATGTCATATGTTGCTGGGTTCACTGTGGCTCATGATGTGAGTGCTAGAGACTGGCAGCTTCAGAAAAATGGCAAACAATGGTTGCTTGGGAAAACGTTTGATACTTTCTGTCCCTTAGGACCAGCCATTGTTACTAGAGCTGCTATATCAGGTATGTGTGTAAAGTGTGTGTGTCTGTGTGTGTGTCTGTGTGCCTGTGTCTGTGTGTCTGTTCTGTGTGTGTGCGTGTTTAACTGTTTATGTGTTTGGTGTGGGTAATTTAACCTTGCCAACTCAAAGACCTTGCCAGCCTTAACCCAAAGGTCTTGTGACAAGGCTTGCACCTCGATTGGAATGATTGGCTAGCCTGTAAGTAACCCCACTCATTGATTCTATTGGAATAATCGCTGCTGGTCAGCCTAATCACCCACACTCTTATTCCTATGGTTTTCCTCGGTCCCATTTCAGCATGTGGTGCCTCACACTCATATATAATTTATTTAATGTATTGGCTACACAGGAAGGTGACAGTGAAAGGAAGCAGACAGCCTGGCCTTGAGAACCAGAACTGGAGGTTAAAACGTTTTTATGGCCCCAACTCTCTCCTCTCTGTCTGATCCATGGTGGAATATGTTCGCAAAAGGCCTATTATGGAGTATTCACAAATTTAAATTTTCACCAATTACCACAATTTTACTGTCCACTTCCAATTTTAGTGAATAGAAGCCCTGCCGAACCATGTGTATAATTTGTTTACTCGACATGCGAAAATGACACAAGAGTTCATTTGTGAAAGCTGTATGAGGGGTCACCATGTCTACAAAGACGTCTGTGTTCCTAATCCAATGAGGGCTGAAGTATTGACTTGAGTGCGAGAGGCTGGAAATGATGCTGATACCTATTCTGTAGCAATGATCAATTCCTTAATGACTGTTGTTGGCATGAATCAATGGCAGAAGAAGGGACACTTGAAGATAGTGCTTTGTGTTGGCTTGGAGCAGCAGAATCTCGCTAGAAGTAATGATACAATGACTTGATTCATGAATCCACATGGCATTTACTTGCTACCACGCCCATATCTTCGCGATTTTTATTTTTGCAAGTAGTGTAGAATTCACAAAATTCACAAAAATATTCCACCATGAACATTTTCCAGTATATGGTATACTCACCTTATGGTTTGCCTGAACATGGAATTTATTCGTGATTTTAATTTACAATTATTTATGATTCAGATGTGGGTAATAAAATCCTAGAGCCTCACAGTCCGTGGGGTAATAACAAGTTATATGCGAGTAGCTCTCTTGATTAATTCCAATAGGCTTTAACTACACCTCGACTATGTGTGTGTGTGTGTAAAAAAAAACCCACAGGAGTAGGGACAGGCAGGGTCCCCACAGGAGTATTACACTTTTTATGTCTTATATGTAATATTATGAAATTATAATTGATAACTGGTTGTGTATATTTTAGGGTTCAGATAATTTAATTCAGTCAGCAAAGTTCAGTTCTTTTGGCTTTGTTGTTTAAAAGGTTTTTATCCAATATCTTTCTAGTGCATCATATTTATCTGGTGTAGTGGTATCTATAACTTGAACAGTTAAGTTTGTGATTTTGTGGTCGGGAAATTAAAGTGAACGCTTATATATCTTTGTTGTTGTGTATGTGTACTGGTTCTGTGGTGGTTCATTCTTTCTTTGAGAGGTCTTGTTGTTTTCCCGACATATTGTTTTTCGCACTTGGTGCATGTTATAAGGAAAATGATGTTTTTAGAGTCGCAGGTGAAGGAGTGTCTGATTTTGTAGCATTTGATGGTTGTTGTACTTTTGAAGAAACTGGCATTATTGAAATGTTGACGGATGGCATATTTAGGATGCTTGCAAATTTTAGATTCAATTGATGGTTGAATTAATGTTTGGCTTAGTGTAGGTGTTGTTATGTTCTGTGGGTGTTGTTTTACAGGAGAAATATATATCTATTATTTCAATATCAGTGGGACTGTGTTTTGCTAGAACATGGAGAATTTTCAGAGTTTTGTGTTTGAGGGCAATACAAATTTGGTTGCTCATGTGTGGCTAATGCTTTTGTAGCGTTTCATGATTACTGGTTTAAGCTGCGAGAATTGTGGAGGTGGTAAACATTTAAATATTGGTTGAGATAAAGTGGGTAGTTGTTATAGCTTGTTCTGTTCTGATAATTTATTTTTTGGGTGTAATTGTTAATAAACTTGAAGGGGTATCCTCTATTCTGTAAGCATACTTTCAGTTGGGCAACCTGGTTTGGATAGTTCTGTTCATTGGTATTGGTATGTGCATAACGAATGCATTCTCCAATGATAATACCTTTATATGTTGTTTTTAGGTGGTTTGATGTGAAGTGAAGGTATTGATATAAGTTGTTTGGTTTTTGAAATGTCTTGATGTCGAGAATTTTGGTATTCGTAAAAGAGTCTCCTTTATATATGGTAAGGTCTAGGAAGTTAATAGAGTTGTTAGATGATGTTGCAGTGAATGTTATATTTGGATGGAAGCTGTTAAGAGCTTGTCTGAATTTTGTGAGGTTCAATTCTTTTGGCCATATAAGGATGATGTCATCGATATATCTGGTTAGCAATAATGGATGTTCATCAACTGTATACAAAATTTTCTGAAGAAGACAGACATGAATATGTTAGCTACATGTATGGTAGGAGAAAAGGCAGCTCCCATTGCTGTGCCTGTAGTTTGGTGAAAAATAAAATCTGCAAATTTGAAATAATTGTGATTCATAATAATGTTTAGGAGAGATGTGATGAGGTTTGGATCAAATATTAAGAGATCTTGATGATTAAAAGGAGGGAGTTAGTGTGTGATATAATTGGTCGTAATGGTGGTATTTCGAGATGGTTTGTGTATTTTGGGAAGGCCATAGAATCTGGGTACTCGGCGTGTTTTTCTTGGTAGAAGAAAATTGTAAATATCTTTACTATGGCCAGTTAATTTTCATTTAAAGTTTATTATCGTGTCTCGAATTTTCATTGGTAGTGATTCTGAATATTGTTCTGCGAGTTGGTATGAGTTTGATGATAGCTGTGTAATGCATTGTTCAATGTAGTCATTGGTGTCTAGGACTACGATTCCGAGGTTTTTATCAGCAGGTTTAACAGTTAATTTTTTTCTTGCATTGCATAGATGTTTGAGGGCCTTGATTTTTTTAATGGTGATATTTCTGTGTTTGTTATTAAATATATGAGGAAGTTGTTGAGATATTTCAACTTTGGTACTATAGATGTAGTTTTGACACTGGTGCTTGAGATTAGTAGAGGGGAGGATGTGAAATGTTTTTTTTAAAAACTTCATTCTTCAAAATAAGTATGATGTTTCTAAGTCTTCAGTTAAAGTTTGTTTGTCCTTGTGTTCTTTGGGATAATTAAATTGTCGCCTGATTGTGTTACTGTAACAGTCAAATTGTGTCATTAATTGCTTATCATCTTTAATTGTATATTGTGAAGTGGGTGCAAAAGAAAGTCCTTTGTTTAAGAGGTCGATGCATGCTTGAAGCATCTGTTTCCACAAAAGAGATCCTCGTCTTCAAAAACAACAAATGACATCGTAACAATGTCTGTTGAAGTAAGGAAAGAGGAGCTGGATGCTCATGTCTGGTTGGGTAAAGATGGGTGACTTAGTTCTAAAAAATAATTCTTAGTAGTTACTGTTGGTTCTTTTTTTCCCTTTGGATGTGGTTTCTCATTTTGTCTTTTCCTATTTGGTTTCTATTGTTTTATTGTAGTGTTGACATTGAGGCTTTGTATCGTATTAACTGGTTTCTTAGTTGTATTTTTTTTGTGGTATCTTGTTCTCTCCTAATGGTGGTGAAAGGTTGCACTTTGAATGGGCTCATGTAGCGGTTGTTAGGATTGTAACAGGTGTTGTTCAGTTGATATGAAGAGGTTGGTGATTGGTAGTGAAACTGTTGGTATTGCTGAAGAACAATGTCCCAGTGTGAGTTGTTGTAGCTTCTTCTTTAGTCTAGGGTATGGCTCTTGATCTCTTATGCCAGTGTTATGGAGGAATTTGTTGTATGTTCTGTATATGTGTTCAGGTGGTTCCGTTGAATTGGCAAGGAGTGTCAGCCTAATCACCTACACTCTTATTCCTATGGTTTATCCCCAGTCCCATTCCAGCATGTGGTGGCTCACACCCATATATAATTTATTTAATGTATTGACTACACGAAGGTGACAGTGAAAAGAAGCAGACAGTCTGGCCTTGAGAACCAGAACTGGGGGTTAAAACGTTTTTATTGGCCCAACTCTCCCCTCTCTGTCTGATTCCGGTTTGTTTTTTAAATTTTTGCTCAAAGATTATATTTATGTTGTTTATAGTCACCCATGTGAAACCATAAATCTAGACTCTGTTATGTTATAATTTTAATATACAGCCTTTAGTAATGGATTTAAGTATTAATAATGTTTCAGATGATATAAGATAACTCATAGTTTGCCTGAACATGTGGTCGTTATGAATAAATTTATTTGTGATTTTAATTATGAGTCAGGTGTGGGTAATAAAATCTTAAAACCTCACAGTCCGTGGATTAATAACAAGTTCTATGTGAGTAGCTCTCTTGATTAATTCCAATAGGGTTTAACTACACCTCGACTATGTGTGCACATGTGTGTGTGTGTATCTGTATGTCTGTCTGTGTGTCTGTGTATTTGTATATGTGTTTATGTGTGTATTTGTCTGTGTTTATGTTTTTGTGTGTCTGCATGTCTGTTCTGTGTGTGTGCGTTTAACTGTTTATGTGTGTATTTGTGTGTATTTGTGTGTATTTGTGTGTGTGTGTGGGTTATTATGGCAAATTGATATTTAAATTTTAAATATCATTTCCTTAATGAATCAAATATTCAAATATTGACGTGTTTACTTCACCATAACATGATTCTGGTGAAATATGATATATCAGGCTATAAGTTCACTGTTTTGCTGTAAGTAGATGTTTAAACAACTGTGCAGGAGGATTTTGTTAGGTAGGGAAAAGTCATTTGACTCTGACCCTTAATCATTTGATCATCTTGTGATAGTCATTGGTCATATGATCATCTTGTGATAGTCATTTGACTGATCCATTAGTCACATGACATCTTGTGTCAATAATGTAGGTATGTAATTACATATTAGAGATTGGTTACTTGTGGTCACACAAGATCAAGTGTTTCCTACCTCCTCTGCATTGAAACATTGAATTATTGATCAAGTCATCGATTATTCAAGATCAGGATCCTCTGCTGTTTGTAACAATTAATTGATCTAGTGTATCCTACCTCCTCTGGATTTAAACACCATGCAGCAAGGCTTAAGCATGATTGGTTTTGTCCATCTGTCTAGTGTATCCTACCACCTCTGGATTGAAACACCATGCAGCAAGGCTTAAGCATGATTGGTTTTGTCCATCTGTCTAGTGTATGTGTTCTCAATTAATTAAGTCAAGGTTACAGAAGGTCCAGTGTGTCCTACCACCACGGCCTGCATTGAAACAATGTTTAATTTTAACAATTAATTAATTCTAATGAATTTTAAAAATTGTTTCTCTTTTACATTTCAGATCCTCATAATCTAGGTATTAGATGTCGAGTGAATGGAAACACACTACAAGACTCTAATACAAATCAACTTTGTCACAAAACAGAGTCACTGGTAGCTTTCTTATCACAGTACGTAGGTTAATTAAATTCATTAACAGAAATACGTACATGTGGACTGGCTCTGGTTTATACATAATTATAATTTTGACTGAAATGAGTAGTACTCAATGACAGCTAGGGTTTCACAAAGGAATTTTATCTGGTGTGGGGATAACAGAAGATTGTCCATAGGTAGGTATGCCCCGAAAATGATTCTCTTAAGCCTCTCTAAAGTTGCTTCTGGGGTCTATAGCTGATAAGATTTTTTTTAATTCCAGAGATACGTGTAAATATTCATTACATTCAAAAACCACAATGGTTTAACACCCGCCTTATAGTATTAAACTTTAGAATCCTAAAGTGCCTCCCTACTGCATGAAACCCTTATAGTGAACCAGAACAGGATTTTACTCAAATTCTGGTAATGACTTTAGATATCCGATACCAGAGTCCAATGTTACAGCTACATGTACCTTACTGATGTCAATGATAATGAGCATTTTCTTATTTATTGTGGGCATAACAAAGCGTTTAATAACATTATAATCATAAGAACTAACATTATTAATAATCTTATGTTACATCAATCAAACTACTGAAAACAAGATACATCAATCAAACTAACTGAAAGCATGGCTTAGTGGTTGGAGCTTGGGCCTCCTGATCTAAAGGTCAGTGGTTCGAGTCCAGCTGCGGTCATGTTGTTTCCTGAAAAGAGAGTGTCTGTTATTCTGTGGACTTCAATGCTAACTGAAAGCAATACTGAAAACGAGATATATGGAGAAAAGTATCCCTATGGTTGCTTTATGGTGTCCAGCATTCAGTAATCATAGGCTGGCTTTCTAGTGCCTGCAACACAACAGCCTATTATAATTATTATTTTCATTATCTACTCTCCTTACTTTTTAAAAGATCTTATAAAACTTTAGGATTATATTTCAGGTAGAACAGCTATTAGTTCCAGTTTCTACGTAAGCTACAATCAGCTTTCTTCCTGCTGGTCTGTAGAGCTTGAGCACATGTTCTATTACTCACCATGCCCATTAATTGACCGAGCTCCCCAGATCATGGAATGACCTAACTTGCTTAACTCTCATATACAATATAATACAACACACAGTCACATACGTATGTGATACAAACATATATAATTATAATTTATTAACCTTATGATATTAAACTATATGCTATAGTTCATATTCAGTCATCCCATCTTAACTTTGAGGTCATATGAATGTGAACAGACTTTAATTGATAATTTGTGTATAGTACATTATACTAGTAAAGATATTACCACTGTATCACTAATACTGGTTCATTTACAAGTATACATTTGTATGTAGATTTTTCACTTTGAAACCTGGAGATGTGGTATTGACTGGTACTCCTCCTGGAGTTGGCTGTTTTCGTAAACCTCCTATTTGGTTAAAGGTGAGCCAGTAATTCAAGTGTTGTTGCATGTTGCAAGACAAGATCCCATAAGCAACTTCATGTAATCTTTATTATAACAAGATTAAAATTATGGTTAAAAAGTATCTCTATGTTTGCTTTCAGGCAGGGGGTCAAGCATGGTGCACAAGCACTGACTGAAGCACCTAAACCATTAAGCACTTTTTCAAGCACTGAAATTTCACTCATGCTAAGGATAACAACCTTTTTTTTAACAAAATGCAGGTAATTCATTGAAATTTATTGTTGCTTCTTGTGAAAACAAGTTTTTGAAAGTTAAGATCTGTTAGTCTACATCTATCCAGCCTAAAAATATTTAATCTGAAAAAAATCAACACAACTACTAGTACACATAAAACTTGCCAAAAAATTGCTTTAAAATATGCTTAACAAGCGCATCTACAAAAAGTGCTCAAGCGCAAGCACAAGTGCTTTAATTACTTCCAAAGTTCCAAATATGTTCAAGCACTTGAAAAAAGTGCTTAAAGCACTTTTAAGCACAAGCACCAAAATGCTTGACTCATGCCAGCTTACTTTTGTAGTGATCATTGCTGAATTTATCATGTGTTTGCACTCTTCTTGATTCTTCTGCAATTGGTTTCAATTTTGCTTTATTCTAATGATGCTGTGTAGCTCAATCAACTGCCTTGCCTGTTGATTATCTTAATTTGCATACTAGGCCCATTAATTGACGAAGCCCCGAGAATGGCACAACTTCCTTAACTATATATACAATGTGCATGTGACGCAAACATAATAATTATATTATATATGTGTTAATCCCCATTGAAAGTAATCATGAGTAATTAGGGATGGCCAGCTCTTTGATGGCTTTGCAACCAGCCATTACTGAGGGCACTAGTATCTCTACCTTTCTGTGTAATGTGAATACTGGTGTAACTCCAGCATTAAGTACACAGATCTTTGATGAAACTGAAGTACTCCTAAATCATTGCCGAAACTCAACAACTTATCACACTTATTTACTTGTTAACGATTCTTTTATAATGTTTCTCCACTACATACAATAGCTATTAGTATTAGTTGCAAGCTGACTAAGCAGCATTCTTCATGCTGCAGGTCTGTAGCTTGGAGCGTGCGTTCTTTTATGTGCCACACCCATTAATTGACCAAGCCCCCAGAACGACACAACTTAACTACATGTGTAATGCATATGTGACACAAATTATAATATGTAATTAAACCAATTATTATAATTACAATTAAAATTTCTGGCTACAGAAAGGAGATATAGTGGAGTGTGAAATTGATGAACTTGGAAAGACCACTAACAGAATGGAGTAGAGTATTTTAAGTGGAACCACCGGTTTTTAAAAAGTTATTACGTTAAAATTTATTGTGTATTAAAACTATTACTATTTATTACTTATAATTACAAATATGCTATATATATAGTTTTGGCCATTTTGATTATTAAATTTTATAACTGAAATTAATACTCAATTGGGTGTGGTTTAGTAGTCATAGTAACTGCACAGGAAGTGCTGAAGAGTGAAGAATGGCTAAAGTTGAATTTCGTTTCAGTAGAAACGACTACCTACTATTTTGCACTTTTTGTAGAACAGGATTTTTGTCTAGTTGTGATACACCAACGTCTAAAAGATACAATGGGATAATCTGTATGTTAGACACTTTGATGGACAAAGAAAAGATGGAGTTTAGTCGAGAAACGTTTTGTCCACCTGTTAACCTGAATCTTCCTTCCCCTCTTGTTGAAGCAGCATATGGTAATTCGCTTCATGTAGTGAAATACCTGTTAGAAACCTTTTGGAATGTAATTGATATAGATCACAAGGCCACTCTAAATACAGGCAATTACAGTTATTGTCTAACCCCACTGATAGCTGCATGTCTGGGAAGGAACGAGGAAATCATTACCTACTTGATTTCTAAAGGCGCTGATATTCATAAACGTGTATCTAAATTGGGGACACCACTTTGTGTTGTAGCATACAAAGGCAGGCCTCAGTCTATACCAGTTTTAAAAACATTAATCGAGAAAGGTGCCGATATTAATGCCATTAATTCACAAGGTGTTAGTCCTCTTCTGAATGCTTGTACTAATAGTGCAACAATGGTAAAGATCTTATTGGATAATGGAGCTGACTCGCAGCAAAAAACATATGAAGGTTTCTCTTTAATGCATTTTGCTGCTAAGTCTGGAAGAACTGAAGTTGTTAAACTTTTATTGTCTTATGGAATATCTCCCTTATTTTGCCCGGCTGATCCTCTTAAGGAGGACTACATTCCGTGTCCTTTGTATTTAGCTGCTGCACGAGGACATAAAAGTACTGCTGAGGTGCTTTTAAATGAAGCAACCTGTCCTTTACTTTGTAAAAGTGAGGCTTACTTACTTTTTGCCAGTTGGAGTCTCAGGAATGAGAATTTTAAAACAGCGTTTGAATTTCTTGATTCTAGCCTTGTTAAACCAGTATATCTTCCTCCTATAGTTGAGTATGGATTTCGTAAAGAGATTATGAGTTTGAATGAATTTCTTTCTGTTTGTGATACTAATGAGTTTCTTACGGTAGAAGTACTTTTTCAAAGTGAAATGATTCTTGATCGCTGTCTTGGAACAAAACGGCATGATTGTCTATTTATAAGTACACTGTTGACTTACTCGCGTGAATTAATAAATATGCAGAAATTCAAAGAAGCAGAAGGACTATTGAGTTATGCCATGAAGTCTTTTACTGAGATACTCTTATTACTACATAACCATCCCGAATACAGTGATGCTCAGACTGAGCGTAATGTATTACATACTCTGTCAGCAAACTGGGTTGGTTTTGCGTATTCTGTAGAATTGCTGATAAAGAAAATACAGTGGCCTGTGCGCTATTTTGACTATGCACAGTTTTTGGTGTTTGCATTAAGCAAAGTGAAGAACTTTTCATGTATTGGAAATCTTTGTAGGAAAGTGATAGACCTTTTTGTAAGCTGGATTCAGAGTTTGGTTTCAGAGGACAAGTCCATAACCAATCCAATTGATTTACCACACCATTTTCATGAAGTAGGGAAAGCGTTTGTTAATAGTTCTCTATATCAACCTGTAGGATCTACACTCTTACATATTTACATTACTATTAATAGGCATGTACATGTCAGAGATGTATGTTTATTTTATGATTGTCTACTTCACTGGGGTGCTCACAAAGTTGTTAATGAACCTGATAGTGATAGTGGACGCAGACCTATTCATATGGCTATGTTTATCGATAATTCCATATTGAAGTTATCTGTTGTTACTAGTCTTCTATTGCATGGTGCACACATTGATGCTGTTGATGCTCATGGAAAGACAGCAATGGACTTAAGTAATGACGACTGCTCTAATCTTGTCTCTGGACCGCTTCTTCTCTCTTGTTACTCAGCTAGAACTATTATTGCTAAGGACATTCCTTATCATTTGTTTGATCTACCAAAGCATGTCATTGAATTGATAGAACTTCACGATTCTAAGTGTACCATGAAAACACCTCAAGATGAATACTTTAGCAGATTATAAGATTATGTACTTCAGTATTACATTTAATAACTATATAATCACACTCTAGTCTTATACTATTAATAGTGTATCATTAGTATGGGCATATAGAGAGATTACAAACTGGTGATAGCAAAGGATAAATTTGACATCAATGGCTTTCTTATTAACAACTCTTCTTTTCAGCAAAGTAAGTTAGAATCTTGAGTCTTATAAAATATGAGAGCTATGCAGTCCATTTTAATTGTAGAATCTCACTTCAAGGGAATGCAGAAATTCGTTTTAAGGTGGTACTAGGGAGTGGGCGGATGCGACTCCAATCAGTTTCAAAATAGAATATTATATAATATGACTCTAACCTGGTGTAATGGCAACCTTCATATCTTCTAATCACCTTTATAGGGTCCTGGAAGTGATAAAACATATATAAAATGTCCATTTTTGTAATCGCAATAAGTACAAAACGGAGAAAGCCACGCCCACCAATCATGGCATGCACCAAGTACAATGCATTTAGAGAAAACAAATAGAGCCGTTTTCTGGAAATTCATTTTACTTTTATAGTTACAAGAGGCTGAAGAAAGCTGAATTCTGTAGCTTTTCACTGAAACCATAAAATCTACCTTTCTAGGCACTATCAAACTCCGATCTTTCTCAGAGACCAACTATGATGTACCTCCTCTAGTAGCTGCATGTACAAACGACAATCTTGAACTGGTGCAGTATCTTGTTTCGAATGGAGCTGACATCCACAGGTTGGCATCACAGTGGGGCACACCTCTGTGTATTGCTGCACGATATGGATGTATGGCCATTGCTAAATATCTCTTAGACAATGGAGCCAATATTAATGCTGCCAATAAGTATGGATATACTGCTTTCTTGATGGCAAGTGGAGTAAAAAAATCTTTTAATAACGTGGAAATGCTCAATCTTCTTATTGCTAGAGGAGCTGACATGTATTGTAGGGCAAATAATGGAGACACAGCACATCATTTAGCAGCAATCAATGGAAATGTGGAAGTTATGAAGTGTTTGATCACAAATGGGTTTATTCCTTCATATTCACCAGCTGATCCCACCAGTGAAGAATATAGACCTTGTCCATTATATATTGCTGCTGACCTTGGAAACCAGGAAATAGTTGATATTCTTACTGATTTGCCACAATGTCCTCCAATTTGTAAAGGAGAAGCTTATTTGTTGAGATCAATACACTATGATCAAATTAAATATGAGTTATTGCAGAAAGCATTGACGATAATAGCATCCAGTCCTATTAAACCAGTTTACCCTCCTCCAGTAGCCGAACGTGGGTATCGTAAAGAGATTTCTAGTGTGGCTGAATTCATTTATACACAGTATTACAATAGAATTGACATAGTGCATCAAAGTTTGCTAATAAGGGAACGCTGTTTGGGTCAACTTCATCTACGTTTCATTGTGTTATATCCTCGTTATGGTTTGACATTGTGGAGACAAGGCTTTGAAAAAGAAGCTAATTGGCTATTTCGTCGTGCAGTTGTTGTTTTAAAACAATTACTATTTCAAATAGAAAAACAAGCTCATCTGTACAATATTGACAAGAATGTTATCAGTGTGGGCCCAATGTTAGCTCATGTTAGTGCTTACATGGGTAGTTTGTTTAAATTAAAATATGATGTCGATTATGAATTTTATACTGAGTTTGTTCTTGTCACAGCAGGTGTTATTAAACAAATGTTTGATTCTACTAAAGTTCACAGTGTAAGTATGAACCACCTTCACATATTAAGATGTTTTGAATACTGGTTTACAAGTTGTTGCCAGAAACATATGCAACCTCCAGATAAATTCAACGTTCTTTTAAAGAAGTTCATCTCTCGATTTCTCTATCAACCAAACGGATCAACACTTCTTCATCTGTTACTCACTCAGAGTATTTTTTTACGTGTTGTTAAGAGGAATTTGAATTTGTTTCTTAGAACTATATTATCGTTAGGTGGTGATGATGCTATAATACATCCAGATGGAACAGACAAAGGTAGACGACCTCTTCATATAGCTGCTAATCTAAATCTTACTGATGGTGTTGTGCTTACAAACACTCTCATATTACATGGTGCTCATATTGATGCTGTTGATGTTAATGGCAAGACACCTCTTGACTATTGTGATAGAAATAGTCCTGTCTACTCATTCCTTCTTTCTACTGGACCTCTTCCTCTCTCCTGCCATGCTGCCAGGACGATTATATCAGAGAATATACCATATCAACTGATCGACCTACCAAAACATATTATTCAGTTTATACAGCTTCATGATCCCAAATCTATTAAGATAGAAAATGGATACTTTTATCAGTGAATATGAAAATAAAAGTAGTTTTTAATCTTTTTAAAAATAATAATTATTATGTTTATAATTATATATTGAGTATAACTTTATTAATGTACAAGAGATTGGTTGGTATTGTCCCAGCAATAAAATGATTTCGTTGTATTACTAAACTCATGTAATGGGAAATTAAAAAGAAGTGGACAAGTGCATATGTAGTACATGTACAAATAAACATTTCCTCTAAACTATCAATCATGCTTGAGTAAACTAGGTAGGACGGTGCAATAAAGCAGTAAATATAATTTAATGTCTGCCCTGTGATGTACATAAATTAGACTTGTCTATTCCTGCGTGTTGTCAGGATAAAGAATGACTAGTCTATATACTGTACTCTCATATAATTATATATATCATTCTATGAGAGTACATAATATTAATGAACCTATACCAGCACTCACTCTAGGCCTGTTTAGCATAACATTGCATGTATGACCTTAATATAATACCTATACCAGCTAGGCCTGTTTAGCATAGCACTGCATGTATGATCTTAACATGAACCTATACCAGCATTCACCCTAGGCCTGTTTAGCATAGCACTGCATGTATGACCTTAACACAACATTAATCAGATAATGTTCAATATTGACAAGGCTCAC
This sequence comes from Petrosia ficiformis, assembly GCA_947044365.1. Lineage (NCBI taxonomy): Eukaryota > Metazoa > Porifera > Demospongiae > Haplosclerida > Petrosiidae > Petrosia > Petrosia ficiformis. Next base: position 4,493,543 of record OX345640.1, on the reverse strand, counting down.
ATGATAGAATGTTAGTACCTGTTGCCATTCTAGACAGAGCAACAAATAAACAATTTTAATGATCCGTCATTTTTATGTTGAAATTGATGTACTATATTATACATGTACATGGTTATTATTGAAGACAATATTTACTTAGTAATAATGTATGCATGACCAGTACAATAAAACTTCCAGTTAGGTGACTTTTCAGCCATTTTTCAGGTTTTTTTAACATGTCAGCAGTCATAATAACACTGTAAAAATAGAATTGTCAAAATAACAAATATATTGGTTAGTACAGTTGCAAGGATTTAACAATTAGTTGGTTGTTCAGGATACATACGTACATCTAATGCCATAGCTGCTTTGGTCTAATTATATTTAAATACTTAAAAGATATATGTACCTATTATAATCAATTATCATGCCTAATATCTCACATTAGATGCACAAAGAAGGTTTGGCAACCTAAAATGGCTCAATTAAAATAAATATTCTACTTTATACATCTAATAGACAGCATAAGGATAATGAGATTACAGTTATTTGATTATAATTACAGTATATGGATAATAACATACACAACCAATTAAATTACAATTTAAATTATTCCTTGCAACTGTACTAACAAATAAATTTGTTATTTTAACAATTTTATTTTTACAGTGAAATGAGCAAAATCCACTTAATATTTTAGTAACATCATTCTTCAAAACTAAACACATATTTGGCGAAATGTTCGTAATAAATTGTAGCAATCTAATAAGTAAGCATTTTGGAATCGAAATATCCCTACTTGAAAAAGATCAGATTGTAGCCATTTTTAAAGTTCTTCAATATGTCCATGGTCATCAAAAGTGACAACAATCCACTCAGTTGTTAAATCTTCAATTCTTCAAAGCTAAATACAGTTGGTTGGCGAAACTTTCGAAACACATTTGTAGTCAAGAAGTGTTTTGGAATAAAAATATACATACTTGAAAAAGTTCAGATTGTAGCCAAAAACAATCTGAATCTTATCAATTGTTAACCCCATCTTTACTGATGATATGAAAATCTTTGATGCAACTTTCAAAAAAGCGTTTTGGATTCTAAATTTATGGTCTCATTTGATATTCATTACATTATACATTTTATTAACATAAACTTCATTTATCATTTTATTAATAATCAATGAGGTTACTAATATGACATTTGATATAATACACACTATCATGTGGAATGGAACTATGAATAATTGAAGTAATAAGAGTTATTATTAATTTATGATTTACAACAAAAAAATTGAAATAAATAATTTTGAAGTATTCAATATAAGAGACAAATATATTATATAAAGTATTACATATCTATTCTTCTCATCATTTCAAAACTTGGATTACATTGTATATTGAATGTATCTATAGAAATACCTCAACAGTTGATTCATTTGAAGAGATAGATACATAATGTTTAGCCTTCTCTCTCACACTATCTACAGTATCTGATGATCCATGTAATTCTTCAAACTTGAGATATCGTTTGAAGAGAAATTTCATCTTTTTCACTGATACTTTGAGACTAATAGCTCTTTCAAATATCTCTCTAGACAAATTAATAATTGATAATAAATAGTGATTTTAAAAGCACGAGTTAATTATCAAATTATAAGTTATAGAATACAGGGTTTGTATTGTATGTGAATTTAAAATGTTTGGTTATTTGATGACTTGTTACACAAGAAGTCAATCTAATGTAACAACTTGAAATGGACAAATGAAGATAAATATCTCTACAATCGCTTTGTGATGTCATTATTGGCTCTCATGTCTGAAACTAAACCACTTAATTATTATTAATACTGGAATGAATATTCAATATTAAATTCAATGCTGGGAAGAAAAGCTTCAAAGATTCACACATGTTTTTATCAATATTGCTCTTAACTTGATTGAGCCTCCAAAACTGGACTATTACTTTATAACAAGTACTAGTCTTGTTCCTGTTTGGATTTAGCATCGCTAGACTGAGAAATGAGACAGAAGCAGCCAGCGACATAGCCTCAACTTTACTGGAACATGTCAACATTATCAACTAGTGATGGGTGATTCAATACCAAAGTAGCTACCACGTCTGAAATTTCTGGTATCAAGTAATGTCCAAGTATTGATACCAGTCACCACACCTCTATTTTTAATCTGACACACCCATTTAACAGAAATATTTTCACAGCGCTTCCACATTTTTAACTGAGTTTGTATAAAATTTGATGCTTATGTAAGTACGTGACATAATGAAATATCAGTATAGTACTCAATACCATCGACACTGATTTTTGACTGAAATGTTAAAAATTTGCCAAGAAATCAATTTTTATTTCTAAATTTTGCTTTTATAAATTTACAATAACTTATTAATGAAGAGTTAGCATTTTTGCTGCATCTAATCCATCTATCTCTAAAGGGGTTAAATAAAAATGTCATTGTCAAATCATTAATGGTGAAAAGGTTCATGCATTGTTCATGTTTTTTTACTGAAATGTTCATGAAAAGTTCATAAAAATTTGAAGACACTGATGATCGATGAGTGGGTGGATGGGTGGGGCCTGCAAATAAGCTTAAAAGATGGCTACTAGTGAATGCCTAGAATACCGTTTTGATAAAACAACCTATCAGAGGCTGTGTACTCAGGCTAGTGGTGGGTCTGTTCCTCAATTAAAAATTATCTTTGAGGCACTAACAGAAGAAGAAAGAAGACGGTTTGGCCCTGGAACTCTATGTCCAGATTCCAGTTACAAACTGAGTTCTCCTCTTGTTAATGCTGCTCATCATGGTCAACTAGAAGTTGTGAAATACCTATTGGAGAATTTTGGTGGTAGCATAGATGTTAATAAAGGCTCACAAGTGACAACTAAACAATACTGGGAATCTATGTATGATGTACCTCCTCTAGTAGCTGCATGTACAAACGACAATCTTGATCTGGTGCAGTATCTTGTTTCGAATGGAGCTGACATCCACAGGTTGGCATCACAGTGGGGCACACCTCTGTGTATTGCTGCACGATATGGATGTATGGCCATTGCTAAATATCTCTTAGACAATGGAGCCGATATTAATGCTGCCAATAAGTATGGATATACTGCTTTCTTGATGGCAAGTGGAGTAAAAAAATCTTTTAATAACGTGGAAATGCTCAATCTTCTTATTGCTAGAGGAGCTGACATGTATTGTAAGGCAAATAATGGAGACACAGCACATCATTTAGCAGCAATCAATGGAAATGTGGAAGTTCAAGTTATGAAGTGTTTGATCACAAATGGGTTTATTCCTTCATATTCACCAGCTGATCCCACCAGTGAAGAATATAGACCTTGTCCATTATATGTTGCTGCTGACCTTGGAAACCAAGAAATAGTTGATATTCTTACTGATTTGCCACAATGTCCTCCAATTTGTAAAGGAGAAGCTTATTTGTTGAGATCAATACACTATGATCAAATTAAATATGAGTTATTGCAGAAAGCATTTACGATAATAGCATCCAGTCCTATTAAACCAGTTTATCCTCCTCCAGTAGCCAAATATGGGTATCGTAGAGAGATTTCTAGTGTGGCTGAATTCATTTATACACGGTATTACAATAGAATTGACATAGTGCATCAAAGTTTGCTAATAAGGGAACGCTGTTTGGGTCAACTTCATCTACGTTTCATTGAGTTATATCCTCGTTATGGTTTGACATTGTGGAGACAAGGCTTTGAAAAAGAAGCTAAATGGCTATTTCGTCGTACAGTTGTTGTTTTAAAACAATTACTATTTCAAATAGAAAAACAACCTCATCTGTACAATATTGACAAGAATGTTATCAGTGTGGGCCCAATGTTAGCTCATGTTAGTGCTTACATGGGTAGTTTGTTTAAATTAAAATATGATGTCGATTATGAATTTTATACTCAGTTTGTTCTTGTCACAGCAGGTGTTATTAAACAAATGTTTGATTCTACTAAAGTTCACAGTGTAAGTATGAACCACCTTCACATATTAAGATGTTTTGAATACTGGTTTACAAGTTGTTGCCAGAAACATATGCAACCTCCAGATAAATTCAACGTTCTTTTAAAGAAGTTCATCTCTCGATTTCTCTATCAACCAAACGGATCAACACTTCTTCATCTGTTACTCACTCAGAGTATTTTTTTACGTGTTGTTAAGAGGAATTTGAATTTGTTTCTTAGAACTATATTATCGTTAGGTGGTGATGATGCTATAATACATCCAGATGGAACAGACAAAGGTAGACGACCTCTTCATATAGCTGCTAATCTAAATCTTACTGAGAGTGTTGTGCTTACAAACACTCTCATATTACATGGTGCTCATATTGATGCTGTTGATGTTAATGGCAAGACACCTCTTGACTATTGCGATAGAGATAGTCCTATCTACTCATTCCTTCTTTCTACTGGACCTCTTTCTCTCTCCTGCCATGCTGCCAGGACGATTATATCAGAGAATATACCATATCAACTGATCGACCTACCAAAACATATTATTCAGTTTATACAGCTTCATGATCCTAAATCTATTAAGATAGAAAATGGATACTTTTATCAGTGAATATGAAAATAAAAAGTAGTTTTTAATCTTTTTAAAAATAATAATTATTATGTTTATAATTATATATTGAGTATAACTTTATTAATGTACAAGAGATTGGTTGGTATTGTCCCAGCAATAAAATGATTTCGTTGTATTACTAAACTCATGTAATGGGAAATTAAAAAGAAGTGGACAAGTGCATATGTAGTACATGTACAAATAAACATTTCCTCTAAACTATCAATCATGCTCGAGTAAACTAGGTAGGACGGTGCAGTAAAGCAGTAAATATAATTTAATGTCTGCCCTGTGATGTACATAAATTAGACTTGTCTATTCCTGCGTGTTGTCAGGATAAAGAATGACTAGTCTATATACTGTACTCTCATATAATTATATATATAATTCTATGAGAGTACATAAAATTAATGAATGAACCTATACCAGCACTCACTCTAGGCCTGTTTAGCATAACATTGCATGTATGACCTTAATATAATACCTATACCAGCTAGGCCTGTTTAGCATAGCACTGCATGTATGATCTTAACATGAACCTATACCAGCATTCACCCTAGGCCTGTTTAGCATAGCACTGCATGTATGATCTTAACATGAACCTATACCAGCATTCACCCTAGGCCTGTTTAGCATAGCACTGCATGTATGACCTTAACATGAACCTATACCAGCATTCACCCTAGGCCTGTTTAGCATAGCACTGCATGTATGACCTTAATATAACATTAATCAGATAATGTTCAATATTGACAAGGCTCACATGATAGAATGTTAGTATTTGTTGCCATTCTAGACAGAGCAACAAATAAACAATTTTAATGATCCGTCATTTTTATGTTGAAATTGATGTACTATATTATACATGTACATGGTTATTATTGAAGACAATATTTACTTAGTAATAATGTATGCATGACCAGTACAATAAAACTTCCAGTTAGGTGACTTTTCAGCCATTTTTCAGGTTTTTTTAACATGTCAGCAGTCATAATAACACTGTAAAAATAGAATTGTCAAAATAACAAATATATTGGTTAGTACAGTTGCAAGGATTTAACAATTAGTTGGTTGTTCAGGATACATACATCTAATGCCATAGCTGCTTTGGTCTAATTATATTTAAATACTTAAAAGATATATGTACCTATTATAATCAATTATCATGCCTAATATCTCACATTAGATGCACAAAGAAGGTTTGGCAACCTAAAATGGCTCAATTAAAATAAATATTCTACTTTATACATCTAATAGACAGCATAAGGATAATGAGATTACAGTTATTTGATTATAATTACAGTATATGGATAATAACATACACAACCAATTAAATTACAATTTAAATTATTCCTTGCAACTGTACTAACAAATAAATTTGTTATTTTAACAATTTTATTTTTACAGTGAAATGAGCAAAATCCACTTAATATTTTAGTAACATCATTCTTCAAAACTAAACACATATTTGGCGAAATGTTCGTAATAAATTGTAGCAATCTAATAAGTAAGCATTTTGGAATCGAAATATTCCTACTTGAAAAAGATCAGATTGTAGCCATTTTTAAAGTTCTTCAATATGTCCATGGTCATCAAAAGTGACAACAATCCACTCAGTTGTTAAATCTTCAATTCTTCAAAGCTAAATACAGTTGGTTGGCGAAACTTTCGAAACACATTTGTAGTCAAGAAGTGTTTTGGAATAAAAATATACATACTTGAAAAAGTTCAGATTGTAGCCAAAAACAATCTGAATCTTATCAATTGTTAACCCCATCTTTACTGATGATATGAAAATCTTTGATGCAACTTTCAAAAAAGCGTTTTGGATTCTAAATTTATGGTCTCATTTGATATTCATTACATTATACATTTTATTAACATAAACTTCATTTATCATTTTATTAATAATCAATGAGGTTACTAATTGACACTTGATATAATACACACTATCATGTGGAATGGAACTATGAATAATTGAAGTAATAATAGTTATTATTAATTTATGATTTACAACAAAAAAATTGAAATAAATAATTTTGAAGTATTCAATATAAGAGACAAATATATTATATAAAGTATTACATATCTATTCTTCTCATCATTTCAAAACTTGGATTACATTGTATATTGAATGTATCTATAGAAATACCTCAACAGTTGATTCATTTGAAGAGATAGTATTTTTAGATACATAATGTTTAGCCTTCTCTCTCACACTATCTACAGTATCTGATGATCCATGTAATTCTTCTAACTTGAGATATTGTTTGAAGAGAAATTTCATCTTTTTCACTGATACTTTGAGACTAATAGCTCTTTCAAATATCTCTCTAGGCAAATTAATAATTGATAATAAATAATGATTTTAAAAGCACGAGTTAATTATCAAATCATAAGTTATAGAATACAGGGTTTGTATTGTATGAGAATACCACTTAATTATTATTAATACTGGAATGAATATTCAATATTAAATTCAATGCTGGGAAGAAAAGCTTCAAAGATTCACACGTGTTTTTATCAATATTGCTCTTAACTTGATTGAGCCTCCAAAACTGGACTATTACTTTATAATGAGTACTAGTCTTGTTCCTGTTTGGATTTAGCTTCGCTGGACTAAGAAATGAGACAGAAGCAGCCAGCGACATAGCCTCAACTTTACTGGAACATGTCAACATTATCAACTAGTGATGGGTGATTCAATACCAAAGTAGCAATAGTTTGATACCACGTCTGAAATTTCTGGTATCAAGTAATGTCCAAGTATTGATACCAGTCACCACACCTCTATTTTTAATCTGACACACCCATTTAACAGAAATATTTTCATAGCGCTTCCGCATTTTTAACTGAGTTTGTATAAAATTTGATGCTTATGTAAGTACGTGACATAATGAAATATCAGTATAGTACTCAATACCATCGACACTGATTCCCAAACTACTCTATATCGTATCAAAATGAAAATTACTGGTATCACCCACCACTATTATTAACTACAAGTGTGCATGTACAAACATTACAATGGGCGTGTTCGCAGTGAACTTTCAAAGGGAGATGAATGCATAGCAAATGAACAAAGGTTCAAACCTTTTTCCCAGCCCTAATTAATGTAGTTATTTTTTCAACTCTTCCTTTTTATACATGTAGGTACTGTACATGTACATTTATAAGTGTTTTCAGGAAGATAAACTACTAGTTGCAATTTCTACGTTTCTCTCTCACTTACTCTGCACTAGCTCTATAAGCTATCACATGTACATGTTTGTTGAGCCACACCTCCCAAATGACATGTTTCCTTATACATGTATAATAACATTACCACTATGGAAAATAATAATTGTTGGAATTTCTCTGCAAACCCAAAAATATACATACATGATTATATGTACAGTACCTAACATTACTATCACTGTACTTACATTGACTATAGTGTACTTTATGAGTGAAGTACACTGTACTTTGAATGTACTACACAGTATTACACCACATACAATTCACACATTACTTATGATTACAGTACAAAGTAGTACTATAGTACTACTTAGAAGTACAGTTGACTTATTAAAAGTATCGGTTCCATCATACTTAATAAAGTCAGGTATTGTACATGTATTGTTTAGTAGTAGTTCATTTGTACTAACCTAACTGTAGTAATATCATTAGTCTGTATCATCATATCAAGATATACGTCAACACGACGAGGATAAGATGATAATAGACTATCAAACATTGTATGACCATGTTCCATATCTCCAATTTGAATTCAAATTGTGCAAACTTTGAAATGATGGTAACATCTATATTATGAAAATAGTAATAATAATTACCAAAGCAAGTATTTAAGTACAAGTGTATGATCTGATTATTCACATCAAAACTGTTTGTCACAAACATACCCACCTACACAAGTACCTACAGTGGAATCGTGTTAAAACATACACTTACATATATCTAGTCCCTACTGGACTGCCTGCCTTATGAATAATACATTTGAATTTGTTTTTAGCACAAACACCAATTAAACGAATTTCTGATTTACACAATATTAAAATTAATTCCCTTGAAATGACATCTTTTCGTTTCTACAATTAAAATGGGCTGCATAGTTCTCATATTTTATAAGACTCAAGATTCTAACTTACTTTGCTAAAAGGAGAGTTGTTAAGAAAGCCATTGATGTCAAGTTTATCCTTTGCTATCACCAAGAAGAGAGAAAGTATAATAGTCCCACAGGCAATGCCCACCTTTTTATTAGCCTACATTGTATATATATATAACTTCTGCATTTCAAACAGCAGTGACTTTTAACTCATTTGAGTAGACAGAAGACCATCTAAGAAAGCTATACATATCATATAATGCTTTGGCATGCAATGCGTTGAAATTGCAGTAGTCGGTAGCAATGTGATGTCATTAATGATGATGTAATAATCAATGATATTCATTACTTATTACAAATTACTGTTAGTAAAAACTCTACTGTACATACATGTATCTACCAACTATGCACCTGGGTATGGTTAGAAACCCAAAGTAAATGGTACATTCATGTATACTAACTGTCAACATATATCATCAGGAGCCCATAATGATGTTGATCAGAAAGCGTAAGAGTAGGACCGGCAAACGACCATGCATTTAATTAAATTGGTCAAACTATCTGTCTGGCCGTCTGTTACTATTTTTAGAACCCATGTGTATATGCCTCCATTAAATATGGCTTCTAGAAATGAACAGCTACTATATACTACATTGACTAAGTTTCCTGTAAAACAGAGAAAAGAATTTGAGTGGTATTCTGGCTCGTGTAGACTGCGAAGATGTTCCTAGTGAAGCCATTGACAAAGTCGTAGGATAGCCTTCACTGCAATCATTTCAATGACAGAAGGCAATGATGTCAAACACTCTTGAATAGACTAAACAGTTGTTTCTCGGCTTCCCTAAAGCATGCTCTTGCTTTTCTGACAGGTGACTCCATTTCTGGCTCCAGATGTGTTTGCTAACCTTGGAGATTGTCGAGGTGTAGACGCCATATTTAACAAAGGCATATACACGTGGGTTCTAAATATAGTAACAGACGGTCAGACAGATAGTTTGACCAAATGTGTGGTCAATTGCCACTCCTACTCTTACGCTTTCTGGTCAACATCATTATGGGCTCCTGATATCATACACATGTAATACACGTTATACAAATGTTATACATATGTCATACTTACATTGTTGTTTTGATAAGCTTTTTAAACTTCAAAAAGCTTTTTTTCAGTAAGTTTCTAGCAGCTTTTAATCTTCCATGTTGCATTTGAAACATACAATATCTTATCCATACTTGTAGTTCATTACTGAATTTCTTTGTCATTGTTTGAGAGTTGTTCAGCTAGCTGTAATGAAGAATAAATAATAACATTGTAATAATAAATAATATTACATTGTATTACATAATTTGGGTTTGGAAAATATACAATTTTCAGGAAAAATAATTGTTTTTATGCGACCATATTGTACTGTGATCCTATTAATAATGTTGAGTTGAAATTAAGTTCATTATAAACTCATGAAACATTGCCATGAAAACATGTAATAAAGCTTCTTGTGTACATGTTTAGTACTGCTATATACTAAAATCCAACTTACTTTGTGAGTGCATTGATTATAAGAGGTATTTCATGTACACATGATTACACGTATGTATGTACATACTGGAGGTATTTCGTGTACACATGATTACATATAATTATGTACATACTGGAGGTATTTCATGTACACATGATTACATATATGTATGTACATACTGGAGGTATTTCATGATTACATATATGTATGTACATACTGGAGGTATTTCATGTACACATGATTACACATGATTACATGTATGTATGTACATACTGGAGGTATTTCGTGTACACATGATTACATATAATTATGTATATACTGGAGATATTTCGTGTACACATGATTACATGTATGTATGTACATACTGGAGGTATTTCATGTACACATGATTACATATAATTATGTACATACTGGAGGTATTTCGTGTACACATGATTACATGTATGTATGTACATACTGGAGGTATTTCGTGTACACGATTACATATAATTACATACTGGAGGTATTTCGTGTACACATGATTACATATAATTATGTATATACTGGAGACATTTCGTGTACACATGATTACATGTATGTATGTACATACTGGAGGTATTTCATGTACACATGATTACATATAATTATGTACATACTGGAGGTATTTTGTGTACACATGATTACATGTATGTATGTACATACTGGAGGTATTTCGTGTACACGATTACATATAATTATGTACATACTGGAGGTATTTCGTGTACACATGATTACATATAATTATGTATATACTGGAGATATTTCGTGTACACATGATTACATGTATGTATGTACATACTGGAGGTATTTCATGTACACATGATTACATATAATTATGTACATACTGGAGGTATTTCGTGTACACATGATTACATGTATGTATGTACATACTGGAGGTATTTCGTGTACACGATTACATATAATTATGTACATACTGGAGGTATTTCGTGTACACATGATTACATATAATTATGTACATACTGGAGGTATTTCGTGTACACGATTACATATAATTATGTACATACTGGAGGTATTTCGTGTACACATGATTACATATAATTATGTATATACTGGAGGTATTACATGTACACATGATTACATATAATTACGTACATACTGGAGGTATTTCGTGTACACATGATTACATATAATTATGTATATACTGGAGGTATTTTATTATTGATAAAACTTCAATTGCATCACAAGCAATGACAAGAAAAATACCAAACAGAAAAAAGAATGCGAAACTAACCTAATCCAACTACTTTGAGTACTACTTCATAGTCATCATAAAACCCTTCATCTATCTAGTCATGTGATTCAGGGTCACTTGTATCACTAAATCCTTCAATATCATCTTTCCCTCCTATGAAGTCCCTCAGTAACATCTACAAACTCTATCCTATCAATAAACATCGTGTTTTCTTCTTGCTACTAGTAAATATGTACAGGGATATCATGTAAGGTAAGGTGGGGTATCTTGGAACAAAATTTAGTTTTTCGTACCTGTTGTTTAAAAGAATCACCATGGACTGCCAAAACTATGTTGGAGTAAGAGGTCCACCTATGTCCAAATACAGCAAGTGAAACCCTTCACGTTTGCTTCTTTATAGTTAACGTACGAGAAGACAAACGACAGGAAGGTGAAAATTGGTAGGCGGGGTAAGTTGGAACAATTCACGTAATACTAACTAATTCTTTAATTTAACTTCTTTACTTATTTTTTAAGTTAAAAAAAAAGTAAAAAAAATAAAAAATAAATAAAAATAAATAAATATAAATAAATAAATAAAAATAAAAATACTGGAAATACACGTATATGTATATACTTACATTCGAGGGAGGGGCTGGACTATAGCAGTTCTGAATGTTCACAGATAGTTGTTGAAATAAGTGTAAGGAAGCAAATGCACACTATTGAAGCACACTCAGAGTGTTTTTGAAAATGCGATGAGTGACTCAATGACTATCAATGAATTTATTTGTGTAATATTGTTGGATATAGAGAAAGAAACACCTCTAAACTAAACCTCACCAGAATAGCTTCTTTACTGTAGTAAGCAAATTTTGTTCCAAGTTACCCTGCCCTACCTTATATACAATATGTGAATTTATATATACCTTAATATTGTTTGTTACTCAGTTGCTTGTTCAACAATACTAACACATTATGAATCTCCATTGACCTACAAGATAAATAAACTTACTACAATATATATATATATATATATATATATATATATATATATATATATATATATATATGTATATATATACATAATGATATGTAAATGAGAAATAATTATATATAACAACACAGTCTATAAGATGATACCACATTACAAAATATATATACTATATTTATGTGTGAACAAATATTATTATTATAAAAACTGAATCTAATTATAACTCACTAGTTTAGTTTATGAACAGCTGGAATAGCATAACTATTAACTAAAAAAAAGAGCTGGAAAGAGTCACAGATTGGACCAAAAAAAAGTTCATATTAGCAAAATTTCGAGATTTTTGACTGAAATGTTAAAAATTTGCCAAGAAATCAATTTTTATTTCTAAATTTTGCTTTTATAAATTTACAATAACTTATTAATGAAGAGTTAGCATTTTTGCTGCATCTAATCATAGATTGTATAGACTGCGTATAATGATCTAATCCATCTATCTCTAAAGGGGTTAAATAAAAATGTCATTGTCAAATCATTAATGGTGAAAAGGTTCATGCATTGTTCATGTTTTTTACTGAAATGTTCATGAAAACTTGAAAAGTTCATAAAAATTTGAAGACACTGATGATCAATGAGTGGGTGGATGGGTGGGGCCTGCAAATAAGCTTAAAAGATGGCTACTAGTGAATGCCTAGAATACCGTTTTGATAAGACAACCTATCAGAGGCTGTGTACTCAGGCTAGTGGTGGGTCTGTTCCTCAATTAAAAATTATCTTTGAGGCACTAACAGAAGAAGAAAGAAGACGGTTTGGCCCTGGAACTCTATGTCCAGATTCCAGTTACAAACTGAGTTCTCCTCTTGTTAATGCTGCTCATCATGGTCAACTAGAAGTTGTGAAATACCTATTGGAGAATTTTGGTGGTAGCATAGATGTTAATAAAGGCTCACAAGTGACAACTAAACAATACTGGGAATCTATGTATGATGTACCTCCTCTAGTAGCTGCATGTACAAACGACAATCTTGAACTGGTGCAGTATCTTGTTTCGAATGGAGCTGACATCCACAGGTTGGCATCACAGTGGGGCACACCTCTGTGTATTGCTGCACGGTATGGATGTATGGCCATTGCTAAATATCTCTTAGACAATGGAGCCGATATTAATGCTGCCAATAAGTATGGATATACTGCTTTCTTGATGGCAAGTGGAGTAAAAAAATCTTTTAATAACGTGGAAATGCTCAATCTTCTTATTGCTAGAGGAGCTGACATGTATTGTAGGGCAAATAATGGAGACACAGCACATCATTTAGCAGCAATCAATGGAAATGTGGAAGTTATGAAGTGTTTAATCACAAATGGGTTTATTCCTTCATATTCACCAGCTGATCCCACCAGTGAAGAATATAGACCTTGTCCATTATATATTGCTGCTGACCTTGGAAACCAAGAAATAGTTGATGTTCTCACTGATTTGCCACAATGTCCTCCAATTTGTAAAGGAGAAGCTTATTTGTTGAGATCAATACACTATGATCAAATTGAAAATGAGCTATTGCAGAAAGCATTCACGATAATAGCATCCAGTCCTATTAAACCAGTTTACCCTCCTCCACTAGCCGAATATGGGTATCGTAAAGAGATTTCTAGTGTGGCTGAATTCATTAATTCAAACCCACTCAATAGACTTGACATACTGCATCAAAGTTTGCTAATGAGGGAACGCTGTTTGGGTCAACTTGATCTACGTTTCATTGTGTTATTACCTCGTTATGGTTTGACATTGTGGAGACAAGGCTTTCAAAAAGAATCTGAATGGCTATTTCGTCGTGCAGTTGTTGTTTCAAAACAATTACTATTTCAAATGGAGAAACAACCTCATCTGTACAATGTTGACAAGGTTGTTATGAATGTGTACAGAATTTTAGCTCGTATTACTGTGTACTTGCGTCGTTTGTTTCAAGCAAAATATGATGTCGATTATGAATTTTATACCGAGTTTGCCCTTGTGGTTGCAGGTGTTATTAAACAAATGCATGATACTACTAAAGTTGACAGGGGAACTATGACCCACTATCGCATATTAAGATGTTTTGGATACTGGTTCACAAGTTGTTGCAAGAAAGATATGCAACCTCCAGAGAAATTCAACCTTCTTTTAAAGGAGCTCGTCTCTCGATTTCTCTATCAACCAAACGGATCAACACTTCTTCATCTGTTACTCACCAAGAGTATTTTTTTACATATTATTGCTAAGAGGAATTTGTTTCTTACAACTATATTATCATTAGGTGGTGATGATGCTATAATACATCCAGATGGAACAGACAAAGGTAGACGACCTCTTCATATAGCTGCTAATCTAAATCTTACCGATAGTGATGTGCTTACAAACACCCTCCTGTTACATGGTGCTCATATTGATGCTGTTGATGTTAATGGCAAGACACCTCTTGACTATTGCGATAGAGATAGTCCTATCTACTCATTCCTTCTTTCTACTGGACCTCTTTCTCTCTCCTGCCATGCTGCCAGGACGATTATATCAGAGAATATACCATATCAACTGATCGACCTACCAAAACATATTATTCAGTTTATACAGCTTCATGATCCTAAATCTATTAAGATAGAAAATGGATACTTTTATCAGTGAATATGAAAATAAAAAGTAGTTTTCAATTGTTTTTTAATAACTATATTAGATATTGCTTTTGAGATTAATTTTTAATTTAATTTTAATACATGTGTAGACAGACAAAAGACTTCAACCAATTGTGAAGCCATAGAGTGTTTTTTATGGCTTCGTTTTGGCTTTATAAAGTGGCTTTCTAGTATTGGAGTCCACGTTTACATGGATTCCACTTTCATTACACTTATTTTTATGTTGCAATAATATTGAAGTCTACTGTATGTGTAGATACTGTGATCCAGGTATTACTATGGGAAATACATAATGTATTACAAATAAACTACAGCACATAAACAATTAATCATGCCAGATAGGTACAGTCAAGCAGTATATAACTATAATACTTAATTAATTTAATGTTTAATATTTATCAGCCATATTATGGCCCGTCCATCCCTGATATGATTGTCTTGTCAGCTCATAATTCTCTCTACTCCTGCCATGTTGTCAGGGGAAAGACTCAAAATCTAATCACATTTTGCTTACTGTAGTGCCATTACATCATGAAAGCTCTTTATGATTAACTGTTATGTATTACGACAAAAAAATCTTTTTTGTACATAATAGTTCCTCAAAAAAAATATTAGCATACAAAATTAGATCCTCAAAAACATTAATAATTATAATCGAGATATTTCAGTAAAACCAGATGGTATAGTTTCAGTTAGAAGAAACGAATCAACTAATTATAATGGTGCTAAAACTTCTAAATGTAAATGATGTCCACCAGGAACTTGTACTAACTTGATCTGAAATTATAATTAAATAATCAACATGACAATTCAAATTCTGTAACTCTGCCAGTACCTTGTCTTTAGATAAACAATCTATCCTATGGTTTACTTTATTTGGATCAGTTAAGGTATCGTAGCCCTGTATATTATTACAATTATACACAAGTATAGTAGCCAATTGCGTAATCGTGGGTGTATTTAATACACACACAATTGCAACAAACTAGTTATTATACACCTGTGGCAATGCTTTTGTGCAACCCTCACAGGTGTATAACTACATGATAACTAATACTTACATATCAAGGTACTCAATGACCCATAATGCTGAAAAGTCTTCAATGGCTGGATTACTGGATAGTAATTCACCATGTTAGAATGAAACTCACTACAAGATGAGGTTATGTTTTTATAGCTCACAGGGTCATCCTTATGATTGCTTTCCATGGAGTTTCTTATATATATATATTATATTTATATGCATTGTATATGTAGTTGAGTAAGTTGTGTCATTCCAGTCAATAATGGGCATTGGTATAGTGATTGTTTCTTGGATCTTGTTTCTAGAATCTTTATCCATCTATCCACACTTCTTCTGGTCTTACACTCTTTATCCATTTATCCACTTCTTCTTGGTCTTGTCATCGTTGGCTCTTTGCGCCTTGAATGTCGCATGCTTGAGAATTGAGATGCACAGCTTAGCCTTTTGTCTTTTAGCCAATCAAATTTACTCAAAGATTTCCATTGTTATTTTCCCGCCTGTATATAGTTAATAGGCATGGAAGAAGAAGAACAGAACTTGCTATTAAGCATCTGTATGTGATTGCTAGTGGAGGTATGCATAGTCAAAACTGATTCAACTACAGTTAAAGATTTGGGAAAGCTTCTTAATTCTGCTATCCGTGTACAAGTTAAGTTTATGATGGGCTCCTGGTGAGATCACGTGACGGTGGACAGATGAATTCTTTCACATCATTACTGTGTATAATATAATAATACTATTATTTATAGTTATATTATATATACATGTACATGCACTTTTTATGTTAGAGGGAGTACTGTATTGGTAGGACTCACTGCAGTATGCCAAATGTATTGGATTTTAAAAACAATTATTATGGAGTCAATCATAAATCTATGTCATGACCAATATAGGTGTGACTGTTATTCAATACCAACTGATAGTATATAGAGAGAAAGTGTTGCTACGTACAATTGAAACACATCAGCAAATTTGTTGTAAGACAGTAAATTTGATAATGTGAGTTCCATATGCAGTAGAACAACTGCTTTTTAGAGCTACATATATCAGGAAAAAAAACAAAGGAGGTAGAAACCTTTTGATATTAATTAATTATAATTACTGGAATCAGCTAATTGGCTGAGCATTCCTGCACGAGCACCTTAACCGTGCACGCTCCTGTCAAGACTTGTCAATGACCAAGATTCTAAGAAGTATTATAATGATGATCAGTAACTCTGGATAGGAAGAAGAATAAATTACAACCCCATGCAGGTCTTTCCGAACCAATTCTACTCTTTGTTCCTTGTTAAACTTTATATTGTTTGAAAGTTGTTTTTGTACATTTTTTAAATTTCACTTTGCTGTATTTCATTTCACTATATTTTATTTTTAAAATAATATTTCTACATATTTTTATATACACATATATAATTATATATAATTATATATATAATTTGTACACAAAACATATTTTGCATTACATGTAATAATTATGCACCACCATTGTTCTGAATTAACATACACTATACTTCTACTAGCCTTTCAATGCTTGCTGCACTGACCCATTCATGCTGTTGATGTTCATGAAAAGACTTCTAATCTCGTCTCTGGCTGGTTTTTCTCACTCTCTTACTACTCTGCTAGAACTATTATTGCTAAGGACATTCTGACTTCGTGATTCAATCAAGGGATTATATAATGATCGATGGGTGGGTGGGGCCTGCTGTTAAAATTAAAAGATGGCTACTAGTGAATGCCTAGAATACCGTTTTGATAAGACAACTTATCAGAGGCTGTGCACTCATGCTAGTGGTGGGTCTGTTCCTCAATTAAAACTTATCTTTGAGGCACTAACAGAAGAAGAAAGAAGACGGTTTGGCCCTGGAACTCTATGTCCAGATTCCAGTTACAAACTGAGTTCTCTTGTTTAAGGTGGTACTAGGGAGTGGGCGGATGCGACTCCAATCAGTTTCAAAATAGAATATTATATAATATGACTCTAACCTGGTGTAATAGCAACCTTCAAATCTTTCGATCAGCTTTATATTGTCCTGTAATTAAAGAAATATTGTTAAAATCGCCATTTTTCCAATTAACATAAGTACAAAAGCCACGCCCACCATGCATGGCGTGCACCAAGTACAATGTATTTTCAGAAAAGTTACGAAGCTGTTTTCTGCAAATTCATTTTACTTTTAAAGTTACAAGAGGCTGAAGAAAGCTGAATTCTGTAGCTTTTCACTGAAACCATAAAATCTACCTTTCTAGGCACTATCAAACTCCGATCTTTCTCAGAGACCAACTACAGTTACCCGCCATTGTTTCCTACCAACTCAATTCTCTATACTCTTGTCACGTTGTCTGGAGTAGAGAATGTTGAACATAATTGTGATTATATATTATGTAAAAATTTTAATATCACAGCTCTGCTTTCTTTTGGGTGCCATTACATCATGAAAACTCTTTATGATTAACTGTTAAGTTTTACGATGAAAAATGAATAATAATTAATCTTTTGTGTACATAGTTAGTTCCTCAAAAAAATATTGAACAATGAACAATTATAATCTAGATATTTCAGTATAACCAGATGGTATAGTTTGAGTTAGAAGAAATGAATCGACTAATGGTGCTAAAACTTCTGGTTTATATAAATGTAAATGATGTCCACCAGGAACTTGTACTAACTTGATCTGAAATGATAATTAAATAATTAACATGACAATTTAAATTCTGTAACTCTGTACCTTGTCTTTAGATAAACAATCTATCCTATGATTAACTTTATTTGGATGAGCTAAGGTATCAGTAGCCCTATGAATAAGTAAGTATAATTATATTATTACAATTATACACAAGTATAGTAACCAATCGCATAATCATCGGTGTATTTGATAAACCCACACATTTGCAACAAACTAATTATTATATACACCTTTGAGCCTGTGGGCCTTGGGCTCTAATTGGACCAATGCTCTCATGCATGTATTTCCAATACCACCCTCACAGGTGTATAATAACATTATGTTATATATTTGTATTTCAATGACCCATAATGCTGAAAGGTCTTCAATGGCTGTATTACTGGATAGTAATTCACTATGTTAGAAAGAAACTCACTACAAGATGAGGTTATGTTTTATGGCTCGCAGTGTCATCCTTATGATTGCTTTCCATGGAGTTTCTTATATACATGTATTATATTTATATGCATTGTATATTTAGTTAAGGAAGTTGTGTCATTCCAGTCAATAATGGGTGTGGCATGTAAATGAATGTATGCTTGATCGAGTTGCACAGAATGGATTCAGCTTGTGGAAACTAGGTGTTTTAGCTGAAATACATTTAAAAACACATACAATAACTGATAACCAGTAAAACAGAATATAGTATGTTGTTTTTGTTTCAAGACTTCAGCAATGATTATTAGTGATACAAAGCAATTGTAGAGCAGGATACTTTTTATGCCCCGTAGGGCCATCCCTACGATTGCTTTCCCACGGGTTCGAACTATATATATTATATATAAATTATACATATTCTTGTGTCACCTACGCGAGTATGCGTTGTATACGTAGTTAAGGAAGTTACATCATTCCAGGGGGCTCGGTCAATTAATGGGCGTGGCACGTAAAAGAACGCGCGATCAAGCTCTACAGCTAAGACCAGCAGAAAGAAAACTGTGTAGCTTACGTAGAAACTGGAACAAATAGCTAGCTATCCTACCTGAAATATATTCTTTAAGTTCTACAAAATGTAAACACAGTAGATAATCAAAATAATAACTATAATAGGCTGATGTGTTTCAGGCATCATAAAGTTAGCCATGATTACTGAATGATGGACACCACAAAGCAGTCATTGGGATACTTTTATCTTCACTTAAATTTGTAAAGCAATCATAGGGATGTTTTTTTTCTCTATATACACTTGTTCCTCCATATATCTTGTTTTAAATCACCCTTTTTTTCATAATAAGCTTGAGGTTCAAAGTTCCCATAAAACAGGGTTACTTCATATTAGGCGAGGCAATGATGAGTCTATTCAGTCTAGTACATGTGTATATAACCAACATTTGTAATGATATTTATTCAATACCTTTCATGACATCATACATACTGTATATGAAAGTCTAACAACACACATAATTACATATACATGTTATGTTTCTTTGATCACTCACATTATCACAAGAGAAGAACAGGAGATGTTTCTCAGAAAAGTATCATTGATAGCATCAGGTATAGATAAAAGTGGTCGCTAAATGATATTGAAATACATGTAGTATTGGGATATTGAAATAATGTAATACTTGGGGAGGGAGGGGGTTATCATGATTATGTTATCTTGCAAATTACAAATTTTATGTGGTGGAGCTTATTATGTCACCTCTTTGAGTCGAAGATCCCTACTAAATTGATATCCTCCTTCTGTCCTAACTGTTCCCCTTACACACAAAGCTTCAGCTGCTTCCAAAGTTAAATTAGGATCAAAAATGTGACCCTCTAATAATCTAAAAAATGAAAACATTGTAACCAAGAGTTGACTATACAGACATGGACATTCCATTTATCTTTTAATGAGATAGTATGAGGATTATGTAACAAGATGTTTTAGGTAGGGGGAGGGGTGATGTTTTTAGTGCATTGCAAATCATGAGAGTCGGGGATTATATATACTTGTGAAATGTAATCAGAGTATGTGCTGAATCACATCACTTAGCACTGACTAAGCAGCTGCATTGGTATGATAAAGCTTGGGCTGGGTTTGGTTGCTGGCAACTACTGAAAATTGTGGATATAAGGAAGTTTCTATCAAGAAAGAACTTTAGACTCTGATTTAGACAGAGGTAGTGATGAGAGAGTGTCTGATGATTCACTGCACCTTCCTCTGCATCATGAGGATCAAGAGATGGAATTCAACAGAGATGCTGAAACAGCATCATAACTCGCGGCAGCATAAAGATGTCATGCAGTTGTTACTTCTAAAATGCCAGAGCAGGTTGCTTCTCATCAAAATGTTATCCAGATGCAATGCTTTGCTGCTGCTAAGGAACAGAGACTGAGAAATCATGATATGCTCTTAAATCTGTTTATTTCTGGCAATTACCAATGATACCATACCACCACGTGTGGAACTCCTTACCAATGGAGATGAAGTGCTCAAAAAACACATCAAGCATGGTTCTACACTACACCTCCTCTTTTTCTTCTACTAGTATTTTCAAAGGAATTCACAGTGTGTTGATGACAAAAATTTGAAAACTACACTGCAAAAATAAAATTGTTAAAGTAGCTAATGTTTGTTAGTACAGTTGCAAGGATGTAAATTAGTCTAAAGGTCAAACAGATTGTTGTGACTGGCTTGATAGCACACTTGTACTAATTACTTGCTCTTTATCCTGTCTAGTAAATGATTATATAGGTTTCCAAACCTTTTGAATTACAAATGAATTTTAACAATTTTGTTTGCGAGCATTCTTTCAGCCAAATGAAAATGCAAAGCTTCAGAATTGTTTAGTTGACTATTCAAGGCTAGTGAGAATATTAAAGAGTCAACTTTCACAAAATTTTGGAAATATTTAAAGAAAATAATCATCGTATTCCTCGATAATATAAACTATGTGTGTCAATGTAATTATTGAGAATCTAATAAATAAATACTGCATCTCAGGGCTCCTCCTTCTGTATAAAACCCTGCCTGTGGCTCAGGCCTTCCACCATCTGGAACCTGCCCAACCATACTCACGCTACTTAAATAAATTAATATAGAAGGTAATGTTTACGGCTGTTTTACCATAAGATAAAATGTTATTACCTCTTGACAGCATCATCCCACGTAGGATAAATTTTAGTGTCCTTTGGCATCTCTGGTGCAGATAGGACTGCTCCGGTTAGTTTTGGAATCTCTTCCTAAATGAAATATAAAAAAGTGCAATTTGTACAAACACAACTATGTCCAGCTGTTGAAGACCACTGGTGGGTCAATCATTCATAGAGCATACACAGAACTGTGTTCTTGCTATACACTATATCGGTTTCTTAAGATAATTATAAAATGTACATGTGATAACATAGATCATTCATAAAGAGTCTATTCAATATGCGAAACACTACTACCACAAGCCCATTGAGAAATGTAATCGTAAACTTCTAATATCACTATAAACATTCCCTTTCATGTTATCATCATTTGTTCATTACTGGTTGTTGTTAGTTTCAATCTTCTGAGCACCAAATCAAAGTTATACTAAGCTATCTTTGGAACAAGCTTAAGACCATTTTAAGGTAAACTGAAGACTGGATAAGTCCCACTCTATTCATGGTTCACTCAAAATAGGGATGTTTAATTGTCCTCTGATAATATAGATTATCAATCATCATTATATCAAGTTGATGAGATCATCTAATCAGAGCAGTCCAGTTGCAGTGAAGATATGGTCCAGTTATTCAAAGATGTCCTTACACACACTGGCAAGCCATACATATGGACATTGTAACAATTCTTTCTTTTATCTCCTAATAAACAATAGATTGTGGCAGACATTACACTAATATGTGACCCTCAAAATGGGAGATAGCAACTTTTGCTACATGCTAATTGATAATAGTTCACACAGAAAGGGATCAAGTATAAAATTCCTATCCATCCACTTATCACTATGATTATTATAGGTTAAGTAGTTTTATTCTTACATTATATTATAAACTTACAAGAGATCTTGTATATGCACCAATATTTTCTATCAGTACCATTGCCTTCACTAGATCTGGAAGAGCAGCTGCAAACTATAAAATGTAACACCAAACATGATGAAAGACAATGTATGTCTGTACTTATACTCACCCAAGACGAAACTCCAGCACCTAATGTGAGTGAGTGAGTGAGTGAGTGAGAGTGAGAGTGATCATGAACATGAGTGAGAAAGAGAGAAAGAGTGTGTGTGTGTGTGCTACTTCTATATTATGTATAATTATGATCATAGAATTACCCAAAGAATGTGAAAGAAACATGAATTTTTTCCAACCTAATGCTGAAATAAAAAATAACGATAATTTACTACATAATTATAATGAGAATTTTGATGTTGAAAGCATATACATTACATAATAGTATACCATCAACCACTCTCTTCACATCAGTAAGGTAGTCTTGAAAGCTATATCTACATCCAGGTGGCCTATGCGATGATTGTCCATGACCAGGAAAATCAATTGCTACTATGTAAAGATCTGGTAAATGGAGTATGATAAGATATACAGTCTGAAACATCATCTATTACCTTTACTTAGTAATGGTGCTAGTTTAGAGAATGTTCCTGCATTATCCAACCATCCTATAGATTTTTAAAATAAGACAAAACTTAGAAATAAAAGATTGCGATATGTGAATTTACTCACTTTAAAATTGTTAATTATCATTTTAATGTATGATTTTGACTTTATTGTGGAGAATATTGAACTTTATTATAACACAATGAAATAAGTTATATAAGTTACTATGATAATGCTAGTATTGCAAGCCAGCCTATACACTCTCAGCAGAGGAAGGGTCTGGTCTTCCGCTTTAAAACAACTTGTACCTCACACAGAATATACCGTGGTAAATCAGATTTACACAGGTCTACAAAATTATCACATGACAATCTCCATGAAATTATTATTATAAACATGCATGTACATATTCATTCGCATATGTACCCCAACCTCCAGCAAAAGTCATTGCCATGGAAATCATGAGTATTTTATGCATTCCACTTGTACAACTCGGTCTAAAGCAACAGACCAGATCCTTCCTCTACTGGGAGCACAGTAGCTGGCCTGTGAGACTAGTAGATAGTACAGTGTAAGGCGAATGGTTAATGAATTTAGTTTATCAATTGAGTAGACATTTTATGTTATGTGAAGTGGGAAAATGAAGAGATAATAATTCACACATCACAAGACAGTAATACTAACCATGAAGAGCTAGCACAGGTAATCCCTCTGGATTACCCCAAGAGCAGCCTTTGATGTAACCCCAAGGAACAGGAATGTTAACTATGTGAGAAGAAAAAAAAAAGAAACTTAGATGAAATGTATTAATTGTTTGTATAGTAGTTATTGACACTAGACCCTTCCACCTTTCCATAACATGTACATGTACACTAAAGGTCATTCATGTTCATCTTGTCCTCAGAAAAATATTCATAACTTTAGTTTGGAATGACTAACAATCTTTTTACCGGCACCATTTTCATATAATTATCCTTCCTGTTCTTTTTTGGGTATCAAACTTCAATCCATTACTTTATTATTGAGATACAGTATAATGATCTATTTATTAATCTTATGACATTAAACTATACACTATATGTTACATATAATGTCATCATATCATAATTTTGAATGTGAACCCTTCCACCTTTCCATCTAATATACTAGACCCGTCTACCTTTACATGACATGTACATGTACACTAGACCCTTCCACCATTCCATAACATGTACATGTACACTAGACCCTTCCACCATTCCATAACATGTACATGTCGTGGGTTTGAATCCCACCTGAGGCAACTCTCATTTTCATTTTTCCATTGCCTCAGGTGTCTTTCTTTTTTTCTTTCTTTCTTTTTTTCTTTCTACATCTCCGATAACATCATGTACACTAGACCCTTCTACCTTTACATGACATGTACATATACACTAGATCCTTCCACCATTCCATAACATGTACATACTGCCTAGTATTAAGTTAGCCTGTACTTACTGGCGTATGAGATGTTTGATTCGGACCCTGCCAGCTGAGCTGCCTTGGTAGCTCAGTTGGTAGAGCATCTGTCTGGAGTACAGAGTGTTGTGGGTTCGAATCCCACCTGAGGCAACTCTCATTTTTCATCTTTCCATTGCCTCAGGTGTCTTTCTTTCTTTCTTTCTTTCTTTCTACATCTCTGATAACATTATGTACACTAGATCCTTCTACTTTACCATAACATGTACATGTACACTAGACCCTTCTACCTTTCCATGACATATACACATACACTAGACCCTTTTACCATTCCATGACATGTACATGTATATTAGATCCTTCTACCGACATGTACATGTATGTTAGACCCTTCTACCATTCCATGATATGTACATGTATATTAGACCCTTCTACCATTGAATTCCATGACATATACACATACATTAGACCCTTCTACCATTCCATGGCATGTACATGTATATTAGACCTTCTACCATTCCATGACATGTACATGTATATTAGACCTTCTACCATTCCATGACATGTACATGTATATTAGATCCTTCTACCTCAAAGCAAAGAGTAGTCTAGACAATTTTAGTTAGTAACCTACTCCATTAGGGGGGCATCTCCAAACTAAAATTTGTACACTTAACGTCATAGTGATGCTAAGGGGGTGGGGTTTTGTGCGTGACACTAAACATTGAAAAGGAAGCACAAGTTAGTATGATAAGCTGGAGTATTCATTTATGACGTTAAGAGGAGGGGGGTAGAGGGGATCTTGCAGTAGCATCACTGACGTTAAGTGTACAAACTTCAGCTTGGAGATGCACCTTTACTAATCTTTACACCTGACTCCTTCAAATTTTAAAAATGAAAACATACTAATTATACCTGTCTCACCTGGAGATGAATGATCACTGACCTTGAGTACCTAAAGTAATGAGATGAAGTTTGTCATTTTGATCTTCATTACTTATATTCCAGTTCTAACTCACTGATTTACCTCATGAGTGGCCATTCTGTATCCAACAAGTGAAAACGTCTTAAACAATTCACGAGGTCGAAGAGGAGTCATGAAATCTCATAGTTCAAGACAGGTGGAAGCACTTGATTAATCTTGAGTATTCAGCCCCTCCCATCCTTTATAGATATATCCTGAGCGCGCATGACGCCCGTGGGGAAGAGGGGCTGGCTACGCGAGACTAGTGAACATGAACATTTTTTATGGAAGTGCAACTGATAGAACATAATAATTATGACCACTGCACTCTGATATAATAAATATATAATTAGAATCATAAATAATTATATTTATCATCTCTCATAATTTCCTAATTGAAGTGACATTACATCATGCAGATATTAAGAGCTCATCACGAGAGCTCTTTATTATGACAAAAAATGTAATCTTTTGTGTAATAATTAGTTCCTCAAAAAAAGTATTTGTGTACAAAATTAGCTCCTCAAAACACATGAGCAATTATAATCTAGATATTTCAGTATAACCAGATGGTATAGTTTGAGTTAGAAGAAATGAATCGACTAATGGTGCTAAAACTTCTGGTTTATATAAATGTAAATGATGTCCACCAGGAACTTGTACTAACTTGATCTGAAATGATAATTAAATAATCAACATGACAATTCAAATTCTATAACTCTGTACCTTGTCTTTAGATAAACAATCTATCCTATGATTTAATACATCAGTAGCCCTATGAATATGTAAATTAATAATAATATACAATACAGATTACAATTTTATTATAACACTTACATTACATATATATATGTAATATATATAGTATGCTAACAGGTCCTATATACAAAATATAGGACATGAGTGTCTGAGGATGTGATATAGCCCGAGCCTGCAAGGTAGACGGGTCTAATATATTAGATGGAAAGGTGGAAGGGTTCACATTCAAAATTATGATATAGCCCGAGCCTGCAAGGGCTATATCACATCCAAGGACACAAAGCGAGGGTCCTATATTCAGTATATAGGACCTATTAGCATACTATATACTATATATTGTATGATGGTGACATCTCCTGCAAAGTGTGCACATGGAAGGTCTATATACAATATATAAAACTCACCACATCAAAGGGATGATGTCACCATCATACTACAGGTTTTCCGGGTAGTATTATATCTATTTTAATTCACTATGTTACAAAAAACTCATTACAAGGTGAGGTTGTATTTTTTACTTATAAAATTTTTTTTTTTTGAATAATAGGGTTGAGTTCAGTACAAAATGTATTTGAGAAAATTTATGTGTACAATTTGTTACTTCATTAGGTGTGTATATAGAAGCAATGATGAGTTTGCTCGCTCAAATATAATATCAACAATTGCAATACTATTTGCAATGATTACAAACATACTATATACAAAATTCTAACATATATAATTACATATACATGTTATGTTTCTTTGTTCACTCACATTATCACAAGAGAAGGACAGGAGATGTTTCTCAAAAATGCATCATTGATAGCATCAGGTATAGATAAAAGTGGTTGCTGGATAAAAATTAATGACAATGAAATAATACAGTAGTTGGGAGGAGGGAGGGGACATTCGTATTATATGTACCTTGCAAATTACACACGTAGTATTAAAATTCTAAGGGATGGGGAATCTCAGGTACTCCCCCCATGTATGAAACCCTGCCGTCATATATAAACCTACAAATTTGTGTAGAAATAAGTTACCTCTTTCAGTCGAAGATCTCTACTAAATTGATATCCTCCTTCTGTCCTAACTGTTCCTCTGACACACAAAGCTTTAGCTGCTTCCAAAGTTAAATTATGATCAAAAATATGATGACCCTCTAATAATCTAAAAAATTATTATAAATAAAAAGAGCTAACCAAGAGTTGCTTGTACAAAAATGTTGATGCTATTTGGAGATAGTATCATGTAATTGAATAGTTAATTATTATTGATGGTTAATATGTATATTGACTACTCTTGTATTTCCACCAGGAGAAATTCTTCAATTTCAACAGTTCAGTGCATGTGGCAAAAGTTTAACCTGTTGACATCTGGACAAATATTTCACCTGCAAGTTGTGGACTATGTCAGAAAAAAAAAAGTCTCACAAAAATAAAAGTAACACACTAGGCTATGACTGCTCTTGGCTAATGATTAACCTCACTGTGAGGTTACTGTTCTTATTTTGTTGTATTATTCTTAACTATTCAGGCAATTTATCCAGTGAAATGCAATTTTTTTTGGACAAAGAGGCAAAATGTTCAGAAAATGGGCAATTGTTGGATGTTATTTCGAGCACTGTTGTATTTAATTTTAACTTTGTATAGGGTTGGAAATCCATTAAACAAGTAATTTAATTGGTTGGGCCTCACTTAATAAAGTGCATTATGTAATAGTTAGAACACACTTTACCGTGATTACGTGTTTTAATGTAGCACGAGGGCGGGTCAATAAAGGTTGAGTTTACATAATGCACGAGCCGAAGGCGAGTGCGTTATGTAAACGAGACCTTTATTGACCGCCCAAGTGCTGCATTGAAACACACAATGCACTGTCAAGTGTGTTCTAAGTGATTTATTGACGATCTGGTAAACTACCACTGTTGTTGGAGCTGCTTTGTTAGTAGAGGTGAGCAAAGTGTGCAATAACTAACTTATTGCACGCAAAAGTGTGCAATAAGTGATTTAATGTTCAATCATGTGACACATTATCTGCACTCTGATTGCCCACAGGTCACATGATCAGCAATAACTAGACAAAAAGCAGTAATGCAAAAGAGTAAAATCATTAAGACCACACCCCTTACAAATAATTAATGAGCTGAAAAAAATCTGCACTGTACTTCATAGACCTCAGGCCCTGTCATCATCTGGTGTTTGGCCACAGATGATGACAGGGCACAACTCCAGATGATGGCAGGGCCTGAGGTCTATGAAATACGGTGCAGATTTTTTCAAGTTCCATAATACAAAAGCCAATAAACACAGCTGTTTTACTATAAAATAAAATTTCATTACCTCTTGACAGCATCATTCCATGTAGGATAAATTTTAGTGTCCTTTGGTGTCTCTGGTGCAGATAGAGCTGCTCCTGTTAGTATTGGAATGTCTTCCTGTATGAAATATAAAAAAGTGGTTCTGTATAAACACAACTATGTCCAGCTGTTGTTGACGACTTGTGGGTCAATCATTCATAGTGTGTTCTAGTGTAGGGGTGTGCGATTAATCGTGATTATTCGTATTAATTGATTCAAAGCAATGTTGAAAACTTTAATATCAATTAAGGTTAATAGTTGATCATATTCATGTTTAAAGACCTCAACAAGATGAATTAGTATTAGGATGAAGTAGTACAACTGAAAATGCATCTCTGTTGTTTTTTCAGCTGATTATTAACTTTAAATTTAGTAAATCATACACTGAATTATTAATTAACTGTAAACCAAACTTCATTTGCAAGTATCATTTCAGTACTAATCAATTAATCATGCTACTACAAAATCACAATGTTAATATCAAAATTACTTCATCCTTTATCCAATATTCGCACATCTATTCCAGTGTGTATAATGAGCAGGCTTCTTTGGAGAGCATATTAATAATATTTTGTATAATATACACACTTTTTCTTGTTTTGTTACATAGCTGAATCTTATTTATCATTATAATTATAGGTTAAGTTGTTTTAATTCTTACATTATTTTATAAACTTACAACAGAAATTGTAACTGTACCAATAAATTCTATCAGTACCATTGCCTTCACTAGATCTGGAAGAGCAGCTGCAAACTATAAAATATAACACCAGACATGATGAAAGACTCTGTACTTATACTCACCCAAGAAGAAATTCCAGCCCCTAATATAAGCGAGTGTGTGTGTGTGTGTGTGTGAGAGAGAGAGAGAGAGAGAGTGTGTGTGTGTGTGTGTGTGTGTGTGTGTGCGCGTGTGCTACTTCTATATTATGTATAATTATGATCATATAATTACCCAAAGAATGTGAAAGAAACATGAATTTTTTCCAACCTAAGGCTAAAATAAAAAATAACGATAATTTACTACATAATTATAATGAGAATTTTGATGCTGAAAAATATTTATACATTATATAGTGAATAGCATACCATCCACCACTCTCTTCACAACAGTCAGGCCATCTTGAAAGCTATATCTACATCCAGGTGGCTTGTGTGATGATTGTCCATGACCAGGGAAATCAATTGCTACTATGTAAAGATCTGGTAAATGGAGTATGAAATGATAAGAGATGCAGCCTGAATCATCATCTATTACCTTTACTTAGTAATGGTGCTAGTTTAGAGAATGTTCCTGCATTATCCAACCATCCTATAGATTTTTAAAATAAGACAAAACTTAGAAATAAAAGATTGCATACATGGAATTGTGAATTTACTTGCTTTGAAATTGTTAATTATCATTTTAATGTATGATTTTGACTTTATTGTGGAGAATATTGAACTTTATTATAACACAATGAAATAAGTTATATAAGTTACTATGATAATACTAGTATTGCAAGCCAGCCTATACACTCTCAGCAGAGGAAGGGTCTGGTCTTCCGCTTTAAAACAACTTGTACCTCACACAGAATATACCGTGGTAAATCAGATTTACACAGGTCTACAAAATTATCACATGACAATCTCCATGAAATTATTATTACTTGCTTTGAAATTGTTAATTATCATTTTAATGTATGATTTAGACTTTAGAAGATTCATTGTGGAGAATATCAAACTTTATTATAAGTTACTATGATACTAGTCTTGCAAGCCAGCCTATTCACTCCCAGCAGAGGAAGGGTCTGATCTTCCATTTTAAAACAATGGTGCTAGTTTAGAGAATGTTCCTGCGTTATCCAACCTTCCTATAGATATAAAAGATGCATGAATTTATGCTTAAAAATTGCTATTTATTGTATGATTTTGAGTTTAAGCTAACTCGCCTAATCATTAATCGCTATACATTTCTGATTACTGTCATAGTATATTCTTAGGTAAATTATCCACATACTCTATTGCTCTTAAATTTTGAAAACCAGCACTGAACTGTTTAGCAACGTGGGTCCAATTTTTCTTTTATAACTGTTTGTTTTTGAGTCAAAGTACATTTTACATAGTGGATTGCTTAATTCAGAGATCTTAGAAGCTGTTTTTAAGAAAGGAGACCATTGCTATGTAGACTAAAATAAGTTATGAGAGTAAAACAAGTTTCATATCTGTAGCTATCATAGATTCGTCAAATATGTTACCTCTAGCTAGCATGGAATTGGTGTGAAATGGAGAGCGCTATCAACACAAGATCAGTTCTGTGTTTAGAGGTCAGTAAGACTATCAAAAGCAAACAAGAACATCTATTAGTGGAGTTTTTAGTGAAAAAACAAGTTTTAGTAAAACGTTGTCATCACGACTATGCTAATTACCTTAGTTAGCACCACCTTAAAAAGATTCAGAATTTTGAACTTTATTATAGATTATATATGAAGAAACAGTATCCTATGATTGTTTGTAATGATCATTAATCATTGCTAATGACTTTAATTCTCACGTCTGAAACCCAACAAAATTATAGTTACTTATTTTTCCAGCTATATAGTCTAGGGCTGGGAATCGGCTGAGATTCTGAAATCGATTATCACTAACTTCAGATCGATTGATAATTGATTAAAATCAGCAGAAGTAATTAGGCCAATTAAGTCAATTAATGTAGGAAACGCCTCCTATTTGATGATCAAAAAAGCTTCCTGTCACTTACATTATTTACTGTCACATGCTTGAAAATTATGTCTTCTGGAATAATTAGCATAATCAATATCACAGACTTATAATCGATAATTAGAAGAATTTTCAATATTGATTGGTTAATTGATAAATCGATTAATCATCCCAGCCCTACAGTATGTACACATAATGTAAGTTACTCTGTGAAGAGATAATAATTCACACATCACAAGACAGTAATACTAACCATGAAGAGCTAGTACAGGTAATCCCTCTGGATTACCCCAAGAGCAGCCTTTGATGTAACCCCAAGGAACAGGAATGTTAACTATGTGAGAAGAAAAAAAAAGAAACTTAGATGAAATGTAAATGTATGTATATTAGACTTGTTGTTCTGATCAATGATAATTAGTTGCTGACTTATGATTAGAATAGATTGATCTCTAAGTATTAGGCCATCTATTGGAATTAAGTATAAAATCTACTAATCTTCGATATTTAATTAGGTCATTAAAATTACATCTGTTCATTGTTAAGTAATTCATGGCAAACAAAGACACGATAAGTAAACACTAACAACTCATAATGTATTCTAGTATATGTACTATACTCAAAGACACGATTATCAACTCATAACGTATTCTAGTATATGTACTATACTCAAAGACACGATTATCAACTCATAATGTATTCTAGTATATGTACTATACTCAAAGACACGATTATCAACTCATAATGTATTCTAGTATATGTACTATACTATTTACTTATAGCATTGTAATGCTACTGTGGAAGATCTCCAAATTGTATGGTGGTTAGAAAACGTGAACAGGATCGGATTGGTTGGTATTTCACATGATCAGTAATAAAAACTCTTACCAGGGTTTATGTATTTTAATACGTATGCTCACTCAATATGATCTTGATTGTGTACTGCACTTACCATTGGCTTATGCATTTGACATTACATCATCCTCGTGATCACATTAAAACAAATAAGCAGTAATAATGATTTTTAGTTAGTGGGTGAAGTACTGTATATCACAAAACTTTCGCCATCACTTAAATTTAGTGTTTCTTAAAAAACGCTAAATTTTAATCCACATAATTTCGAATCAATAAAAATTTTGATCAGTAAAATTTTTACTACGTTAAGTATATCACGTGTTTATGGTATTTTAATTTAGCGATTACCACATAGCACTAAATTTAACTGTCGCTTAATTTTTAAACTTATTTTATTAGTTCGTTAAAAGTTTTGTGATATACGGTATGATTGGTGTAGTCTCATGTAGTCAGGCCCAACCTACTATGAAGGAAGGGTTTCGTCAACCAACTGTACTAGCGTTTGTCAAGAGTTTAGCCACACTTTTAGCTATTTTAGTGGGTGACAAATTGCTAATAACATTGATAACCACAATAAGTATATTCATACAGTAAGCCAGCTGTATGGTCTACAGTTATGAATTTAATTTACCAGTTTGCTACAGGGATCTTGACGAACATTAGTACAGTGGGTTGACCAGACCCTTCCTTCGTAGTAGCTTGGGTCTGGCTATGCGAGAGACTATGATTAGTGTTCATAATAGCAGACACCCACTCCATTACTATTATCTTTGCATCTGATTCCTTCTTATTTGATACTAACTTACTATACCTTCTTCACGTGGAGCTGAATGATCACTGATCTTGAGTTCCTAATTGAAATCTGTCTGTTGGATTATTACTTATATATATTCCAGTTCTAACTCACTGATTTACCTCATGAGTTGCCATTCTGCATCCAGCAAGAGAAAATGCCTTAGAGAATTGGCGTGCTCGAGGACACAACTTGTACAAATCTAACCTCATTTTATTATCATAGCTTATAGCTCCACCCAAATTAATGTTAACCCCATTGTCAGGCAATATTATATGTGCTTCACTGTCTTGATTGTCTTCTCAGAAAAACATAATTTATAATAATAATGACCATAATGTATTAGAGCTTGGATATTTTATTAAAGTTACCAGGCATAGTCTTAAAAAATGAGTCCATTAACGGTGCTAGAACCTCTGGTTTATAAAGATGTATGTTATGTCCACCAGCAACTTGTACCACTTTGATCTAAATGAAAATCAAGCACATTTATCAATCGTACACTAATTAATGTCAATAACCTTATCTTGAGGTACACAACTGATCCTGTGATTAATTTTGTTTCTATCAATAAAGGAATCTGTAGTTCTGAATAATGGCATAAAATATATAGTACAGAGATGCAACAATAGTCTACGGTTGTATCTATACTAGTATAGGTACATGTATTTGAATAGGTACCTATATCTGAAGTATATGGAGAGCGTTGGTATAGGCAACTGCATTACCTATATATTACCTATACATTACCTATACATTACCTATACATTACCTATACACTACCTATACATTGCCTATACATTGCCTATACATTACCTATACATTACCTATACATTACCTATACATTGCCTATACCTTACCTATACATTGCCTATACATTACCTATACATTACCTATACATTACCTATACATTGCCTATACATTACCTATACATTACCTATACATTACCTATACATTACCTATACATTACCTATACATTGCCTATACATTGCCTATACATTACCTATACATTACCTATACATTGCCTATACATTACCTAGCTACATGAGCCATAACAATGTTGGGCTGAATGTACCTCATTATAATTGTGTACAACTGCCCATGTGTGTGAATGATTGCAAACTTAAAATTAATACAGATATTTTACATAGATAATTATATCAGATCGGATCTGAATATATAAAATTTGGATTATGAAATATACACATGTAGGTTGTATAGGGAAATTACTGTATAGGTACAACACTAAATCTCTGAACATCAGCACGTGGCCAGAACCTCATGAAATATACACATGTAGGTTGTATAGGGAAATTACTGTATAGGTACAACACTAAATCTCTGAACATCAGCACGTGGCCAGAACCTCATGAAATATACACATGTAGGTTGTATAGGGAAATTACTGTATATGTACAACACTAAACCTCTGAACACCAGCACGTGGCCAGGACCTCATGTGCTCCTGATCCACTAACTAAACATGGTTTATATAATAATACTATGATTTAACAATAGAATTTTTGGTGAGATTGATGGCAGGGACTATATTTGATTTAAACCATGTGGTTACTTTCAAGCCTTGCTGTATCAGGATATATACATGTATATTAGTATTGTTTTAGTTAACTATAACTAAAACTAAAACCCCTTTTAGTAAGGCATTGTGACTTTTAGTTAATTAAACTATAACTAAATTACAAGTCTACTGCAATAACTATAACTAACTAAAATGAAAATTGGCCACTTTTAGTAAGTTAACTAAAACTAAAACCCTTTTAATAAGCATAATAATGTTTAAACTATAACTAACTAAAATTTTGAGAAACCAGACATAAAGTGGTTGCTAAAGACACACTAAAACAACACTAGTGTATATACACATGCACAGTTGCACACATAATTATATAATTATATAAATAACGCTGTTTTGAGGGGTGTTAAATTTCCATGCTTGAGGCTGTTAATTTAAACCACTCAAAATATATTTATAATTAATGATTTACTTACACAATCAAAAGAACAGGACAAGAGATATTTCTCAGATATGATTCGTTGACAGAATCAGACATAAATACTAATTGTTCCTATATGAAATGAAAACGAATTCCAAATTAATCAGCATGTCTTTTGTGAGTGATAAAATATAACATAAAACTAGTCGCTCTTATTTCAAGGCAGTATATAATTTTTCTACAAATGCTATTTACAGTATGATGAGTTTTTGGATCAAACCTACTGACAGTACTTTTACTATTATTTAATGTGCAAGTGTGTTTAAAGATGTAGTTAGCATGCTAGCCTCTTGACTGGCAGAGGAAGGGTCTTGACGTGATTTGGTGATTGCAATTATTCCAAAAAATCACTGACCCATTCGATTGCTAGGCAAGTTTAATTAGTCATAGAACCGCAGAGTACTTACAAGTCACATGAAGCCAGTTTTAATTACAGGTAGTTATGGAAACCGCAGAGCGCTTTATGTTATAAAAGGTGGAGCTCATAAGTGCTTTGTGGCGGCCTAGCATTTTGATGACCAGTAAATTTGATTGGGTGGAATAATTGTAATCGCCAAATTGCTTCTACCTGTAGGCGTAGCCTACCTCTGCCAGTAAGCTTATAAAAAAGGAGAAGGGGCTAGCACTATTAGTGTTTGTATCTTTAGTCATTAGTGACCATGAAAAGGTGAACGGAAATAATCACCACCCATCTTCAATAATTATTATCAAAGAATGAACGATGAATTCAATATATTGACCATCTTATTAAATTATGTATGCGGACATGCATGTATGTATGTTTGTTTGTTTGTTTGTTTTTGTGTTTGAAGTGTGAAACTATAAAAAAAATAAAAGTTTTACAATACAGTATCAAGTGAGATCTGTGAATATAATTATGACCACTGAAGTTAATTAATGCATGTTGAATCCAGGCTTGAATCCAGGCTCTTTTTTCTCTGCTACTTTAACCCTTAGAGCACTGATGTCACATATATGTGACATTTAACCCCTACACGATTCAGAGTATGTTCCTAGCTTTACAAAGCACTCCGAAAGTTTGTAGATTTTTGGCTGCCCTTTGGCCTAAATAACGAGTATGAGGGGAATTTTAAAGGTGGGTGTCCCCCCATTAATGGGGTTGGAAGGGGGTGCAGCCCCCTCGCTGCCTACGCAATTTGGGGTTTCAGTGACCCCGTTAACACAATCTGGTGGGTAGCTGAGATATTTCCCTTGCTGTAAAACCTGAAATCGTGGGTATAGCTAGTACCAACATGCAGTGGGATCATTTTGTTTGCCCCAGTTGCACTCAAAAGAGGGAGAGCACTGCAATCCCTGGATCAGTTCTTACTTCTTTAAGTCGAAGATCTCTACTAAACTGATATCCTCCCTTTGATCTAACTGTTCCTCTAATACATAAAGCCTCTGCTGCTTCTAAAGTCATATGTGGATCACCTTTATGACCTTCATACAACCTAGATATTATAAGTGAAAATACAACAGTCATTTAATCTCCCTGTAGGAAAGACTTATGTGTAATTATGTCTCTTGATGAGAAACTTATAATATACTGTTGTTACTTGGCAATCTTCTCAGTTGTATGGATGTATTTTCTGGTAGCTGCTAACATAGTGCATAAATGAATGATTGAATGAATGAATACACCTAGTCAACCAAGCCTAAATTCAAATTTACTAAATAAAGATGTTTGATATAAAAGCAAGTACATGTACAACAAAATTACTATGCTGTTCTGGGATAAACTATGCATGATAGATCAAATTAGGGATAGACAGTTATTCGCTTTAAGTTACTACTCGTCACATTAAGGATGCATTCAAATGCTACAACAATCATCATATCAATAATCGACATCACAAGGATTTTACAAATGACAAACTAACCTGATTGAACCCCATATGAATATTTGGATGGATAGATGGATGATGGATGGATGGATGGATGGATGGATAGATGGATGGGTGGGGATGGATATATGGATTGATGGACGAATAGTCTGATATTATTAGATGGAAAGATAGATGACAGATGATATGTAATAGATACGTAATGGAACTGATGAGGAATCAATAAACAAACACATTATGTTATATAATAAGTGTGTGAGTCATGTGACCTCTAATATATAATATTATGTATTTATAATGAATGAATGAATACACATCATCAACAAAATGGACGAAGGATGAACAGACTAAGATGGATGAATTAATGAATGGAGATTTAGTCAACTTGTTTGTTTATTTGTTGGTACGCTTTGGAGCTTAGGGTACTTGGTAGAGTTGCACCTATACTAAAATAGGGATCTGAATAGGCGCCTATATTGAAGATATAGGCAGAGTATCGGTATAGGCAACTGCATTGCCTATAGGCCCTATACATTGCCTATACAGCTTACACAATATTTTTCAGGCTTTGTAGATACATTATTGTCAAACTGCACAAGTACAATCTGAAGATATGTGCAACCAAGGCTGAATATGCCTGTAACTACATGTACATGTACTTTGGGTTGAATGTACAGCACACGAACAATAGAATAATGAACATCATACCATTTGTGAACAGTTGTAAACTAGATAAACACAACTATATATTTCACACAGACAATATCAGATCGGATCTGCATATAAGCAATTTGAATTATGAAATATAGGCATATAGACATATAGGCATATAGGCAAATTGCTGTATAGGTGCAACACTAGTACTTGGGTTCAATTCCTGGTTGGTTATATATCTTTTTCACTTTTGGTGGACACTTTGGAGTTGAGGGTCAATGGTTTGACTCATGCTCCTACTCTCTTTGCTTCAGAAGCAGTTGGTTTGACTCACTCTACGTTATTAACAAACAGCCTACAATGCTTTTCTTTTTGCTAGTTATTATGTTTTAGTGAGTATGTAAAAACAATAAATTCTCCTTTCACTAAAAAATATCACACATCAAAGGGAGGCGAGTACACTGGATATTTTATAACTGATAGGAGATATGTTATACATATAAAGGAGTACTGTACTCCTCTAAAAAAGGATAGATAGAACACTTTTATATTTCACCTTTTAACAGCATCATCCCATGTGTGATAAACTTTTGAGTCATTAGGTTTGTCTGGAGTGGATAGAACTTTTCCTGTAAGCTTCGGAATGTGTTCCTATGTGTACATCAAAATTGTCAATAATTGTTAGTCAAAACTAAATAGATTACTTTAAACCAAACTTTTCATGTACTTTTTATGTCAGCCTGGGTATGTTACCGTTTTGAGAGTTAGTCCACTATGGTTATCAGCCCTTCAATTACTTGTAGTTGTTTATGTTGAGTTGGTAATATGTAAGGTTTGGTGCTTATGGTACCATCACAACTTCTTGACATTGCATACAATCACTACACATTCTTTCATTTTGACTTTCTCATTCTGATTGTGTTTGTGAAAACCTAACCTCTAAATTTATAAACTATTATTATAATTTCTCTATGCAAGTAGAAACACTAATCAGTAGTTATGTAATATATGTTAGCTACAATAGCAGAGATGAATTCATCTGCTGTAGCTCAAGCACGCATTCATTTACACTCCATGCTGCCAAGTTAGCACCCTGGAATGATGCAACTTCCATAAAACAAATATGTGATCGTGACACAAACAATTATAAAAATAGATTCAACCCCGTGGAAAGCAATCATAGGGGTGGCCCTACGGGTCAAAAAAATTCGAACAAGATTATGATAGTATTATTTTAAATTCTGTCTGCCTGTTCGTCAATTTTATCTTACACTTACTTGGGTACATACTTCATGACATTTACAAGTAACAGCCTTTGTATTTACAGCTTGTGATATTGAATATTATCATACTGCCAGCAGTTAGCTTCTGGAATGTACACACTTTGTAAAGCTTTGATCTCAGTATGGCTACAGATATCAGAAATGCAAACTGTAGTGGTGCTATGGGGATGGGAACATGAGACTAATGCAATGGAATACAACTGGTGATAACATTTCAGTATGGCTACTGCTACGGGGATGGGAACATCAGACTAACGCAATGGAATACAACTGGTGATAACATTTCAGTATGGCTACAGATATTGGAAATGCAAACTATAGTACTGCTATGGAGATGGGAACATGAGACTAATGCAATGGAATACAACTGGTGATAACATTTCCTAAACAGCTCTATACAAGTGTATACATCCCATTTTCTGAACAAATGTATTTGCTTACTACATAATGTATATACAAATACATTAATCCAGATACCAAAGTTATTATCCATGAAACATTATCACATTGCTGTATTATACAGTTATATATAAATAATATTAGTCCAAATACCAAAGTTATTATCCATGAAAAATGATAACATTGCTGTATTATTTTTCACAATACCAAAGTTATTATCCATGAAAAATGATAAAATTGCTTTTTTATACTCTTACTGTATGTCGGGAGAATCACGTGAAAGAATATTAGGAAGCAGTAAATTTTGGAGCGTTCACAAATTTAATTACTGTACCCCATCCCATGTTGATACGGTAAATTTACTATTTTTATTTCCTTTGCGTAATTTTCCTGGCATATGATATATCGAAATAAACTTTGTCACATTACCAAAGCTAATTATTGTCACATGACCAAAATTAATTATTGTCACATGACCAAAGTTAATTATTGTCACATGACCAAATTAGTTATTGTCACATGACCAAATTACAACATTCTAGTATATATTACAATCATTATAACACATTTCAGGACTTCACAAATGTCAAACAAAGAAGCAATGGCCATTGATTTGATCAAACTACATTGTATCTAGTCCCTTGTTTTGTGTCCTCGGATGTGATATAGCCCTCACAGGCTCGAGCTACATCACATCCTCGGACACAAACTCAGGTCCTATATTTTGTATATAGGACCTATTAGCATACTATATATATATATATATATATATATATATATATATCAGAGTTTTTGACTTTTGAAGCTTGGGACAAATTGGCTCAAAAGTGATTAGTGTGTGTGCCATTGACAATAGCCCAAAGAGAGAACTGTGCAGTGCCAAATAAGAAGCTCTTTGTGCCAATGGTGTGCCATATGAGCTTATCAAAAATACTGATATATATATATATATATAATTGTTTGTCACATATGCGTTGTACACGTAATTATAAATGTTGCATCATTCCAGGGGTCTGGTCAATTAATGGTAATGCCATATAATAAAACACCTATAAAAAGTAAGAAGAATGGATAATTAATTAAAATAATAATTATAATAATTATAGTCTGTTGTGTTTCATGCATGAGAGTAAGCCATGATTATTGAATGATGTCACCAAAAAGCAATCATTGGGATACATTTTCTCAAACACCACTTCCACACAACACTACATAAAAATATATGTAGAGTAGCTAGAATATAAGCAAAATGCAAAGGATATTTACAATGCATATAGGTTTGTTATGTGGAAGGGGTGTTTAATTTTGTTCCTATGATACTCTCCTATTCTTGTAAAGGTATGGTCACACTTCACCTACTCTCACTTCACCTACTCTCATTTTGCCCTCACAAGGATAGAGGGATATATCATTATTATATTTAGACAGTATCATTGTTAGGATTAAGTGTTGTTCTACATACAATGTACATGTGCATGCTACGAAGTAAATTAAGTAGGGAAAAGTAAGCGTAATGAACCTAAACCCTTTTTTCTGTGTTTTTCTCAGTTTTAAAATTCCTACGTCCTCTTTCATTTAAAAAAAAGTTTTGTTATTCTTTCGAAGTATTGATCTTATTGTATTACATTAAAGTGCATATAAAGTCACAGCACCATAATTGTAGGGTCATTAAGAACGTGAAGTCATCAACAGTTGGTTAATGTTCCATTTAATATGGATCTCATTACTTTATAAATACAGGGTTGTTATGTGGAAGTGGTCTTTAACTTACAATACAAACTTACTATTGGTCGTGTATCTACACCAATATTTTCTATCAGTACCATTCCTCTCACTAGATCTGGAAGAGCAGCTGCAAACTATAAAATGTAACCACATGCTTACATAGTGATGGAAGATGAAATATCATATTACACACCCAACAAGACACTCCAGCACCTAATGGTGAGTGTGTGTGTGTGTGTGTGTGTATGCACACGCACGCACAGATGTGTGTGTGTATGTGTGTGCGTGTGTGCGTGTGTG
Organism: Petrosia ficiformis; assembly: GCA_947044365.1. Lineage (NCBI taxonomy): Eukaryota > Metazoa > Porifera > Demospongiae > Haplosclerida > Petrosiidae > Petrosia > Petrosia ficiformis. The sequence continues at coordinate 4,452,127 of OX345640.1, read as the reverse complement.
CGTGTGTGTGTGTATATAAGGAAGGATGTGATAAGACACATATATGTTCATGAAGAGTGTTTTGATTTAGAAATATGGATTCTAAAACATACCCATTGAATGAGATAGAAACATGAATCTCTTCCAACCTAATGCTAAAATAATAATAATTAAATAATTTAAATTGTGAGAAATTAGTATACCATCCACCACTCTCTTCACATCAGTAAGGTAGTCTTGAACATGATATCTACATCCAGGTGGTCTGTGTGATGATTGTCCATGACCAGGAAAATCAATTGCTACTATGTAAAGATCTGGTAAATGGAGTATGAAATGATAAGAGATACAGCCTGAAGAAGTGGAAAATATATACATGTACCTTCACTAAGCAATGGGGCTAGTTTGAAGAATGCTCCTGCGTTATCCAACCATCCTATGTTTGAAAAAATCATTCAAAACAAAGCGAGATAAACATTACATGTTAGAACAAAAAGGTGATATTGGTTACATACATACACTAACCATGAAGAGCTAACACTGGCTTTCCATCTGGATTTCCCCAAGAGCACCCATTGATGTAACCCCAAGGGACAGGAATGCTAACTATGAGAAAAGAAGAAATTATTAGTCTCACCTCTTGATTTATGTGTATTCTTTTAGTGGAAACCATGTGTTATGAAGAGACAGGGTTCTCGCTAGATTTCTACAGAAGACATGTGTTTATTAGGGAACAGGGTTCTCACTAGGTTTCTATAGAAAACATGTGTTCATTAGGGAACAGGGTTCTCACTAGGTTTCTATAGAAAACATGTGTTTACTAGGGAACAGGGTTCTCACTGGGTTTCTATAGAAGACATGTGTTTATTAGGGAACAGGGTTCTCACTAGGTTTCTATAGAAGATGTGTTTATTAGGGAACAGGGTTCTCACTAGGTTTTTATAAAAAATTACTTGAGAAGTGATAATTATAATAGTGATGATAATGCCAATTTCAGTGAATCATTTTGACGTGTATGTTGTAGATAAGTGTGGCTGCGATTATTACTCTTCTATTTGAACATCATGAGAAGAGCACTGTTAGATAATTTCGTTCATGACTGAATCTAGTCTGGGGGGCTCGACCTGCCTCATTGCATGGAGAGGGACTGGCCCATCACACCATACAGAACCATATAAAGTGTGGTGTAAAAACAAAAAACAACTAAATGTGGTCAATTGCATGGATTATTCCCAGAATAGATGATTCCCAGAATGTCTGAGATTAGACAGGAATCCTAACAAACGATACTTCAGCAATGATAATAATTATAAATATACTCAAATCATGGACACTAAGCAGGGTTTCCTTGTAACAATATCTCAGCTACCCACCTTCTAGGGCCTCAGAAACAACTTCAAAGGGTAAAGGGCCCAAATTTTAAACATTACCTGGTGGAACATACCACCAGAACTCCCCCCAGGAGCAGTGGCATCAATTCTTCTCCCTCCCTAAAAAAAAAAGTCATGGATGAAACCCTGCTAGGATCCATGATTAAAGTAATCATAGTTTTCGAAAGCCTTCAAAAATTTTTCATGTGGACATTAGGGTTTAGGAACCCTATTCCTGCCCCTTGGATAAAGGTTGACCTTTGAACTCTAAAACAACAGAAACTCTAAATCCACCCAGAGACCCATTTTTCCTTCGGAAAATAGAGTGAGGGAGGGGGGCGGTGTCGGTGAATAGTACAACCCATCTAAATAAGTTGAGCAAACTACCAGTCACTATATACTCAGTGGACATGGAGGAGGTGTAGCTTCTATAAATATCACAATCACAAGTAATGAGTTGTGAACAATTATTTTATCCAAAAAAACCCTGCAAGTCAAGAATTAAAGGGAATATGACATTGTGATTGAGTGAAGGTGATTCATCAACTAACTATCAGATATGTATAATAATTATATAATAATTTGAGCTAATTTTGATCAAATACTTTCCTTCAAACACTCACTGCTGTACCATCTTGTATAGGGAGTCAATGAAATTTGGTATCACGAAAGAGCTTCTTAATTATCAAATTTCATTGACTTCCTGTACAAATTGGCGGAATGACGAGTGATTAAATGCAAGAGTTGGACCAAAAGTCCCCTTTTGAAAATCAGGTCTCAGATATTATATAATTATATACTATGCTACCATGGCAACCATTTGATGTAGCTTGGTATATAATTTTCAATTGTTAAATCATAGTATATATTATACAAACCATGGATAGTTGGTGTACATGCCAGATATAGCCCTCGTCCATCTGTTATATCTACATAAACATCGCAGGTTGTATGTCGCATATACACCTCGTAACCATGGTTTATATATATATCATATAAATATAAATATAAATATATATTCAGATCTCTACAAAATAGTGGAATTTACCAGGAGATGGCTGCTCAAAGATCTTAGTCTTAGGTCCCTACAGAAGTAGAAAATTTAGCTGCTAAATCACTAATTCCAGCATATTCTTTTACATATTATTTACCTTTATATCCATCCAGCTATAAACTCCACCCAAATTTTATAATTAATTTTAATTAATTATTATTTAATTATAATTATTTAATTAACCCTTTTGGTCCTTTCTCTCAAATCGTAGTTTGTTTTGACACTATACTGCTGTTTTTAGTAGATTAGGCTTCCCTCTTGCATTTTTGCAAAGTGTCCAGATACTGCTCTTCTGCTAATTTCAATTTTCTATCCTCCATAAGCTGTGACCAGTACATGCATGCATATAATGATGCTCAATGTTGCATGGTATTACAGACTGAGGTATCAAAGTAAGTAGGTAGGCTTTCCATGATTCTATCATAAAAGTATAAAAAGCAGGTTGATTGTTATTATGTTCCCATGCAGTCCTGGGGTGCAAGTCTATATTATTGTTCAACTTTAACATATGCAATTGTTTTGTGTTAGTTATTTGCATAAAATTATTTAACATTCATTAACATTAATTTTAATTACATGAAGCCTTGTACCTACGTACATAGACTATATATTTGCATAGAGGGGCGTGGTACGCTCTGCAAAGTAGGCTCTTTTCAGCTATAGATATCAATGCAACTCTTGGCCTACCATAAATTTGAACCTCACTGATCGACTCACTTTTAACCAGTTGTGTAATTGTGCAATACAAGGATCTCCCAGTGTGTGAGTTACTGAGTTCTGTTTTATTTGTGTTGTTGTTAATTACGTTACAATGGTGTGTGTTGACAAACTTACTAATTTATATGTACACTACAGTGTATGTACAGAGTTCCCATTATGTTCACCAGCGCTGAACACTTGTTGCAAGGCCATTAAAAATCATGGTTGCTCAGGAACAGCAAAAAAAACATTCGCAACCCCGCCTCAGGTAGGGCGAGATTTGCAAAAGTTTCTAGCAAAATATAATACCTTACTTTACACAAACTGTGCTGCATCAACATGTATAATATTGAAGCAACCATACATGTGCTTCTTTACTGAAAACCATCAATTTTGTTTACAAATTGTAAGTAAAACCAGAGATAGCACTGATTGGTGTAGGTATACATTACCAACTATATATACATGTATGTGCTGTGGATGATGCATGCTGCAACAAACCTCAGATGACACTTTGGGAATAATAAAGCTTCAGTGTCATCAACAAGGGATTTGGCAACTTGGATGCAGTTTACCACTGGCTACTTTCAATATCTAGCAACAGCGTCTATCAAAAGCAATACACTGACCACTGCGTATATACACTGGCTGTATATAAGACGATTATTCTCGGCATTGAAAATTGCTCGTGAAAATTTTGTTCAAATATCCTTGGAATCTTAAGTTGGAAAAATACTGATCGAAGTTGATAATTATCAAAAGACTTTCATTGAAAGGATTGAAAGATTGTTTCCATAACATCAGCTTCAGAGTGGATTAGTTTTGGTAAATTTCTATAGTATCTATTTAGCAAAATTATTTCAAAACACCTATTCTCCTTCTTATTGACACTTTTGATATCCACCTTCTATATTCTCTATGTTCTGATGTAGAATTACTGACGTGCTATTGTTCCTGAAAGTTTATGGCAGACGAGACCTCGTACTGTAGCCCCACATTCCCTTCCAAAATTAATCCACCGCAAATTTCAACAACAATGGAGCAGTCTATAGTTCCTCTAAGGTGAGTTTGTAAATTTAATGAGTTAGATTACATGTAATTTTTACATGTGTTGCAGGAGTGTTGTTGTTTCTCTCTTTTACTCTCTGAAATTTTCTTCAATATTGTACATTTATTTGTGTTATTATATATGGTAAATGACTATTGAGTTATACTATCAAAGTACATAATTATGTTGTATACATAATTACAATTATAGAAATTTTGTTTGTGTGTGGTTGAAGTCGACCCTCCTATCCTGTATACATACATTATTATATGTGATTGAGGTCGACCCTCCTCCTCCTGATGACCACCTTCAATTATTAGAAACCCACAGTATTCAGTGTTTACTGTTATTAGATTATAGACTAATTAAATAATTGCATTATCATCTTGCATATGCGCATAATGCAACAACAAACATTACCACATTCCAGAAAACTAGAAAAAAGAGGTTATCAATTTTAGGAGATTACTGTATTCTTGTTGTATTACTTTGAAATCAAGAATCAAAGTACTAATTGGTGAATATATGGAATGATTATAGTTTTGTCTCATATTATAGATGCTCAGATACTGAGTAAATTTGTTGATGTTTACTATTATAATAAATAATATTATAAAATTGTTGTATATTATTTATTATTATAATATGTATACATAATACATAATTCTTGTAGTACTATAAACTGACATACTTGTGGGAAGATAATTTGTCCTTACACTTCTTATAACATGTATACTTGACTAGTAGTATAAATTATTTAAGCATATTCATATTCCAAGATAACATCTTAACAGTAGCTATATATATATATAGTAGTTGACATTCTTAATGGAATATATAACAATATATTGTAGTTGACATTCTTATTTGACCACTGGAATATATAACAATATTGTTATATTATTTATAAGCATATTCATTATTTGCTAGTTAGTTTGATAGTAATAACTACAACCAGACACTTAGAAGTGTAACGAACGAATCCATGCAATTATTTTGTAGTTATAAAAACTACATGAGGGGAATTTAGAATAATACATAGGATGAAGGTATACATTGTCTTATGCTGATATATGTTTATTGTTGAAATTGTGCCTATGCTGGGCTCATGACCTGTAATTATCTCCACCCTCCCTCATTTTCTCCATTCCCCTCCCTCCCCCCTCTCTCTCTCTCTCTCTCTCTCTCTTTTTCTCTCTTCAGAGCAAGTCCTCTTCATTGTATAACATCAGCAACTTTTGAAAAACAACCTCCAGATAACATGCGAAAGAGTAACTTCTTCCACTTTATAATATCTCTGTTTGATAGTCAACAGCACAGAATTCAAGTTCAGAAAGCTATTTTTAAAGATTTCTATGATACATCTGTGGTAAGACAATTATTACAACTCACAAATCAATGATTAGAGTAACCCTCTGCTCCGCCTACGTGGGTGAGGGTTAATAAAACAATGTAGAGAACATCTATACTTAAAATTGTGTCATATTGATTTTAAGCTGAAAAATGGCACAGTCAAAATTATCTCACTGGTCGAATATACATCGATAGAAATATAGCTGTAGTTATTTTACATTTACACATGGAAAAAATGGATCAATTGATCTGTGATACATCCTAATTGGATTGTGGTTAGTTATAGTTTGTATACCCCCCCCCCTCTACCGATGTGAGAAAAATTATTTAAAGATTATACTTGTATATACATCCTTTAATGGTGATCTCAGGTTGTAAATATATGAAAAGAGTTTTTGAACTTGCAGTGAGTTTGTAATTATATTGTTTAGATTCTTTACTATCCACAATAAAATAGAGAATCTACTCAGAAGTTCCTAGGTTCTACCCAGCTGGTCCATAGATTCTTTTCTGGACATATGTCTCTCTAATTAGATTAAATAATGTTAATTAGTTTTTATTTATATATATTCTCTTACCTATACAGGATGGACAAGAATATAGAAATGGACTAATATACAAACTTCTTGTGGTTTATAAAGATGGTTAGTTTATAAAACCACAATTCCTACCTCCACCCTTCCCTGCAAGTACACGTACTTAGACTCCTGTCTCTAATATCTCTCCCTACCATCCCCTTGAAGCCCAAAAATGTATTCAGAGGGTCTTAAATTGATTAATTTCTCATTAGTCTATCCCAGTGTTTACAGCATATCAGCTGTTTTCACAGGGCACCTGTAGTGAAGTGGATACAGTATGTAGAAAACCTTAACCTGGTTGTGGTGTATAACCACTACTTGTGCAGGCGTGTCTTGAGGTATCTGATTGTTGGTTGATATGACCAAATATTTATACAAACAATAATGTTCAATTATTTGGTAACCTCACTGTTAATTAATTACATGTATATAATATTTATATTTTCAAACTCACACTTCACTAAAATTAGCAAAATGAAGTCTATTCACATTCATGATGACCTCAAAAGGTATGACTTTATATATACTATAGTGTATAGTTTAATGTCATAAGGTTAATACATGATTATACTGTATCTCAGTAATGAAGAAGTTTGACATACACAAAAAAAGAACAGGAAGGATAATTATATGAAAATGGTGCAGGTAAAAAGGTTGTTGGTCCTTCCAAACTTAAGGTATGGACATTTTCTGAGGACAAGATGAACGTAACTTAGCATGAGGAATAAGATTTGCTGATTTTCGCTTTGCCATATCGTTACATACTCAATTAAAACAGTAATTATCATTACCTGATAAATATTAGTGGATAGTTACAAAGGTCATTCACATTCGCCATGACCTTGGAAAAATGTTCATAGGTTTAGTTTGGAATGATCAACGGTCTTAATACCTGCACCATTTTCATATAATTATCCTTTCCATCCTTTTTTTGTATAATGCCAAATTATAATCCATTGCTTCATTATTGAGTTATACTACAATATAAGTTATTGAGTTACAGTATAATCATGTATTAACCTTATGACATTAAACTATACACTATAGTACATATAAAGTCGTTACATCCTAAATATGAATAGACAATGCTTATACTTTGCATACAAGACTACATGTTTGCTTTACTGAAACTAAGGTTTGAAAGACGTTTACTACTGTGAAAGTACTCATGATTATTTACCGAATTAAAAATTTAATTTGGAGAGATTTCACAAATTCATTTTGACCCGTTGGTTTCCCTGTCTGATGGCACTCTAATTAAAAATATTGTTAAACATCACTTCTCTTCCAGTAAGAATACTATTACAAATATTTGTGACTGAATCTAGTTAGATAATGTTTAGGTTTAATGTTATGATAGAAGGGCAGTTATTAAATATCATATTTCATAATTACACAAAGATTGTTTGTGCTTAATTAATGTATACAAATTTGTATTATCATATGTTTCAAATAAGCCAGTATCAGTGAGTAAGCCACTATGCTTAGATGTTTGATGGAGCTTTAGCTCAATATGTACTTTAGTGTTAGCTGTCAGGATTTCATTCCTTTTATGCCAAATGTGTTATATAAACTTTAGCTCATAATATCCGTTGCTAAAGATGATTTAATTAGTCTGCCCAATACACTTCTAATGTATATTAAGATTGATTTCTTTGTTAGATCGTATCCCAGTTTTAGCAGAGCAGTCATAAATTCGGAAATGTCCGTTTCTTTTGTAGTTGGGTGGTACTAGACGTGATGGGTTGGATCAATTAACCAATCTTAACTTAATTAGTATTTGTGATCATGTGGACTAATTGAATCATACATTAAAGATATTTATAAGTAGGCATGGGAGCTAAGAATCCACAGTATGTTTGATGTGTATATGATCATTTCAACTGGACATCTGTTGCGGTACAATGACATATCAACTTCTCTTTGTTTTTAGGTATACAAAAGGAGGAAGAATTATATGTTCGATTGATTGACTCAGCCACCAAACAGGTATGTACTATCAGTAGACACAAATGCCTCAGACATGTGATATACTGGAATCTTGGAGACTATACTTTATGATCTGTTATACACAATTAAGTATTGTAGTGTGTATTTAATATTGTCATAAAATATGAAGTTAGCTCCGCTCTTTCTTCTCTTTAAATATTTCCAGATGGTACCCTATGAGGGCACTAATAAAAATCCGGATTTTAGAAGAGTATTACTGACGCATGAACTGATATGCAGTAGATGTCTTGAAAGACGATCTTGTGGTAACAAAAATGACACACCTTCAGATCCAATAATCCTTGACAAGTATGTTTGCACTCACACAAAATTATTCAGTTACAGTGAGACTTCAATGAACTTTATATAACAATTGAAAAGAATGTTTCAACCCAAGGGTCTTGTTCAGCTATGAAATTTCTCTTCAATTTATTGTGTTATATAAAGTTCCATAATGAAAACCTTTATGGGACAAATGATTATTGAAATGTAGCCTATTTAATCACTCATGAAATAAAGAATAATTAGCTCATAATTATAATGTCTATAGAATGTGTTATATGGGATGTAAAATTACATTAATCTCTTTGATGTCAGTTCAATAGTAGACAGAAGGTGGATCCATATCTTTTTCATGTGTTTTAGTTGACCATAGTCTCAGATTTGTTTATGAATGGTATGTTGGAACTTGAATACAAGGAGTGGCAAAATTAACAGGTCAATGCTAATGAAGTGCTTGCAACATATCGACAAATAAGTGTAAATGTAATCTTACAATGGCGGTAAGGCCCAGATAACAAGGATATAAACAGTAAGTATCCCTATCATTGTACTGTAGCAGCCAATAGCAGCCATTGTTCTGTTTCATTTTTCTGTACTATGTGTCCAGATCTGAAACCACTAACTACATATTAAACACAAGGTTTATTGCATGGTATTAATATGATATGGAGGCATTTAATCTCAAAATGTATAAGAAGTGTTAATACCGCAGATTAGATATCTAAACTGGCTGGACAAAATGCTCTTGCTTGCTCTTTCCACTTTAACTTTATACCATTACCATCTTGAGTCTATAATTGAACTAGCCAAACCACACTAGTGCTTTTCCTCATTTTTGTTGTTATAATTTCCATAGTTTGTAATGATAGTGATAAGTGTTTAATAAGCTTAAATGTTTATGGGATTCCCGTGATTACTTAGTAAATTTAATATTAAAATAGATATAATTATAAATGAGATAATGCACTACTCATGGGAATCGTATTCAAATTTATTTAGCTTTGTCTATTTATCAATTAACAATATGTTATATGTTGTAGGATTAGACATTTTGGATTTGGTATTTGGGAATAATCCCTCTCTTCGTACTTTATAATCAGCTAGAAGAACCATTCATTGCCGTTTCCACAGGCTGCCCAAAGATGTAGGCAAGGGAGGCTTGAGCCCCTCCCCCTCCCCCAAGTTTCAGCTCCCCTGTTGAAAGTAATTATAGGAATAGCAAACAAAAATACACATAGTATTAGTAGAAGGTGTGACAGTGAGATACGAAAAGGAGCTGAATATCAAGATTACCTCTTACTGTGCTATAGGATGATGTTGCTATAGTAACAGAAATATATTATTATACATTGTGAAATTACGCTTTCTTTTAAACTCTAATTTTGGTCCATTGATGTAACTGAGGTGTTGAGATCTTATGATTTCTATTGTTAAGCGGGTTCTTTCTTATGCCGATACATTTATTATAACGATACTATATTTAAAATTTATTTAGCTCACTAGCAACAAATATGGTGTAAGTTACTTTCTTGTTGCTGTATTTGAGTCTTCTTTACTTATAATACCTGATTGAACATCTCAAGTAACGTCATTTGATATGTATACAATGCATACTGAGAGATACAAACATATATATAATAATAATTATAATTATTATAATTATTGTTATAATGAACCATTTATTTTTGATTGGTAACTAATTAATCAACTATTAGAACTATAAAACTTTAATTCACTTTTCGTAATCCAAAAAGTGTAAATGTGTCATACAATTACAAATCAAGTTAATTAATTTTTACTCCATAGCTTTCGTCTGAAAATATTTGCTAAATGCAATCAAAATTGTCTGAAGAATGCTGGAAATCCAAAAGACTCAAGGAGGCGGTTTCAGGTTGCAATATACCCATTAGATCTTCTTGAAGAATCACCAATCGCCTGTTCTGACTCCATGTTTGTGCACAACAACTCTAAACATGGCAGGAGACCAATTTATAGAGACTCAGTTGTTGGAGATGGTGTGTGTGAGTGTATGTATTATAAATATATATATAATATAATTATAATTATACAGCTTGGTGCATTTTATTGGTTTCATTCATAGAAAACATGCCACATCTAAAAAAATTGAACACATTCCCTTTCGTTTCTGTTTCTCTTTCTGTCACTTTCTCTGTCACTTTCTATCTCTTTGACTCTCTGTCTCTCTCTATCTCTGATACTTTCAGGTAAGCCTTGTATATTGAGTGTTTATCCTAGTGAAGGTTGGACAACAGGAGGTACACGAGTAACTGTAATTGGACTTAACTTCTTTGAAGGTCTGGATGTAGTCTTTGCAACTGTACCTGTACCTAGTGAGGTATATAAAACAGTAGTGTGTGAATAGTGTTCTCAGTAGCAATTACTCATATGTTAATTTTGTTGGTTCCTGAAGCCAGTAGTTCAAAACAGATTTGAAATTCCAGAGACACATATGTCATCTTACTATAAAGATAGATTAAAGCTCCTCCTTACCACATTAACAGTCTTTAGATTAAATCTTCAATCGTATTATATCCTAATATATCCTAATATATCCTGTGTATATCCTATTGATGTTATGAATTTAAAGTAGGCATGTCTAGTCTGATGTGTAAACTATAAACAGCTATGGTAATTATAAACATTTTTGAAGAGTTATTTATGTCTGACAATATCCAGTTGTTAGATGCAGACAGGGAGACATGGACACACATGTTAGCACATTCCTAGTGTTTAGCAATTCATAATGTTTTGACTAGGGTATTACATAAACAGACCTAAAATAATTATACACTATGAACTTTGTATAGGTATTAAGTCCAAATGCTATAGCTGTCAGAGCTCCTCCTGCTACAATGGCAGGTGAAGTGGATATCACTCTCATATTCCGTGTGTCTGGAGCCCAATTTTGTGTCAACAATCCTGGAAAATTTATATATACTGGTATGTGTTTATTAATGAAACCTATAAATATTATTAATACAATTGTATTCACACATACATAATTATATTAAAGGTCATGTTCATTTTAACCGCAAAAATGTTCATAACTTTATATAATTTGGAAGGACCAAAAATCTTGTTTTTATCTGTGCCATTTTAACAATTATAATCGTCCTTTTTTGTGTATGTCAAATTTCAATCCATTGCTTCATTTTATGAGTTATAGTATAATCGTGACAGACATTAAACTATACACTATAATTGCCACCGTACATAATGTTGAGGTCATCGTGAATGTGAACAGACAATATCTATTATTGTCCATAATTATTTTATTTATAGCTCCTGAAGATCAATGTTTTGAGAATAGCTTCTGCCGGATTGAGAGAGTTATCAGACAACAAGATGATCCAGATGAACTACCCAAGGTATGTTGGTAGATGACTAGTGTATGATTCCAACTAGTGAAGAGTACAGTGTTCCCATGTTTGTACATCAATGAATCTTAATTAAAACTCTTAACTAGGACTCCTAGGAGAGTATTAACTTCTTAGCTAGGACTCCTAGGAGAATATTAATTTCTTAGCTAGGACTCCTAGCAGAGTGTTAAGTTTTAGCTAGGACTCCTAGGAGAGTATTATTGTTTAGCTAGGAGAGACATATACAGACAGAAAGAGATAGGAGACAGACAGACAGTGAAATAGAGACCATTCCTGAATTCATTGTCATAATTATTTTTCAGGATATAGTTCTTCAAAGAGCAGCAGAATTACTAGAAGTTGGTTATGGAGGAACAAGAGGACATTTTCCATTTTCTCAAGGACCTATCCTTCCTTATCCTCGTTCACCAGCCTTATTTGGAAGTAACGGAGTATTTCTATTTACACCTCAACCCCTGACGCCCAGATTAGGGAGCAATGGTGGCATGGTACCTTTAGGTGATGGACAAAGTGCAACATTTGGAAGCTACATGCAACCCGTGGGAGGAACACTAGATGGATTTCAGCGACAAGGTTATAATCAACAAACAGCATTTCCATTCCCTGATATTGGAGGACCTAGTGGCTCATTACCAGGAGAAGTGAAGTCAGAGTCACAACTGTCTTCACCCGGCCAAGGACTACATAAATCGCAAACAAATGGTTCAATGCTAATGCCCTTTATACCAATGAACCAACCTGGTTTTGATGGTTCGACTTTTCCGGCTTCAGTGCCATTGAATCATGGCCAAACAAATAGTAATAATAATAACAGTACAGCCTCAGTAACTGATAGTACTAGCATTGCTACTAGTAGTCAAATGAGTACTAATTCACTTTCATACATGTCAAGGCTATTCCCTGGTGGCGTACCACAATCTCCTGGTTTCCTGATGGCGCATTCATGTGAGTATAATTTGTGTGGGTATGTATGAGTATGATGTATGTGTACGAGACAGATTTATGTTTTGAGAATAATATTGTAAATTATCTATTGAGGGTTATGAGATGTACAAACTACAAATTCAATTTAGGAAGATGTGTGTAGTGTATATTGCTTGTCCAGCTTTGTGATGTCATCTATAGTTGTAAGTGATTTTGTGTAACACTCATTTAGAGCTTCACACCTCATTCTAAAATACTTATTTTGATTTCCCACTTGAGTATAATTATAATATAATTGTTTTGATAATGTTTAATTCCTACAGTTTCTCCTTTGCAACTACCAAACACTCCAACAGGACTTGGCGGAACCACCATGTTTAATTTCAACACACCACTTCTTTCTCCAACTAAAAGCCGACCACCCAAAGCTGCTCGTCTAACCCCTCTGACAGTTCCTACATGTAGTGATAATGGTACTATAGGTAAAGTAAACTGATAAACTATTTGTGTGTAAAGTTTATATTTTATTTACATTAGGTGCTCCGATACCTTCCCCTCAACTTGGTACTTTTACATTTCCTCCAATTACGCCAACTGCACTAATAGCTCCTATCACATTACCTGGTAAGGAAGATGTATACAATAATGTATTGTGAGAGAATTCGCTGCTTAGAAACTGATCACAGTATGATCATTGAAAAGTAATCTCTGATCACAGTAGATCATGAAGTCTGTTCACATTCATAATGACCTCAAAATTAGGATGTGATGACTGTGATATGTCATATGGTTAATATATTATTACACCATAAAATCAATAATGAAGCTATGGATTGAAATTTGTAATTATATATCATTGCTGGTTATTTCAGTTATGAAAATGTTTGAGGTCAAGGTGGTGTGAACAACTTTTAGAAGTACTTGTGTTCTTTTAAGATTTTAAGTTTGAGCATTAGCAATGGGAACATGTACATATTATATTATAATATCAACTTTAAAACAAAGCTACAAGCAAGGAAAGTTTACATCAAGGCCTCAGGTGAGCACACTTCAGAGACCATCCTCAGTGATTTTTTCTAAGAAAAGTCAAAATGTTTTAGTAATACCATCCAATGCATCCACATTCTAACCCTTGTGAAATTTCTGGATTACAGTAAAAAATTATTTTTCATAGCAGAATTCCAATAGACATCTTAAGGTGGTATGGTCGCAAGTTTCAAAAATCTATTTTGCAAAATTAACAACATAAGCCTCAATATTCTGTTATTTCCATAAACTCAGATTTAATCCAAGACCCTCCCTCAGAGAATTCTACAACTCTCAGCAGCGCTCCAAGTTCATCTTCTAGTTTACCTCATACACCTTCCAGAAAGAGAAAAATAGACGAGAGTCCAGCTGAAGTATAGAAACTTCTAAAATCAGTTTTAAGATATAATACATATTTATTAATGTATCATCATACATCTCAATGGTATACTGATTATATTTTTCACCACCATAAATTACATACCAGACAGTATTATTCCTCATTCTTGATATTATAATTACAGCATATTTTTTTTTTACAATTATTCTATTTTATTCACTGCCCAAATTTTTTTTCAATAACCAGGCATCATTTATAAGACTATATAATTATAAAATATGTTTCTTACACAATGACGTTATATATTGCTATATTGGGCACTTATTTCTGGTATTATAATTAATTATTTTATTAAATAATATATTTTCTTGCACTGAAACAAAACAAACAATACTTTATAATTATAAAAATTAATTGTGTTGTATATACGAAACAAAAATTTAGCTTTAAAAAGCAATTTTTGACAGGATTCTGTAGCTATATATACATATCATGTGTGTGTCTATCAGTGCTTATATCCGATTATTACATATGTGCAATATTTGGTGTTTCTTGATGTAACAACCAGTGGTGGTTTATCATTATTAGGTTGGGTGTGGTTTTTATTTATAGAACGATCAATTCTGTTTATACGTGTAGTGGCAATGGTTACATCAAGAAACTATCGTAATATTATGTGTGATCATGGATGAAATAATTAAACAATCATTACTCATCCATTTTAAACAGGATGCTAACTAACTATGGTACTGAGGTGGAGCAGTAGTTGCTCTTCTGGGATACCCAGTTTATTTTTCTACCTGTACAAAATGGCTGAACAAGTGTTTAAATGTGTTTGACAAAATTATTCCCCAATGTCTAATTTTCACATCCACAGTCACACATATTTCGTTTATTACACTAAAATTAATTTTAAATCCATTTAAGTAGAAATTTATTGTGTTTGAGAATATGTTTCATTTATTATTATACTACTAGTAGAGCTGTCACCAATCGTCAGTGTTCTGCCCACACTGGTCAGCACTGGTCGGGAATAACCACCTCTCAGATGAATTAACCACCTCTTAAATAAATTAACTACATCTCAGATAATACATATATAGGCTACTGAGACAGAATTAAGTATATACTGGATAAACAGCACTAGAATCCAACCACCACTCTAAATATCCCACTGAATAGTAGTTATAAGTATAATAGTATATTTTAGTTCTATACAACACCAGTTATCACTTTTGAAGGTCATCATCTTACAATGTCAACTTTGGTATTACATAGGTAGTGGAAGGGTATCCCCACAGAATCAATTTCAGTATCACAAAAGGGGGAATGTCCCTATATTCCCCACACTCAATTTACACTTCCTTCGATTGAGTATTACAATACTCCATTAGATATTTCCTCAACAGAACGGCCAAGTATTTTAATTTTTAATTCAGTTAAAGATAATGATGTGCAGCTGTTAATATAATTATAATTATGTAAGAAGCAAGAGAAATGCATAAAGGTCATTAACTAATTAAAATACATGTAAATGTGAGTAAACATTAGAACACTTAACGTGTTTTTACTCTTTGATTTTACATTATTTCAAACATTCAAACATAACTTATTAAATAATAGAACAATCTATTTACTAGTTTGTGGTATGATCCGTTTCTGTTGAGTAGGATTGTTGTGATATGAGTTGAGGTTGAGAATGTGAAACGTTGACATTGACTGTCTGTGACATGTGTAATGGAGCTATGATGTCATCAAAGTTTACACCAGCTAAATTAGCTCCACGTAGATTAGCATGTTGTAAGTCACAACCCCTAAGGTCACTATTCTATAAAATAAAGAGGATATAGTTCAAATATGTGTAATTGCATGTATTTTATGTATGGGGTGACACGTAGATTAGCATGTTGTAAGTCACAACCCCTAAGGTCACTATTCTATAAAATAAAGAGGATATAGTTCAAATATGTGTAATTGCATGTATTTTATGTATGCGGCGACACGTAGATTAGCATGTTGTAAGTCACAACCCCTAAGGTCACTATTCTATAAAATAAAGAGGATATAGTTCAAATATGTGTAATTGCATGTATTTTATGTATGGGGTGACACGTAGATTAGCATGTTGTAAGTCACAACCCCTAAGGTCACTATTCTATAAAATAAAAAGGATATAGTTCAAATATGTGTAATTGCATGTATTTTATGTATGCGGCGACACGTAGATTAGCATGTTGTAAGTCACAACCCCTAAGGTCACTATACTATAAAATAAAGAGGGATATAGTTCAAATATGTGTAATTGCATGTATTTTATGTATGCGGCGACACGTAGATTAGCATGTTGTAAGTCACAACCCCTAAGGTCACTATTCTATAAAATAAAAAGGATATAGTTCAACTATGTGTAATTGCATGTATTTTATGTGTGGGGCGACACGAAGATTACATGTTGTAAGTCACAACCCCTAAAGTCACTATTCTATAAAATAAAAAGGATATAGTTCAACTATGTGTAATTGCATGTATTTTATGTATGGGGCAACATGTAGATTAGCATGTTGTAAGTCACAATCCCTAAGGTCACTATTCTATAAAATAAAAAGGATATAGTTCAACTATGTGTAATTGCATGTATTTTATGTGTGGGTAATATTGTATTATACATTATATACAATGTATATACATGAAATGACCTCACTACTCAACAAGGGTAAATGTATGTGTGTATGTGTGTATGTGTGTATGTGTGTGTGTGTGTGTGTGCGTGTGTGTGATATATTACACGAGTTATAGTAGACATGTAATATATTATACACACTGTCAATAATCTCATAAATTGATAATAATTAGCTATTATAATAAATACATTGCATATCTACAATACAGTTATTGTTATAATATTATATAATTGAAATTTGATAACAGTTGTTCATCGAATACTAAAATACCTGTTATCATAGCAAGTACCATTCACAAATGGATAAATGAAACTAATTTAATTTAAAATAATAACTCTAGCACTTTCAGTTGCAGAGTTATCACCTTTGATGTAAAAACCATAGCATACATGTAGTATCTGCAAGTTGGCTCTGGTAATTTTATTATTCAGTTCGTGAGGCGAAATCCTTTGTTAAATACTTGTTACTCAGCTGGTAGGATGGGAATAAAAATTGCTAATCAAGAAGATCATTGAGTGTACTTACTGTAAAACACATTTTATAGGGTGAATAACAAGACCACACAACATAATACATTGACAGAACAGGAGACTGAACAGGAGACTATCTTTAGTTTCTTGAATAGACTATCATCTTTTATGAACACATGTATAACTATTGTGAAGGGCATGACTGAACCGAAAAATGGTAGACTTTTCTCAACTGATGCAGGAACTATGGATGCTTTAAATTGCATTAGCCTCCACAAGGTGTGCATATGTAGCTGTTCAAAAATGTTTAAACTAATACACATTTGTTTTCAATTTTTTTTTCATGACAGACGGACAGAAATGATCATTTAACACCTGGCACATCTGCTGTGTGAGGTAACATCCATTTAGAAGAGGGGGGTTAATTCACAAATTGAATAATGAAACAACTTATTATTCATCCATTTTGTATAATAACTCGATGAACAACTATACAGTACATGTCAGAGTTTTTGATACGTTTTGAAGCATGGTCCAAATTGGCTGAACAATGGTTAGTGTGTGTGCCATTGGGAATACATCTTGAGTCAATTAACAGAATTAATGCTGTTAGTGACAATGTAATCATAATTAACTGTGCCATCTGGCCCAAAGAGAGAACTGTGCAGTGCCAAATAAGAAGCTCTTTGCAGCCAATGGTGTGTCATGTGAGCTTATCAAAAACACTGCTACATGTAGATACATGTAGTAGATACATGTACATGTATATGTAGTAGATACATGTACATGTACATGTAGTAGATACATGTACATGTACATGTACACTAGCTTCCTTTACAAAATAATTAGTGCTTAAAGGTAGCATTTTAACAAAAGTATTATTAGTCATGTGACTGATTCAGTCACATGACCTATATTCCCTTTAGGAGTTACATACTAAAAACCAATATTCTTCATTTTCTTTTTAGACACATACAATTATTAATAAGGCATATCCTCATATAATTAGGAGTGTTAATGGAGCAATACATTAAAACAAATAGTATTTTTTATGGCCCATAGGGCCATCCCCATGGGGTTTAATGTATATATATATATATATATATATATATATACAGTACATGTCAATAAACATTCATCATAGAGTACAGTAATAGCTCTTTAGTTTCATTTCCACACTACAGTAGTTCAACAGTAATTTTGACAGTAACTGGTTTACTTGTCAATTGAATACCACAGTAGTGGGACAGTAATTACTATACTATACTGACAGTAGAACTAAGATAATTACTGATACTGTATGGTGATATTCTATTGACATATACACATGTAATATAACTAACTATAATAATTTGTCCTAGAACCAGCAAACAAACAAAACACTAAAGTCTTCACATTCACAATGACCTCAAATGATGTGATGACTTTATATGTAATACAGTGTATAGTTTAATGCCAAAAGGTTAATTAATACATGATTGTACTGTAACTCAATAATGAAGCAATGGATTGAACTTTGATATACACAAAAAAGAACAGGAAGGATAATTATATGAAAATGGCATAGGTAAGAAGATTGTTGGTCATTACAAACTAAAGTTATGAAAATGTTTCTGAAGTCAAGGTGAACCTTTAGTAATAGTCCGAGGTACATAACTGAGTTGTGACCACTGCTAAAGTAATAATACATTGTGTACTAATTAGTACTTAAGTTATGAACATTCTCCTAAGGTTACAGTGAACATGAATGGCTTTAGATCTAGTAGGCATTACTACTCTAAAGGTACATCTAAAAGGTACATCTAAGTATCACATTGATAACATACTCCACAAGGATAGAGATTTCACTTTTTAAATGCTCTCTATAACACATAATATATATATGGACTGAAGGATCATGAAGGAATGCATATATAATATATGGACCTTTATTAGGTATACGTATAAATGCCAGATCTACACCTGGTGTGGAGGAGGTCCTCTGAGCACTATGATTTCACAATTGAATTTTGGTGAGATGTTGATGCAAAACATGTACCTAACCACATCAAACATGGTAGTATAGTATATATATAATTGATTATAATGTATTATATATATATTTCATGCTACTTCATATGCATTGTATATGTACGTACATGTAGGTAAGGAGGCATAAATCAAGGAATATTTAGAGTTATGCTACTAACGGCAAAACTCATTAACAGGTAAGAAAAACAGTAACAACAAATAACTGGAAGTGAGAAGTAAGTTTGATTCTATATAGCATAGATAATTAGAGTATATATGGTACTAAATTAAGTATTATATTATAGGATAAGCAGAAGCAGTGTTTCTATCTGCAATTTAGTACCATATATGCTCTAATTATTCTGTGTGCTGCTTACATGTATATGAAGCATGAACTGAAATGTATGTGACTGGGTTTAGGTTTTCCTTGTGTGAAACCCAACAACTACATTATAATAATTAATTAAGATACTCTCTTTGGTATATAGAATTACTACATTCTATAACAAGTTATGAAGAGGACTATTTTCATAACGTGAAAGTTTCAATACAAGTTAAGATAAAGATATTAATAAATAATTAATTTCTTCTCTAAGGCCATTTAAAGACAAAGGGAATGAGGTTCATAGTGATGACAAAATTAATTGACATGCCGGAAACATGACAGTGGACAGGTACAAGTTCAATGTTATGAAAATAGTCCTCTTCAAGCACTCATGTCCAAGTTTGGCATCAATTGTCCATCTCCCTTTATATAGGACCCCATGTCTGCTAGGGGTTCCCATACACAATCCCATGTCTACTAGGGGTTCCCATACACAATCCCATGTCTGCTAGGGGTTCCCATACATAATCCCATGTCTACTAAGGGTTTCCATAAACAGTGCAGCTGTTAAGGGTTGGATTGTGGGACAGGATGAGGACATTAATTTGAAACCTGGACATCACTTCCAAGTATTATCAGAAACATATAATGAATATTATAGAAATTGAAGCAACGAACAAACATGATTTTAGTCAAGTTATCTGTTTAACCACATGCTAGAGACCAAAAGCTACGTACATGTATGACAAAAATGGTGACTGGATCTGCCTGTGTTACAACTTAGAGATCACTAACATTATATTTCTTTCTTTACAGTGGAGGACACATGGACACAGTATAGATTGGTGTTTCCAAGTGTACACATATTCCAATGGACTCTAAAATCAGATAGCTTGACTAAATCAACAAAGTATGCACTCATTTGTCGCTCTCATACTTCTATAATATATCGTTATGGGATCCTGGTAATATGTATAATTACAGTAGACAACCACTGTATAGTTTATATACCATTGAACACAACCACTGTACCATTGAACACAACCACTGTACCATGTCAACACTTGCCATTTGAAGGTCATTATATGACCACGTTCTTGAGGTTCGCTCCCTCAAGATTGGCTCCCCTAAGATTAGCATGTTGCAAATCACTTGCGCACATGTCACAGTTCTGGATAGATAGAAACATGATATCAATTAAGAGAAAACAATTGAAACAAATTACTATCAATCAGTGTTTTTGATAAGCTCATATGGTGCACAATTGGCCCACAGAGCTTCTTATTTGGCACTACACATATTGTCACTAACTCTTAGTTAATTGGCTCAAGATGTATTCTCAATGGCGCACATACTAACCATTTTTTAACCATTTTTGAGCCAATTTGGCCTAAGCTTCAAAACTCTGCTATCATTGTAAATGTTAAGAAACCGTTACTGATGGTGCAAGCAATATAAAAAACTAAGATTTAGTTTGTACTCACAATAAACACAAAACTAAAGTTCATTCACATTCATGATGACCTCTAAAACAGAATATGGTGACTTTATATTTAGTGTATAGTTTAATGTCATAAGGTTATAAGCATTGGATTGAAATTTGACAAACAAAGAATGGGAAAGATGACAATGGTGCAGGTAAAAAGATTGTTGGTCCTTCCAAAGTGAAGTTATGAACATTTTTCTGAGATCAAGGTGAATTTAGGCTAAAATACCAGACTATATGCACTATAGTTAATACTATATAACTCAGTAATGAGAAATGAATTAAAAATTTGAGACATGAAAAGATTAGAAAGTGCAGGAAAAATTGCTGATACATTGTAGGTCAAAAGCGAAAGGAACGCAGTTTAGTCAATAAATGTCTTGTCAAATTGTTTCCTTGGTTACAGTATCACATAATTATATAACAATTAATTCTTACATGTTGTCAATTCTCTATTCAAACAAGGTATATTGAATTTCATATTTACAATGGTAACAGTGTCAATATTGTAAATATGAAATTCAATACACAATGCAAGCTAATAAAGCTAGGTAAAATCATAGAGTGGTCATGACATGAATGGATTCCCATTACCTCATTTCTCGTGGTCAGAATAACCCTGGAAGAGTGTGAAGGGGGAAGGTCATTCTCATAATAACTTAATTCATTAATACAAGTAATTGCAGTGAAAAAATTAAGTATGAAACTCAAAAAGAAAACACAGAATCTTTTTGAACAGCTGCATGGACAATTTTAATTGCAAAGCATAAGAAGGGTATAGTCAATTGTGATGAATGTTTGGGTATAGTCAATTGTGATGAATGTTTGGGTATAGTCAATTGTGATGAATGTTTGGGTATAGTCAATTGAGGTTATTTTGATTGCCTCAATGATTGTGAACTGCACTGCATAATGTACAGTATAAGACAATAAAATGTTACTATACAGTAACAGTAATTAGCTTAGTTCTACTGTCAGTACAGTCAGTAATTACTGTCTCACTACTGTGGTGTTCAATTGACAAGTATACCAATTACTGTCTCACTACTGTTGAACTACTGTAGTGTGATAACGAAACTACTGAATAATTACTGTACTGTATGATCTGTATGGTGACTTTTTATTGACATATACTGTATTACAGAGATTATATTTCAGGTACACTATTTAAAGGTACCATTCTATAATCATCTAAACATCAATACTGTTACTATCACTGTATACATGTACATTAATACTGTTACTATCACTGTATACATGTACATCAATACTGTTACTATCACTGTATACATGTACATTAATACTGTTACTATCACTGTATACATGTACATTAATACTGTTACTATCACTGTATACATGTACATCAATACTGTTACTATCACTGTATACATGTACATTAATACTGTTATATTGGCAGGCTTTTGTAAATGTACATTTAGTTGAAAACTACTACAGACATACAAACAGACATACAATATTGCGGATACACCTACACATAAGAATTAATCACTTTAATGGAATGAGATTTCTATTTCACTAAATGTTGTAGTAATTATTACTATTAGCAAATTCCATGAGGAATAAGGTTCTAAGGGCACGCTACAAAATTGTGTATCCAAAAAACAAAATTTAAATGTACATAACATCCTTTATCGTATCTACACACACCCACACACAGACACACACAAAACACAGCCATGCACACACACACACACAGATACACAGCCATGCACACACACACACACACACACACACACACACACACACACACACACACACACACACACACACACACACACACACACACACACACACACACACACACACACACACACACACACACACACACACAGACGCACAAAAACACACACATACAAAATTATACAATATAAATACATATACAGTACAACATTTGATAAAGGACATTCCAAATTAAGAACATCTCTGTACTAAGTCCCAAATACTAAGTACACCATTAGTATATATATGAAATGACCTCTAAACAAAGAACACCTCCATTTACTAGTCCTAAGACCTTTTGTAAAGGAGTTACACTGTATAGTATACATGTACATGTTGCATTCAGAATTCAGACCGCTTTGTTCAAAACCAGCCTTATCCTTGAGAATCTTTAAGTACTTTACAAAGTCTTTGCACATTCACGATGACCTTATAATTTGGATATGATGACTTTATATGTACTTTAATGTACAGTTTAATGTCATAAGATTAATACATGATTATACTGTAACTCAATAATGAAGTAATTGATTGAAAATTAACAAAGAAAGGGTATATGAAATGGTGCTAGTAAAAAGAATGTTGGTCCTTCCAAACAAAAGTCATGGACATTGTTCTGAGGAGGCCATGGTGAACATGATTGACATTTAAGATTTTTGTGTTAAAGAGATACATCGGGTTTAGCGTTATACGTTTCAAATGATAGGATTATGTGAATTTAGGCTGTCTATTACAAGAAAATATTTAATTATAATTATACATGTACATGTACATGTACATGTATGTACACACACATGTACATGTACACGCACATGTACATGTATATGACTGATTGTGTATTCAATATGAATTAAAGGCAATATACCTCTAAGTCTGTTCCAGCCATTACTGCATATCGAAGATTACAAGAACGTAAACTTGCTCCTTTTAAACTAGCAAGACGAAGGTTAACTCCATTCATCTGACTATTATCAAAAAGTACACCTTTCAAGTTAGCCCCTAGAGAAAACAGAAATAGTTATTTAGAACCCAAAGAAGAAGAAATGTACACAGTAGTTTCATTTGATCAATGAATTCATAACATTTGGATTTTCAAATTGTACACAGTAAGAAATTACTTTCATTGTTTGTGTTTTGTGAGATGTTCAGTTAAAACTTCAGTTAATTTGATGGACTGTTACACCTAATTACTATACATATATAGGTACAGTGAAGAACTTCACTTGTACATTAGTTAATTTGATGGACTGTTACACCTAATTACTATACATATATAGGTACAGTGAAGAACTTCACTTGTACATTAGTTAATTTGATGGACTGTTACACCTAATTACTATACATATATAGGTACAGTGAAGAACTTCACTTGTACATTAGTTAACTTGATGGACTGTTACACCTAATTACTATACATATATAGGTACAGTGAAGAACTTCACTTGTACATTAGTTAACTTGATGGACTGTTACACCTAATTACTATACATATATAGGTACAGTGAAGAACTTCACTTGTACATTAGTTAACTTGATGGACTGTTACACCTAATTACTATACATATATAGGTACAGTGAAGAACTTCACTTGTACATTAGTTAACTTGATGGACTGTTACACCTAATTACTATACATATATAGGTACAGTGAAGAACTTCACTTGTACATTAGTTAACTTGATGGACTGTTACACCTAATTACTATACATATATAGGTACAGTGATGAACTTCACTTGTACATTAGTTAATTTGATGGACTGTTACACCTAATTACTATACATATATAGGTACAGTGAAGAACTTCACTTGTACATTAGTTAACTTGATGGACTGTTACACCTAATTACTATACATATATAGGTAAAGTGAAGAACTTCACTTGTACATTAGTTAACTTGATGGACTGTTACACCTAATTACTATACATATATAGGTACAGTGATGAACTTCACTTGTACATTAGTTAATTTGATGGACTGTTACACCTAATTACTATACATATATAGGTACAGTGAAGAACTTCGCTAACTATACATGTACATGTATACATTCAAATCACCACCAGCTTGCTGTGATTTCCCACTTAATTTTTTTATTCAGATGGCAGACCAGTAAAGATTAATCCTTTCTATTTATCATTCCATGAAAGATCCCTATTACATTCATTAAGCTGATGAAATCTCCCAATCACATATATCTTGTTCAGAATGCTACTAACAAAGACAAGTCCGCTTCGGCTTACAATTACTACGTGTAGTATTCATATTTCTATAGAGTAAGTTACAAACATATTCCTTCGATTACAACTCAAAATATATTGAGCAGAACCAATTCTTGTCCATTCATTAGTTAATTATGTAAGAATGGGTTCAAGGGCTTCTTTACAGCTGGGCATCCCTATGATTGCTTTCAGTATATACATAATATATATATGTTTGTGTCACGTACACGTTGCTATGCAGTTAAGAAAGTTGTGTTACTCCAGGTGGGCTTGAGCTATGCAGAACAAGAAGAAAAAAGCTGCTTGTAGAATCTGTAGCTAATAGCTGTTCTATGTATTCCAAACGTTATGCAAAGATTAGAAAACAATACATGTAAATACATGTACATTTACATGTACATGTAACTACATGTACATGATGTGCATGTACATGTAACTACATGTACATGTACATGATGTACATGTATAATATACTGTTGGATTTCAGGCATGCAAATGAATTTAGTCATGACACCACAAAGCAATCATAGAGACCAAATGTTTTTGATATGTTTTCAAGCATGGGCCAAATTGGCTCAATAATGATTAGTGTATGTGCCATTGGGAATACATCTTGACAAAAAGTTAATGCTGTTAATAACAATATAATCATAATTAGCTGTGCCATCTGGCCCAAAAAGAGAACTGTGCAGCGCCAAATAAAAAGCTCTTTGGGCCAATGGTGCACCATATACATGTAAGTTTATCAAAAACACTGACAGAGACCCATATATCATGATTTTTGACTAACACATGATAATGACATGATTCTGTAAAAACAGATATTGATTCATTAACCTTCTAGATTCGTGGTGCCACCTAGATTTTCCTCCATACTACAACCTTTAAGACACGCCCCCTCCATGTTCACTCGTGGCATGTGTACACATCTCAAAGTGGCTCCCTAATATAAATGATGTGATAATCATAGGTGATGGTGACTTGACAAATTATCTCTTTTTCACCATATCATAAACTGAAGACAGTATTAAGAGTCTAAAGATCATTGCTGGTGTATTATAATCTATTCGTCCTTAACTCGGCATTCTTTTAGAAGTACATTATACTTAATAATGACATGATTGAATCTAAGGATCTTTGATATTTCCATAATGACATGATTGAATCTAAGGATCTTTGATATTTCCTTTAGTTTCCATTTTCCAATTATCGCTAATTTGATATTCTTTTAAACTCGTAGAGTAAGTAAAAGTGTTTAAGCACAAGTTAAAGCATACAAAAAAGCTTCCAACAAGCACTCATTAAACCAACTACTTCAGGATAAGCACAAACACATAAGCTTGAGCTTGTAACACTTGAAAGCATTCTCAAACATTTACATAATTGCATATTTAAGCATACAAGTGCTTGACCCATACATGTATATCAACAAACTCTCCAAATATCCTTGACCCATACATGTATATCAACAAACTCTCCAAATATCCTTGACCCATACATGTATATCAACAAACTCTCCAAATATCCTTGACCCATACATGTATATCAACAAACTCTCCAAATATCCTTGACCCATACATGTATATCAACAAACTCTCCAAATATCCTTGACCCATACATGTATATCAACAAACTTTCCAAATATCCTTGACCCATACATGTATATCAACAAACTCTCCAAATATCCTTGACCCATACATGTATATCAACAAACTCTCCAAATATCCTTGACCCATACATGTATATCAACAAACTCTCCAAATATCCTTGACCCATACATGTATATCAACAAACTCTCCAAATATCCTTGACCCATACATGTATATCAACAAACTCTCCAAATATCCTTGACCCATACATGTATATCAACAAACTCTCCAAATATCCTTGACCCATACATGTATATCAACAAACTCTCCAAATATCCTTGACCCATACATGTATATCAACAAACTCTCCAAATATCCTTGACCCATACATGTATATCAACAAACTCTCCAAATATCCTTGACCCATACATGTATATCAACAAACTCTCCAAATATCCTTGACCCATACATGTATATCAACAAACTCTCCAAATAATAATTTTCATTCAGCTGTTCAGTATATGAAGCCACTAGATAATGATTGCTCTTGCAATATCCCAAATTTCATTGGTTTCTTGTAAAATAACGATTATTTATTCAGGAACAAAAGTCCCTTTCTGTTTGGTAATGTATTCTATTAGTTTCACAATAATGACTACTTTTTTGTTATAGTTTTAGTTAACTAACTAAAAGTGCCATTATTGGACAATTTGCATTTTAGTTAGTTATAGTTATTACAGTAGACCTGTAATTTAGTTATACTTAACTAAAACAACAATAGTTTGGTACTTAATTACTAGTGTTGTTTTAGTTAACTATAACTATAACTATAACTAAAACCCCTTTTAGTAAGGCGTTGTAGCTTTTAGTTAACTAAATTACAACTAAATTACAAGTCTATTGTAATAGCTATAACTAATGAATAATGGGCACTTTTAGTTAGTTAACTAAAACTAAAACCCCTTTAGTAAGCCTAATATTATTTTAATTAACTAAGCTATAACTATAACTAAAATTGGTCATTATTGTCTAACTAAAACAACACTAGTACTTACCTCTAGTATGGTATGTGAGAGATCAGCTCTTTCAAGCACACAGTGAGACAAATCACTGCGAGACAGATTACAATGGTGAAGATTTGCACACTTGAAATTGATGTGGCGAAGATCAAGATTAGATAAGTCTACCCCTTCCAAATTCATTCCCTGAGAGATGAGGTAGAAATACAGACAAATATCATATGCACAACAGACAACCAGATAGACAGAGATGTGCAGATTAAATGACAATACTTACTTGACATCTGAGTACAGTTGAAGAAGATGTCGCGACAAGAAGACGAACAAATTCCTTTCTGGTCATGTGACCAGTGAGAGAGAGTTCCTCATTCTATCAAAAAACAAAAGCAGAATAATACAAATTGACAGTGAGCCTTCTTTTGTTGTATTAAAGAAAATCTACTGCAAATCGAGTTTTAATTTCTTTGGTCATCTCCTGAATTGGTATAAACACACTAGTAGCAGTGGGTTGCTAATAAATATTACTCACTGGGATTTATACATATAGAAGTATGCAATAAGTAATTACAACAGATACATCCATCTGCAGTATCACATGTCATAATGCTTCCCATTATATTGTATTGCTTCTCAATAAGTAATTACAACAGATACCTCCATCTGCAGTATCACATGTCATAATGCTTCACTGAATACTACCATTATATTGTATTGCTTCATAAAAGAATAAGGGTATATGCTAATTATTAGTGAGTTACATCTGTATTATCACATGTCACAATGCTTCATTGCTATCCCATTATACTGTATTGCTTCTCAAATCCTCTAATAAAAGAATAAGGGTATATGCTAATTATCAGTGAGCTACATCTGTATTATCACATGTTACAATGCTTCATTGCTAATTGCTATCCCATTATACTGTATTGTTTCTCAAATCCTCTAATAAAAGAATAAGGGTATATGCTAATTATCAGTGAGTTACATCTGTATTATCACATGTTATGATGCTTCATTTGCTATCCCATTATACTGTATTGCTTCTCAAATCCTCTAATAAAAGAATAAGGGTATATGCTAATTATCAGTGAGTTACATCTGTATTATCACATGTCACAATGCTTCATTGCTATCCCATTATACTGTATTGCTTCTCAAATCCTCTAATAAAAGAATAAGGGTATATGCTAATTATCAGTGAGCTACATCTGTATTATCACATGTTACAATGCTTCATTGCTAATTGCTATCCCATTATACTGTATTGTTTCTCAAATCCTCTAATAAAAGAATAAGGGTATATGCTAATTATCAGTGAGTTACATCTGTATTATCACATGTTATGATGCTTCATTTGCTATCCCATTATACTGTATTGCTTCTCAAATCCTCTAATAAAAGAATAAGGGTATATGCTAATTATCAGTGAGTTACGTCTGTATTATCACATGTCACAATGCTTCATTGCTATCCCATTATACTGTATTGCTTCTCAAATCCTCTAATAAAAGAATAAGGGTATATGCTAATTATCAGTGAGTTACATCTGTATTATCACATGTCACAATGCTTCCCATTGTATTGTATTGCTTCTCAATAAGTAATTACAACAGATACCTCCATCTGCAGTATCACATGTCATAATGCTTCACTGAATACTACCATTATATTGTATTGCTTCATAAAAGAATAAGGGTATATGCTAATTATCAGTGAGTTACATCTGTATTATCACATGTCACAATGCTTCATTGCTATCCCATTATACTGTATCGCTTCTCAATCCCTCTAATAAAAGAATAAGGGTATATGCTAATTATCAGTGAGTTACATCTGTATTATCACATGTCACATTGCTTCATCGACATTAATTTATATTGTTTCTCAAGTAAGTTTTGTTCTTCTAATAAAAGAATAAGGGTATTATTAATTATCAGCAAGCTACATGTGTATTATCACATGTCACAATGCTTCATTGAATAATACTATTATCACAATTATTGCTTCTCTAGTAAGTTTTGTTCCTCTTCTATCGTTAAAAGAAGGGTACTAGTAACATATAGAAGAGTACAATATTAATTATCAGTGAACTAAGAACAGTACTAGTAACATATAGAAGAGTACAATATTAATTATCAGTGAACTAGGAACAGTACTAGTAACATATAGAAGAGTACAATATTAATTATCAGTGAACTAGGAACAGTACTAGTAACATATAGAAGAGTACAATATTAATTATCAGTGAACTAGGAACAGTACTAGTAACATATAGAAGAGTACAATATTAATTATCAGTGAACTAGGAACAGTACTAGTAACATATAGAAGAGTACAATATTAATTATCAGTGAACTAGGAACAGTACTAGTAACATATAGAAGGGTACAACATCATTCTCTACTGAATTAATTTTCAGGAACAAAAAAATAAGTTAAAATTGTTCATTCAAAATTTTAAATTTGAAATGTTGCCCCTCCTTTTTTTGTTATAATTATAATGCTAATGGAGAAGTCATGGCCTACAAAATGTCTGCATCACAGAAAGAGTAATAAGAATCTAAATGTTGGTGATTAACTGTTTGTACAATAGTATTCAATAATAGAGATTTACAAATCAAAGGTCCCAAGTTTAAGGTTAAGTGAAAATCACAGGATAGTTAGACAGACAACTTTATTTTGAGACTTACATGAATCAGTGCTTCAAGAGGATCAAATAGTTTGGTAATGTTGAAGAACTTTGCTTCTTCAAGAACACCTAATGAAGTGTGTGTGTGTGTGTGTGTGTGTGTGTGTGTATACAGAGAACAAACTATTGACAGACCTGTTGTTTCAAACTATCAATAGTAGTCGTAACGTACTTTATTCAGCTCTATACCTACATCATGCATAGTACTTTTATTGTACTGTAACTATATATATATATATATATTATATAATATGCAAGGCTGTCGCTATGACAACTGCATGTTTGCTATAGCAACAGCACAAAAAACAAATCTATAAAGCAGATACATTGCGCAATTTATGTTATTACCTTGTGGATTGATCCCTTCATTAAGAATTAATTTACCATGTCTAAGAAAATTGAGAAGCGGCTCAAAGTATTCGGGACTTCTGTCCATAAGATAAGCTCCAGTATCATCTGTTGCACTGAACCATTCTAAACAAAATGGATTAAAAAAAATTATAATATGGAGAATAGGAATGAAGATGGCGAGAAGAATGAAATCATAGCAGTCTAAAGAGCAGTGTTCTCTCTGTGCTCTATTAGAGGAGTACAGTACTCCCTCAATACACCTTCTATCGGTTATAAAATATCTAGTATACCCACCTCCCTTTCATTTTTGATATCCTTAATATTTTGAAGAAGAATTCATTGTTTTTACAAACTTATGAAACATTTTTAAAACATAATTTAAATTGGTTTATTATCACTTTCACGTACCTCCCTACTACAAAATATAAGTGAAGAGAAAGCAAATAATACAAGTGAGTGAGTGTATTGTTTGATTACCTGATTCAAACATCCTAGCTAACATAGAAGATGTATCAGATGTTAGAGTACCTCTAATAGAACAATAGAAATGCATGTATGTAAGTATGTATGTATGTATGTGTGTATGTATGTATGTATGTATGTATGTATGTATGTATGTATGTGTGACTAGTGTGAGTTTATGTATGTGTTATGTACATGTATGTGTGATTGTGTGATTGTGTAGTGTATGTATGTGTGATTATGTGACTGTGTAGTGTATGTATGTGTGATTGTGTGACTGGTCTGATTGTATGAGTTTATGTACATGTATGTGTGACTGTGTAGTTTATGTATGTGTGATTGTGTGACTGTGTAGTGTATGTATGTGCGATTGTGTGACTGTGTAGTGTATGTACATGTATGTGTGATTGTGTAGTGTATGTATGTGCGATTGTGTGACTGTGTAGTGTATGTACATGTATGTGTGATTGTGTGACTGTGTAGTGTATGTATGTATGTATGTGTGACTGGTGTGATTGTATGAGTTTATGTCACTGTGTAGTGTATGTATGTGTGATTGTCTGACTTGTGTGATTGTATGAGTTTATGTGCATGTATGTGTCACTGTGCAGTGTATGTATGTATGTGTATATGTTGACCCAACTTGTGAAAGCCGTTAAAAACAACAGCCAAACCTTCAAATATCGAAAAATCGTACTTAATAATTTTGAACAAACGCTTACATTCTAACACACACTATTCAGGCATTCCGTACAGAATTTGGTATCTAGGAGGAGCATTAACTGGTCTTCCTGGATACCAAATTTAATTGGCCTCCTGTAATATATAAAATGGCCAGCCGAATAGTGAGTGTTGGAAGGTAAGTGTTTGTTCAAAATTATCATGTGCCACCAAGGCAATTTGTGATCCAATTTTGGCTAGTAAACATTTTTTCCCATTTTAACCCCTTATATATATATATATTATGTATAATAATTATACATAAGAGGTTAATATAACATTTGTCTTCAGAATGTTGTAGTTGTGAATATCATTATATAAACACTCACCACAAACCCACAATAGGTCTGTAGGTATAAAAGCAACACCAAATTCAAAGTCTATAATAATTATGGAGTTCTTGTTCAAAGGCCAATTATACTTTTTTTTATAGATCTACACTGTAGAACCCAGTATTTACTGATTACCAGTACTGTGGTTTGCAATGAAAAGCAAATGGTAATATACTAGACAGATGATAATCGTCTGAGAGGTGAGCCCTTATACCAGGTGGGAAGTAGATACCATTAACCAAATATAACTTGCATGTACTTATTTATCTACATTTAGTGGTATTTTGCTCATTAATTATTCATGAGTATTAATAAGTAAGATTAATGAATTTATGGACCTGTCAAAATTGGCCCACCTGTATGTATGTCAACTTAAAATTCTCCATTAATTATTTGTGTTTTAACTTACTAGCTCTAGAATAATCTTTCCAAGAAAGCCATAGATACCTTCGTTACTGCTAGAAAAATAGCAAGGCGAGTGTTTGCAGTGTGCTGTAATGCCTACATTTTCGCTTATAACTACATAGTATCATAGTTATAGCTTCAACTACAACTGAGCAACTACAGGGCGGGATCTTCTACTGCAGCTACATATACAACTTCAGAAAAAAAAACACATAAAAAAAAAAGAAAAAAGATTAAAAAAGTAAGCATCACCTAGGCATTGGCTGGATCTATACACACCTATGCTACAGTTAACTGTCAATGTTAGTTAATATGCATAATTATGTATAATGCATAATCACCAAGCTGGAGGGCAAGTGGGCATGACATAACTAATATATATTTTATGACTGCCAAGTCATGTTTATACAGCTTAATGAAGCCACAAACCACACAGTGCACATATCAAACCATGGCAATTTATAGCACTGTTGGAAGCTTTGAAGGGTGGCTTCATCATGACACATACACATGTATATATATATAAATGAACATATATAGTGTTTCCCCCAAGACAAAGATTAATGATGGAGGCATGCATCAGTGGTACATAAAGTTTGGTCAACAATGTTCAATCAGTGTTGTAAACTTTAAAATTAAAGCACGACTGTACCACCCTTTGGGGGAACACTGTATATACATGCATACATAAATATATATAAATATATATATATACAGGGTTAACAGCAGGTGCTTTGCATAGAATTAGACATTCTGGAAATAATTGTAATCTTATTTTAATACAAAATTAAATATTGTATTCTTTTATCTACTGACATTCTGGGAATGATCCAATAACAGCATTTGGAATTGTCATATCAACATCTACAATTTAGATGTATAAATAATTTATAATCAGCTTTTGAACAAGAGCTCCCTGTAAACAGTACTCTACTAGAATCTGAATTTGGTGTTACTCTCTACAGACCTATTGTGTGTTTTGTTTGTATAATGATATTCAGAGTACACCCAGGAGACAAAGGGGCAGGACTCTACACTGTGCAATAAACAGGCACTAGACTTCATGTATAGTGAATTAACATGGTGCAATGGTATGTCAACTTGTTATAACCACAAATATAGTGAAAGGAGCATATCAAAGAAATATGAAGTGTAACATCTCTTAGAGACCCATCCCTTTGTGTCATATTGCCTCCAGGATGGTGTACTTATGAATATCATTATATAACACTCACCACAAAACCCACAATAGGTCTGCAGGTATAGAGGATATAAAAGCAACACCAGGAAAATGTGCACGGGCAAGAGTATGGTATTGTATTTTTTGGAAAAATTTTTGGAAGCCTTGTTCAAAGGCTGATTATTGTAGAGCACCATTATTGAAACACTTTGTGTGTGTGTGCACATGTGAATTCACCTCTTATTCTTCACAAATACTACATCATTTTTTGTAGAAAACAAAATGAAATAAATTTTCTAAGCTGTATGTAATTCAATTCCATAAGCAAAGCACATAAAGTGATCTCCATGTCTCACTGAAGGTATCAGTGGAAAGAAAGGTAAGACATTAGAAAAGATTTTTATGTAATTGATAATGTAGCCCCATAACTAATAATAATGATAATAACAGCATTCCTATATGTAAATGTTAAGATTCAGCATTTGAGCAGGAGCAGGCATCAAGGCCTCTGAAAATTTTGTAAATGTTTTGTTTACTTGTGGATTATAACGTTGCTGTTGCTTTTATATCCTCTATACCTACAGACCTATTGTGGTTTTTGTGGTGAGTGTTTGTATAATGATATTCATAAGTACAACATCCTGGAGACAATATGAGGGGCTGGGTCTCTTGCCCATGCACATTCCTGTACATACATGTAGTTAACCTTTGCAGAGGTTTGCTGTAATCATACTGACTGACTGACTCACTGTCTGTCTGTCTGTCTGTCTGTCTGTCTGTCTATTATGAAATTGTATTAACATTGGCACTTTGAACTAGCTATCAGCAGACCTCTAGTTATACAATAACATTTATTTTCAATTTGTATAACTAAAGGTTACGGTTTCCCTATCACGGAAATACATGTACAATTCATCTTGTTGAAGGTTATTGCTGTTGAAGCACTGCTTGAAATCAATCCCACCCAATTGAGTTAGTGGCCGCTACAACATCAACCATCAGCTCTAAGATATATGTGTACAATATACTTGATATTACACATTAACAAAAGCATTTGATTTGTCTAACACCAGTTATAATGATACACACTATACTGTTACTATAGTATTATATTTGTGGTGAGTGATATTATCGTATAGGTACCTTGTAGTGGCAAATATCTTTCCTCCAACATTTAATCTTACCCAATCATTCCTGGATGGTGAATCTGTACACAGATGCAGAAATAATTATAATAAATAAAGTATATATTGACACAACAAATACACAGAAACAAACACAAAATAATTTAGTGTTGTTTTAGTTAACTATAATTATAACTAAAACCCATTTTAGTAAGGCATTGTGACTTTCAGTTAACTAAACTATAACTAAATTACAAGTCTATTGTAATAACCATGACTAACTAAAATGAAAAATGGCCAATAATAGACACTTTTAGTTTGTTAAATAAAACTAAAACCCTTTTAGTAAGCCTAAAATTGTTTTAGTTAATTATATAACTATAACTAAAATTGTAACAAATTAGACATACTATAACTAAAAGTGGTCAGTAATATGTCATACAAAAATAACACTAACACAAATGCATACCAAGCTTACCTGATGGTAACAATGTAGAACATTTCCTGAGCGAGAAAGATGTTGGATTGGAATTATCACTTGTTTTTCGTAGTGGCACCAAAGGAGGAGAAATGGGAGAAGAAGGAGGAGGAAGCTGGTCTTCAGGTAGATCACTCAGATGAAATTGAGGAGATGGAGGTGATCTTAAATTTAACACACGAGTGGATGAATTCTTTTGTAAAGTATCTGGACAGGATGGTTACATGAATGATAATTTTGTTAGTGTTAATGTATTTTTAAATGTTACTTACCATCTGAAGATTTGAATGCCAAAAGTATGTCCCCATCTCTAAATAAAATTGATATATCTACTAAAGTGTGTTCATATTCATGATAACAACACATTAGGGGGGATTTATATGTAATAAATTATAGTGTATAGTTTAATGTCATAAGGTTAATACATGATATATTGTAACTCATATATGTAATATAGTGTATAGTTTAATGTCATAAGGTTAATACATGATATATTGTAACTCATATATGTAATATAGTGTATAGTTTAATGTCATAAGGTTAATACATGATTATACTGTAACTCAATAATGAGTTAAAGTATAATCATAAATTAAATGGTGATATTAAACTATACACTCTTTATGACTCTATCAATACAGCTAGTAACCATGGTAACATACTTTAAGTGATTGTACTTAAAACTACTCTAAGCACAATTATATACATATTATACTTCAAAGTGCTTTTGAGCATTTAACAAGCTCAAACATTTGTATTTATGCTTAAGCAATTAGTATTTGAAAGCACTTAAAGATCTTCAGCATAATTATATCAAAATGTTTAAATACAACTTTTACAAGGTATAAAGACAAATAACTTATACACTTTAATAGTATTAATGTACAATTTAACATATTGTATAGTGGGTTACGTGAAGTAAGTGTTTATCAATTAATTCATTATGATACACACATGAGCACATGAAGATTATAAGTGATTATGCTTGAATCACCTTATTGCAGTCCATGGCCCTACCTTGTGATTACTTTTCACAGGA
Organism: Petrosia ficiformis; assembly: GCA_947044365.1. NCBI lineage: Eukaryota > Metazoa > Porifera > Demospongiae > Haplosclerida > Petrosiidae > Petrosia > Petrosia ficiformis. Next base: position 4,415,763 of record OX345640.1, on the reverse strand, counting down.
TAGAATCTTATATTTTTTGGTCACATACACGTTATATACATTATGTTGTTAAGGAAGTTTGGCTCGGTCAATTAATGAGCATGGCACGTAAATGAATGCGCACTTGAGCCATAGCTGAACAGTAGGATGAATTCACTTTGTGGAACTGCAATCAATAGCTGCTTGTAACTAAAATATACTGCAAAACATGTACAAGAACTTTTGAAAGTAATAAAAACTGTTAAAAGTAAGAAGAATGGAAAAACAATTAACTATAACATGTTGTTGCCTTGTTGGGTATCAGACATGAGAAAGTCATCAGCAATGATTTATAATGGTCAATAGAAATACCTATTTCTGGTCAATGGAGATACCTATTTCTGGTCAATGGAGATACCTATTTCTGGTCAATAGAGATACCTATTTCTGGTCAATGGAGATACCTATTTCTGGTCAATGGAGATACCTATTTCAGGTCAATAGAGATACCTATTTCTGGTCAATATAGAGATACCTATTTCAGGTCAATAGAGATACCTATTTCTGGTCAATAGAAATACCTATTTCTCATCTCAAATTTGTGCTATATAAGTTGACTTGAGCTTGGGCTGGTCCTCACACTATAGACTCTAAAGTGCATGTGAGTGTGCTTAACACATATCTGATATAGATATATACACGTATAATATTAAATTCTATGCTTTTGTAACCATGAATGAATACTTCGGTCTAAATCAAGAATATTGTGTACTAAGACAGGAGTTTTCCTAGTGTACAGAGTACACAAGAATGTGGAGACTTTAATACAGTCAGGACCCTTTTCAGGATTGACCGGAAAGATCAGAGATTCCTCTCTGAACCCTAGGCTCAGGTTCTTGCTGAAGATTAAGTAGACCAACAAGGTGCTTTAGTTGTGGGCCTCAACTAATATTAAATTATAATTATATAATTATAAATAATTATGTACATGTAGTCTAAAATTTTCATGTGTGTACATTTTAAACTATTGACACTTTTACTGCAATATAAACACCTATTAATATCAAACAGAATGTCCAAGTGGGAGTCACTGTAATCATATAATATAAATAGAAGTCTTTGACCATATTTGGTAAAAATAGATTGTATACACAAGAGCAAATATTATTTACTCACTTTTTTTTTCAATTCAGAAACTCAAAAGGAAAAAAACAATAATTTCCACTCTTGAAACTCGATTATTAAATTAATAAGTACAACTTAATTAACCACATTAATCAATTAATTGAATATAGTGATGTAATGATATTAAACAAACTTATCATCTGGTGAGTAGTACTTGTTTTATAATGGTAAACATTACCTAATGTCTGGTCTGACCATGTTTATCAATGTGTGGTACCTCAGAGAACCACGATGTAGATATGTGGGAGTTTACTATATTAGTAATGTATTTATCAGTCAACACAATGGATTTTTAAATCTATAACATATATATATATAATTATATATATTATTATTATAGTATATAATTATACTGGTATATATGTAATATAATATATATTATATGTAATAATGATGATACTACACATAATTAGCTGAAGTGTATATTAATGATCAAGGATTTAGCCAGGGCTCAGAGAAAGGAGGGTGGCAATGTCATAAGCATGACCACATCAAAGAAAAAAAGGAGGGTGGGCCACTCCCCTTTGACCCTTTGGCTAAAAGCCTGTTAATACAATTATAGTTCATCTCTTGTTCTGTGACATAAGGAGTTATGGCTTGCAAAAATTACTTGCTGACTAAAACTTTACCAGGATATTAGTGTGATATTGGTCACCTGTGGTAGCATGACACTCAAGCTATCTTGATTCTTAAATTTGGGACTTTGAAATCTCCGAGGGAGAGGGGAAGCAAACGGTTTTCAGGGAGTGAGTGAATGCCTCCCTTAAAAGAAACCCTGGTCTATTTAATTATAATTATTATCTATTAGTAATAATTTACCTTATCAATGAAACGCTATCAACAAGTCCCCCAGACAAGAAATGTAGTTCATCACTGTCATCGTCTAACTTCTTTCTTATATTCTCTAAAGTCTCCTCTAATGTCTCACCAACCAAAGCTACCTAACACAAGATGGTACATTATAATGACACAATTAATGATTTTTATAAAGTTTTATCCACAAACTATGTTTATCAAATAAATTATTATAATAATTATGTTATGATAATAATAAATATATACCCAACATAAAAGTGATATTCTACATGTACATGTATACTGTAGTTAGGAGCATCATATTCTACATGTACATGTATACTGTAGTTAGGAGCATCATATTCTACATGTACATGTATACTGTAGTTAGGAGCATCATATTCTACATGTACATGTATACTGTAGTTAGGAGAATAATATTCTACATGTACATGTATACTGTAGTTAGGAGAATAATATTCTACATGTACATGTATACTGTAGTTAGGAGCATCATATTCTACATGTACATGTATACTATAGTTAGGAGCATCATATTCTACATGTAGATGTATACTATAGTTAGGAGCGTCATATTCTACATGTATATGTACATGTATACTGTAGTTAGGAGCACATTTAAGGTTGCAGAGATTTGTGAACTAAGATTGGAGTTACACTTCTACTGAATTCAAAATACAGAGACTAGATATCACTACTATCCAAACCCTTTTCTTGACTGAACAGTAGATTCAGAGATTTCAATCTAAATTATAGACTCTGTTCTCAACGAATCCATAAGCCAGGAGACTTATTTACAAACACAACACAATTATAATATTCATAGCAGCCAACAGCATTAATTTTTTTTAAAACTTGAAAGGCAAATATCAGTTAATTGTACAAAAGTATCTACACTTTAAAAAAAGGTGACAGCGATTCACTGCATTCTGTAATCCCTAATCATCCCTTATCAAGTATTTATCAATTAAAAGTGGATTATTCATTAAAGAGACCCCAGATCAATTAATTATTTGCCATGCAGTTTTTAATATCAAAGCCACATTGAATAAAACCAGTTTAGTGCAAAGTATCACATTCATTGACTGTAGTAATAATATAGTAAGTGAGGACCTGTCACAACATGTAGTGTACATGTACAGTTATACTTACTCTTCCATTAATATGATTTCTTTGTTCGTCAAGTGACTTATATACGGTTACTCTTCTGTCTGCCATATGACTGTGAAATACATAAACCACACCTACTATACACACCCACATTATATTGCAGCTGATGAGCTCCACCTTTTTGAAGTAGGTAAATCTTTCACTATCAATTATATATCATAATTTAGGTGAAAATAATGAGATCACACTACAAGAGTTTGAAGATATCTCAAGCTGGAATGCTTGTTTTTATATTAGTACTAAGTGCAATCTCTGCACCAACAGAAGGGAAGCGGAAGCTAACAAGCACATGTCAAACCAAAAAAGATGGTTCTCATTGCCATCACAGTTCAAAACCATGGCAACATGATGGAACCTGTTATTACAATAAAAAAAGACAAGAATGTGCTGCACCTGATACTCAGTACTTTGAGCTTAAAGTTGTGGTACATTATCGTTCCCTGAGTGCCAAAGCTCGTGGCAAACCTGTGAAAGATATGTACATTAGAGGTTATGGACCTGGAATAAGCTGGGACAAGTCCATTAAAATGATGAAATCAGCAAAAGCAGTTGATATTTGGACAGCAAAGATATCATATAAATCCGATTCAGATGGTTTGACATGTCTTCGCTTAACTTACTGCACTTTAAACCAAAATGCTTTAGAATTTCGCATCAATACAAATGATCTTGGTACAGAAAGCATGAAAGGACCAAATTTTTATATACCTCTACCAGTCTCAAAATCACAAAAAGGATCTGTCAGTTTCTTTACACCACAAGTTAATGTATATCCATGGTTTAATCAAAACTTCATCACCACTAAATCATTCAAATTCCACATGTCTCCTCATCTACTTCGTTACACAATGGAAGTGAAATGTGATTTACTGTATCCTCCAAGTTTCAACGAAAATATTCGGAAACACTATCCATTGATTATAATACTTGGTCGTAGTAAATATTACACACATCTCTTAGAATATTTGTTTGTTCATGAGGCATCTGTAGAAGAAGCTGTTATATTAATGGTTGATCCACCATCTGATTATAAGAACATAACAATGCTACCTTTCAGTTCTACTCGGGATTTGCAGTGTAAAGGCTCATCAACCTGTGACGACTGCCAGAGTTGTTGGGTTAAAGAAAGATCTGAGCCATGTGATAGAGAGGAGTTTATATTAAAAGCTAAGAAGTGTTTGCTTAATAAATATCTTGGTGGCATTGGAGAAGCATTCATGGAAAGTGTACTAAATGAATTGATTGTTAAAGTGCAAGAAATGACGACAAATCGTTTAAAGTACGATCCACCAAATAAACGGATAACACTAATAAGTTCTGAAGAAATGGGAGTTTTGGTATTCCATACGGCCATAACAAGACCTGATATTGTCGAAAATGTTGCTTGCTTTTCACCGAAACTCTTCTTACCATTATACAAATCTTACTCTACTGGTAGCAAAATATTAGAAGTAATTGACAAACAGGCAATTCAGTTGGAAACAAATACAGCACTTCAAGCATTACACTCAACACAGAAATACTATATAGACAGTGGAGAAGATGACGATTTCTTTTTTCCAATAGCAAGTGGATTAAAAATAACAGAAAATGTGATAATGAAACTTAAATCAAAACTAAAACTGGAGGAAAATACGAATATAATGTATCAGGTGATAGCGAAAAAAAGATTACGTTATATGAATGTTCCGTCACCAAATTATTTTTCTCGTATGAAAACCCCTCTTCTGTTTTTCCACAAGGCTAAAGGTGGGCCAAATAAAGATTATCCAAGATCTCTGAAATTAAGTGAAGAATTTTTTGCTGAGACAAGAGGAAGTGATGGAAGTGAAGACAAAATGAACATAAAATCCAACAGTAACAATAGTTATGATGAGTTTACTGATGAAAATGATGAAGAAAATATTGAAGATAATGGAGTGTGTTTGAATCAGTGTACAGCTAAGGAAGTACCTCTTAGTGTATTTATAGGAAGTATAAGTGAGTGGTTTGTCATTTATGATACTTCCTCAATTTATGTGACATGTGTGTTAGTGGTGTACAAGAAATTACATTATTTATCTTCTCAAGTACAATGTAATTTTTATTCAGTTTTAAGCTTAGAATCACATTGAGTTGAACTGAGTTACTATAAATTCATGAAACAATGCTATGAAAATATGCAAAGTACTTGTGCTAATGCTTAGTGCAGTTACCCAAGTTAAATCCACTTTTTAAGATATGTATGCCGTGTGATTGCCACAGTTGTTGAAAATTTAGTTGGGCTAAGTAACTACAAGAGAATAAGAGGTTCATATTTCAGGTGGTGCATGCTGAGTCTATTCTAATCTAAGAGAGGCTCCTAGATTCCCTTATCACTGTTATATCCACTGTATTCAAATAATACTGGAGTCATACATACATACAGTACTTATGCTGAACTTCTCTACCACAGGTGTTAGTGTTTTAGTGTCAGTAACACTTACAGTTATTCTCATGTGTTTAAGAGAAGGAAGTCGACAGGCAGCAGAGAAAGAAGAAAAGGAAGAGAAAGAATTAATGGAAGAATTTAGCAGTGATGAACAACTGCTTAGTGACTAAAAAGATGAGTACACATTAGCTTTAATAACCTTATATTATATATTATACTGTTTAAAAAATATTATATCACTACTTATATTACACTGTTAATAATCAACCAATGAGATATGAAGTTCATTAATATAGTAATATTTATAAGCTAGTCCATCAAAGCTGGAGCAATGGCATTGTAGTAGTCATTAGAAACATATTGTTTCATTTCTTCTTTAGTTACCCACACATACTGTTCTAATTCTTTTAAATTTAGTTTCACACTACCTGATACATATTGAGCTTTAAAGAAAAATACCTACAAATAGAATATAAAAATGATATTATGGGATATGATTTGATTAGTTTTCTTCGGCTATTTACATAAATATAGAATAACTGGCACAGCATGAACCACAGCACAGTTCTGATTAGCAATTAAACATGTAAAATCAAACCTTCGATCCAAAGATACTGTCTTTTTCTGTACTGTGCTTATAATTATGAAAAGCCACTGGAGAGTTGGAAAGAAACTGTACTTTAAGATCAGTACCACATTCTTCTTCCAGTTCTCGTTGAGCAGCCTATTGTGATGAGAAGTAAGTATTCTTAACAGTAAAATTTTTAAGGTCCAAAGCGCCATCTATGATTAATTTATGAGATAATCTATATATATTGGTTGTGTCATTTACATGTTGTATATGAATTTAATTAACACGGATATTTTTCTGAGGTCATGGTGATCATGAAAGACCTTTAGCTATTTCTTTGAGACACTCAAGTACTAAAGTATGATATAAGCGGCCTTAATATTGAGACTAAGTACATTTGAGCACATGACTCTTTAACACATTATTAAATGAATATATAATTTGAACAACTATTTGAAAAATGTTGACGTTTTGACCTAACTCTCTTATACTACTACTAATGGTTCAGTGTGTACAGAAATTAACACTTGACACAATCGGTATGTGGTATTTCTACTAATAACAGTACTATGCTAGTTCAGTACATGGAAAAATGTGTGCTCATACATGTATAACAGAATTAATGAAGCACAAAGTTTTGCTGCTATGAGCAATTGGTCAAGGAATGCAGGGTATTTTGACTACACCTTGTGCTTAAGGCTTGACTAATATTTGAACAAATACCATCAGGTTCTTGTAATCACTTTTACCTGAATCAAAGATTCCCCTGGATCAAGACCACCTTGTGGCATTTGCCACATATACCTCTGACGTTGTTTCTTCACTAAGAGATAAAGAATTTGATCAAGTTTTCGTTGTAGAGACTGGAAATCTTGTTTCTTATCTGCTGCTGTCTCTCTAAGGATTAAATAAAGTCTGCTCACATTCACAATGACTACAAAATTAGGAGCTGATGACTTTATAATGTAATATATAGTTTAATGCCATAAGGTTAATACGTAAAAATGGTGTTGGTAAAAAAGATTGTTGATCATCTAAACTAAAGTTATAAACATTTTCCTGAGGTCATAGTGAACATCAATGACTTAGTATACAAGTTTACAACTCAGCTCTTTTGGACATTAAAGACACGAGACTAGAAATGATCATACATGTGGGATCATGTGGGTTCGTCTACTCCGCGCTTGCCTACTCGAAATTTATGCACTAATTCCACATTTGCCTACGTATACCGTATATTTAATTAATCAAAATATTTTAAGAAATTCTAAATAGCGTCTGCTAAGATTCTACTATCGTCTGACAAACAGATCACTCTAGGGGCCCTTGCAACGTATGACCATTCTAGGGGCACTTGGTATGTATGAGCACTCTAGGCGCCCTTGTCGTTAGGTAAAAAATATAACAGTAAAAAATATTGAAATCGCAATTAAACAAGCAATAAGAAATAATTATTATAATAATATAAACATACATGACTACTTTTACTGAGCAAATTTACCTGAGTTTCTTCTTTGTCAAAAATCAAAATTTTAAAATATTTTGGTTAATTAGATATACGGTATACGTAGGCAAATGCGGAATTATTGCATAAATTTTGAGTAGGCAAAAACGGAGTAGGCGAACCTGGCATAATTCACACATGTATATATGACACTTCAGGTAAATTAAATTGTAGAAGAATTTTCAATTTTCTTAGTTTATATTATACCTTGATTGTAGTTTAAAATTCTGTAACTCTGTTTCCTTTGCCTCTTGAAGTTCTTCAAAATCAGTTGCTCCTTCCATTTTTGACACCTAAATATAAAATGATAAGAATACATTTTTCACAGGATGTCCCATAGCAGACATTCATTTAGAAAATTTGTCGAGTGGGTGCAAATTTCAGCAAAATGTGAATCTGAAAGACTTGTAGAGTTATTTTGCTGCACCTATTGGGAACCCAATCTAATTCCTACAACCTCAGGCAAGTATCATTAACAGACTGAATGCATTGTATGTATGATGGATGACACACTACATGTAGCATTTCCACTCGTTAAGGAACATAACTCAAGGTCCTAGGAATGTGTACGGAAACACAATTAAAGCTTATTTGCATACAAAGTAGGGCTAGAATGTAATCAATGTTTGCTTGTAAATCTAAATTAATGTGTAATTAATTGTGAACATAAATTAGGTCTTTTTCAGGTCTCTTTTCTTAGTCAGAATCCGAGAAGAAACAGCAAAGTGAACAAGAATAGTACAAAGATAGTTTTGAAAGCTTTCCTTCCACAACCAAAAATGGTAAAAATTGCCAATAATAACACGGTAAAAATTCCCAATGATAACATGGTAAAAATTCCCAATGATAACATGGTAAAAATTCACGATGATAACATGGTAAAATTCACAATGATAACACATGTGAATTTTTGAATACAGGATTTCTTATTAGATGGGAAAAAATCAATCATGCGAAGCGCACTGCTCCTGGGGAATGTGGAGGTATGCTCCCCCTAGGAAATCAATTTAGGCCTTCTGAGGTTGCTTGTGAGAACCTAGAAAGTTTGTAGCCGAGATGTTTTTGCATGTTGAAATACATATGGTCTGAAGTGCAGTAACACCTGCTGTATGAAACACTGTGTAACTTAGCAATCATCCATTTAATAAGTACAGCTACAATCAATTCATACCTGAGATACATCCAAATCTTCCTCCATTGCTTTCTTCTCCCTTGCTAGCTTTTTTTCTAAATAATCCTTCTCTTCAACCTCAAAATCAGAAAGACGACTTTTTTGGATTTGTAATCTGATCTTCAGTAATAATAAGATTAAGAAATCAACCGCATCACCCCAAGAACTAATGTTTTATATTTAACTATAAGTTACATCTAAATAGTGTATTCATTTCTCTTAAGTAAATTAATAAATTGACTATTTTAATGAAATCAAATTCTATCCAGATGGCAATTATAACTGGAAGATAACATTTTTTACTTAGTATTTAGCTATTTTGATGAGGAAAATCCAAAATTATACATATTTTACATAAAGACATAGAGATAATGAGTATTAGTGGTATGCAGTAATACAGAGGAGAGAAGGCCACAGGATTCCAATGAAAATTTTGAAAGGTATCATAAGATTATTAATAAAGATATGATAGTTTAATAAATTAGAATAGATAACTTATACTGCTAAAGTGACAATACATTATTTATATAGTGTACCTGCATATCATAAAATTCTTTTTCTAAAGATGTCTTTACACGACAAATACTAGGAAACCTCTGAACACAAACTGCACTTACTATCCTCCAGTGATTACTGACTGGATCACATTGTAAATCTAGTTAATAATATAAAAGGTCTGGCGATATTACAACGGAATATTCAGTTGCAATAGAATCAAAAAATCATCACTGCAACCAAATATAAGTTATTATAATTATTAATATAAATAACATGAATGAGACCAAGAGAGAAAAATGTTGAACAGCAGTCACTAGGTTCAACATTGTACTGACTTAATTATAGTCTGTTCAGATTCACAATGTCCTCAAACTTATGATGACTTTATATGTAATATAGTGTATAGTTTAATGTCATAAGGTAAATACATGATTATATTGTAACGAGGTGATGGATTGAAATTTGACATACAAAAAAAAAAGAACAGGAAGGACTATTACAGGAAAACGATGCAGATAAAAAGATTGTTGGTCATTCCAAACTAAAGTTATGAACATTTTCTGTGGTCATGGTGAACATGAATGACCTTTAGTGTTGACAACACCATCATAAATAATTTATTAGCATATTAAAATGTTTCACTATTATTGCATAATGAATCGACTCTTGAGCTTTATAATGTCTAGTGCCTCAGATACAATTAGTCATAATCACAACACAACATAATACTGAATACAGGTTGAGAGTAAAAATCACAACTCTCTCAAGTTCAACTAACTTATTTTTGTAGCATCGACAGAGATATATCTCAAACGAAGATCATCTATTCTGCTACATTTTAGAATCTTTCTGGTAAAATGATTTATCATTGGTAAATAGGTAGCCATTTTACAAGAAAAATACACGTGTAAGTTTTCAAAGGGTTAATTAATATGGAGGAGGATGAGGAGGAGGAGGAGGAAGGGAATTCCCCTTACAAAATGAGCAACCTCCTGACATTGTAGCAGCAGACAGTATGCTTAGGGATCCTACATAAGTACAGCTATTTGTATATATTTTGCTTTATAGCATTGTAAGTACTTATGTAGGGTTATATGGAGGTAGTTTGTTTAATTTTTGGTCCTCCTGACCTTGTTTGCATACTTTTTTGGTTTTGACATCCCTACATCTTCCATTTTTATTGAAAATGTTTTTATTATTCTTGTAGATAAATAGCCCTAGACAATAACATAAATTTGAGGAAGAAAGTTTTGGAAAGCTGTGAAAAAAAAATGATAACACTTTCCAGAAGCCATCTTCTTCACGAAAATGTTGTGAAAAATGTTTATTAAATTTTAGTTTCTGAATAAATGTACACAATTCAGTTACAATTACTTAATTGCATAATTTTGAATAAAAATTAATTATAATGCAGGCAATTTTTTGATAAGTCCACAAGAAAATGATTTTATTTTTTTACAGATTAATCCAAATGAGAAAACAAAAAAACTACAGCCATAAAACATATGGCAGGGGATTAGTATCAAAATTAAACATCTTTGTTCTTTTCAAATTAAAAAGAAAATTCTTTAAGCTATACAACACAGTACACCATAATTATTAATGTTTATTTTTCAAAACAATTATTGTGTAAAGTCTTAAACACAAGAAGTCACTGTGACAATAGTAGTGTATATCGTATAATAATAAAGACAAAATTAATACATTAAAAAAATAGTGGTGTTTATTATAATAAATAATTTATTATTCAAAACAAAGTGAAAAAATGTACAAAAACAGAAATAAACTACAAGAAATTAAAGAGAAATTCAAGTCTTCTGGACTGGAGTACTGAATGAGGTAGACTGGAATTGGAGACTGGAACTGGAACACTGGATGAGGTAGAATGGAACCAGAGCACCGAATAAGGTAGACTGGAACCAGAGCACTGGATGAGGTAGACTGGAAGTGCAGCACTGGATGAGGTAGACTGGAACTGCAGCACTGGATCTGAAGCACTGGATGAGGTAGACTGGAACCGGAGCACTGGATCAGGAAGACTGGAACTGCAGCACTGGATCTGAAGCACACTGGATGAGGTAGACTGGAACCGGAGCACTGGAACTGGAGCACTGGATGAAGTAGGCTGGAACTGCCCCACACGGGGCTGGATCTAGTGACTCGAAGAGACCTCCGGCGTCCCCAACCTGGGCATCGGTATACTCATTGTCCTGCATTCCTACAACCAGAGCTGGACTAGCCACCACAAAAAAAAAAAAAAAAAAAAAAAAAAAAAAAAAAAAAAAAAATTTTTTTTTTTTGGGAGGCTAGCCAACCCTGGTTGTAGGAATGGAGGACAAATGAGTACACGAATTCCAAGTGAGGAGCACAAAAGCTGCAGCAAGTCACAGAAACAGACCTGTGTGGGAGGAAAAGTAGTAAATGAACTGTTCAAACAAATTAACAAAGAATGAAAAAAATAGAGTAGAAAAGAGAAAGACACGAAAAGAAAACTCACCTTTTAAAAGAGAAGAGAGTGGATAGATGGATAGGTAGAGTACCTGTATATAGAGAGAAAAACAGTATGCAAATTAAACAGTATATATTTTTTTACATATATTATAGTGACACACGGATGGAAAGATTGACCTGTGGTTGTAGTATTATGATCCACAGTGACTCGAAGAGACCTTCGGCGTCCCCAACCTGGGCATCGGTATAGTGATTGCTTCTTGGGTCTTGTTTCTTGATCCATAGTGACTTGAAGAGACCTTCGGCGTCCCCAACCTGGGCATCGGTATAGTGATTGCTTCTTGGGTCTTGTTTCTTGATCCATAGTGACTTGAAGAGACCTTCGGCGTCCCCAACCTGGGCATCGGTATGGTGAAAGCTTCTTGGGTCTTGAATCTTCATCCATCTATCCACACTTCTTCTTGGTCTTGCACTCTTGATCCACTTCTTCTTTGGTCTTGCGCAGTCTCCTTGGTCTTGTCCTCTTCGGCCTTTCGGCCACAAATGTCTCATGCTTGAGATGCACTGCTTCTTATACTACATTTTCCCGCCTTTTGTTATAATTTTTTTAGCCAATCAAATTTACTCAAAGATTTCCATTGTTCTTTTCCCGCCTTTTTTTTTTTTCCTATGCTTTTTTACTTTCTTCCTCATAACTCTAAAGCTGTTGTTCTACTGCAAATAGAACTTGTAGCATCAGATGTATCGTCTCACAGCGAATGTTGTGATATATTTTGAGGCTGGTGTCACTTTTAGTTTGGTAGAAACAGTTTTACTGCATGTGGGTCACATAGCAAGATACTTTCAATGACCTCGAAGCTGTTTTGCTATAAGAGATAGAATATCGTTTTGAAGACTACACACAACTGACTGTGACTATTATTTAAACTGAGAGCTATATATATAGTAGTTATGGCCATTCAGTACTCAGCATAGACAGCCTGGAGAGAGAGAGAGAGAGAGAGAGAGAGAGAGATGTACTTTGCATGGCTCAAGGCAATGTTAGAAAGACATTTTAATGGTTGGACGACGAACAGCAACAGAAGACTGAAGCTATTATATATGCTGAGCTGTTACAAATGGAGATATATAAAACTGAGTCAACAAACTTGAAGATGGTGTCTGAACTGTGTCTGCTTCAGTATGGGAAGGCTTCACAATCCAGATCTATATACAACACACTCAGGATAAAGACAAGACTGATAGAAAGACTATCATTGTACTTATCAGTAGAGATATATTTTGCATGGTGCAAGTCAATGTGTTACAGTATTTAGAAAGACAGTGGAATTGATAAAGGTGAGCTTAACTTACTGTATATATATGTATATAATTATATATATATATATATATATATATATATAGCATGCTACCATGGCAACCGTTTGATGTGGTTAGGTCTTATATTTTTGTATATAGACCTGTGAATCTTTAATCTATCAGCATACAATATATTGTATATAGTACACTTACAGTTCTTATATAAAACAATATAAAACCTTGGTTTAGTGTCCTCGGATGTGATATAGCCCTCGCAGGCTCGGGCTATATCACATCCTTGGACACTAAACCTCGGGTCTATATTTTTGTATATAAGACCTGTAAGTGTACTATATATATTACATATATATATATATATATATATATATATATATATAATATATATAGGCATGGAAAAATAACAACAGAAACTAAAGCTATTAAGCATTTGTGATTGTTAGTGGAGATATATATATATATAGTTTGTCAAAATTGAGTCAACTACAGTTAAAGAACTTTATTATGAGAAATCCAGCTATCTATGCCGCCACGTACAAGTTAGTTAGTTATATATAGAGATCATGTGACAGTGGACAAACGTTTACTGAATTCTTTTCACATCATTATTGTATATATATATTATTAATCCTTTTTATGTTGGAGAGAGTACTGTATTGTTATGACTGAGAGAGAAATCTTTAGCATATGCACTCACTGCAGTGTGCCCAATATATATACTGGATTGTTTTAAAATACGTATATAAGTATTATGGAGTCAATGATAACTGTATGTCATGACTAATACAATTTCAGATAGGTGGGATCGTTTTTATATATAGTGTTATTAGCTACAATAATGACGTGACTGTTGTAAGAAGTTAAAAAATAATATCCAAATTAATCAATGATTTTTTTTTATCAGATGGCAGATAGTGACTCCACCTTTGAAACACAGCAACAGATTTGTTGTAAGACATGATAATATGAGTTTTATTTGCAGCTTTTGATATTAATTAATAATAAAAATTACATTTTAATTATAATTGCTGAAGCAGTGAAATCTCTAATTACCTGAAAACAATTAATTAGAACATTCCTGCATGTACCCTTAATCGTGCATGCTCCTGTCAAGACTCAAGAGCATGTGTCGATGACCAAGATGGATAGCCTGTGCAGGTAATTCTTTCCTGATGATTCTTATACTTCTTTCCCTTTCTACTTTTTGTCCTTGTTAACTTTAATTGTACATATTTTTTTGTTTCACTTCACTATAATTTCTTTATACACATTTCACTATATTATATCATACACATTTTTCCTATAACAGTATATTTAATTATGCCTAATTACCAGAAGTGATTACCACAATCTGACCTTTGACCCCAGATCAAACTGTGTCTAAGATAGCAAGTAGTAACCTTGCTTCATTCAGAATTATATATGCCTGTTATCACAACAAAATGATTTAATATTGAATCAAGAAGAAAATGGAAAATAATTAATTGATTAATAATTTTGTAGTACAACATGTACAATCACAATTACAAATCCCAATACACACAGAATGATAAGATTTCAGTATCCAGAATTACTGAAAGTAATATTTTCTTCTGGATAATAACAGTACTTTCGTTTTAAAATTTCCACTGTCAACTTGTGATTTGCTTGTCCAAATCCCTATTAAAGATTATGTCAAGATAATTCTATAATTATAGTGTTGTTTAAACTCAGACATGGTGTAATAGTAATAGTTAATAGTAATGTTTTCGGCCTGAAGGGTACAGACTTATTCTGTTTTTGAGAAACTCATGAACAGTAAATGCAATGGTCATTTAGTTTTAAACATTTCTAAGAAACCTCAATGCTATAGTAATCCATAAAACCATAACAGTAACACAGCAATATGGTGCCAATAACTATAATGCTTTTTAAGGTAGTAATAATTATATTACAGTAATTACACTAACTTAGGCAGTAATAGTAACAGTAATATACTGATTTTTAAGGTGATAGTAATAATAGTATATTACATTGCATTGTAATTGACCCCATGTATGGCTGCTAATAAATTCAGAAGCAGTAAGTCTTTACTATCTATGCTATCATAAATTCACCAATATTTTCAGCATCCTTGGTGGTAAAGACTGGTTGTCATGGTTACTTTGTGCTTCTCATTGGCCGATAGTTGAAATAAGTTACTGGCTACAGTAGTGCAAAACTAGTGATCTTAGGTGCTTATGACAGTGAAGGGATGATGAACTTAGCTATTTTACCAGTGTTAAAGCCTGGTTGTCATGGTTACTTTATGCTTGTTGATATTATGTCATTGGCCCTTATTGTTAAACAACAGTAAAGCAATAAAGCAATAAAGAAATAATATAATAATTATACATCCATATAATGTGACTGCTTCATTACTATAGATCTGATGATTACAATTATTTAGTTTTTCCTTGCAGTATATCATCAACTGAAGAGTACATCCAATTGTCTTTCTGGAGGTTCTTTGCCATTTCACAGTATTTTGTTCTTAAAAATTTTCGCTTCTTTTCTAATTCACTTTTGCGAACATGATCAACCTGAAACAAAGTATTAGACTTCATAAGCCACACTATTACCATTGTAACTAGTCCAGTGTGCAGTGATGAGTTTATAGGGCATGTCATTATTTTGAAGATGGTTATTGTTATTGCACAAGCATGTCTATAGCATATTGTACATATGCACTACTCACCAATACCACTGAATCATAGAGTGTTTGAAAATTATGAATATGAACCCTGTTATATACCAACAACCCTCCACGAACTTTCACACTGGGAATGATATTCATATGTAGTAACCTAGCAACAGTGCAAGAGTATAAATTCATAATTACACAGAACGAGTGAACACCATCTTAGTGGGTGGGTGAGGGTGTATCTAGTCTTGTTCAGATTTTAATTCTACCTCCCTAGACGAGAAGGTTTCAGTAAAGAACTATTTTCAGCTGACAGATAGTATCACATAGCTTGTACATAGGTTGGGTCTGGCTACATGAGACTACTTGCCAGACATAGCAATACTGACTAGTACTAACTCTTTTAAAATCAATTACCAACCAAGTAATCTTGTCTCACATCTCTACAGATTGATTTTATTAATTCCTGTTCTGAATACAGGTTTACACCAGTATTATGGTTGTCGATTAGGTCTTGGTTTGCAGCAGAAAATCCACAAATAGGTGTTGTTTGTTGTTGACTCATAGTACTAGTCTGTACTACTAACTGAGGGCAGGGGCTCAAACCACTTTATTACCACACCCTGAACTGTGAATGAGACTGGTTCATTGACATAATCACACTAAAATTTTTATTAAAATTAATAACTTTTTATTATTTCTAAACACACAAAGAACATTATATAGCATTATTATGTCAGAAAATCTTTTCTCCATCCACGTTTAGTCTAAACTTTAAGTTTCGTTCATTCTTTACAGCTTCTTCCACTTTTAAGTCAAGATTATCAAATGTAATGAACTCATTGCTTGACTCCTAATATAGTGAATATGTATAATCATGATGATAAGGGCTTTAGGAATGCATAAAGGAACTTGTGAGTGGCAAGGCCACATAGGAGCATTCAACTGTATAAAGCCATGATATTCAGAAAAACTACATGTGCATATGGATCTATTAATCATACACAACTACATGAATACGAACATGCAGTCTATACAGTTGAACACTCCTTGTAATGATATAATCAAGACCTTTATTGGTCCCACTCAAGTGAACACATTAAAACATGTATTGTACTTTAAAAGGTGCTATAAGTGTTTTAATTGCATATTGACTTACACATACATTATGCGATTTAAAGTACTGGAAAATGATAGCTTTCCTGCAATCTCATTGGTCAGAATTTCATGAGATGCATTAATACCTTGTTGAAATATAGACACTATAGAATACAGATATACACATGCACGATTTAGTGTTATTTAGTGTTAGGGAGGGGGAAGAATGGATGATATAAATCGCACCATATGCTCACCCAGGAGATTTTTAAAATTCAGGCCCTCTGAGGTTGCTTCTGGTAGCTTCTGGGGACCCAGAAGGCTTGTACCTGAGATATTGTTGCATGTTAAAATAAGTTTGGTCTGAAATCTTGGGGGGGGGGGGGGGGACTCAAGTTAAGGGGGGAATGTTCCCCCCAGTGTTTTCAATAAGCTTATGCCTGGCACACCATTACCTCAAAGAGCTTCTTATTTGGCACTGCACAATTCTCTCTTTGGTGGTGCAAATTAATTATGATTATATTGTCACTAACAGCATTAACTGTTTGTTAATCGGCAACCGTATATATATATATATATATATATATATATATATATAATTATATGGTTCCTTGGAACAATTGCTTCTTGAAAGCAATGACATACATACATACACACACACATACATACATTGTATTTTAATCTTAGTTAGCTTGTCTGATACATGTAACCACATACTTCAGAACAAAGTGTTCATTTTGGAATGAATGAGGAATATGCAGTGGTGTGGAAACAGCCAGTCATGCAGGACATTGTCCGATAAATCTAGTGAATGTCCGGTAAATTGAAACTAAACTGTATACAAAGTATATGGGGAGCAGGACAAGTGTGATGAAAACAGGTCAAAATGTCCGGAAGTCGGCTCAATGTTTCCACACCCCTGGGAATATGTGATTGGTAATAGTATGAAATGTTAACAATCTATTCACAACACTAATCTTCCTTCATTCATGACCATCGAATTCAAATCCTAGCTTCATTCACAGTAAACATATATGATATCACACTCATAACACTGCAGCTACAGGTAATACTTTTGTTAATAAATTTATAGTGACAGTCGTTCTGCTTTGTCTAATGTCTGGAAGGTTCAATCAAGCAATAGCTTTCATACAAGACAAGTTGTGTTTCCATGTACATGTTTCTCTTTGCTACCCTTCTGAAAGGTGAATTACAAAAATGTTCAAAACTGAAAGGTTTTCAAAAGGCTATTATTATTATTTTTTTGACGTCTGCTGGTATCTCGTCTGAAGTTCCAATGTTCATTGCTTTGCTGGAAATGTAGCAATAGACAGACATATATAGACACACAAAACAATTACAGTAACCTTCTGCTCTGCCCATGCGGGAGAGGATTAATGAAAGAACATGTACTAGTCAGTATAATATTATGCATATGTAAAAACCCAAAAATAAATAAAAGTGTATGGAAACAACAAGATTATCATGGAGTACCTTTAGCAACAAAATTAAACTAATCACATGTATTATAGAGTAAACAGCAAAATATAAAGTATGTATAATTAATTTTGTACGGTGGAAGCAGTTATTTTTGAGTCCTGTTTATGGCCTGCAGAGCCAGTGGTATGATTACTTTCACTATAAATTTGTATATGTCTGTGTCAAGTGATGTACGTGTCACATATGTAGTTAAGGACGACGCATTATTCCAGGAGGTTCCGTCAGTTAATAGGTGTGGTGCATAAAAGAACGCACACTCGCGCTACAGCAGACCAGCAGGAAGAAATCAACTTGTGTAAACTGCTGTTGTGGCTAAAATACTTTGTAAAAGTTATACAAGAACCATTAAAAAATAAGGAGAATAGAAGCAACTATAATAATTTGTTGGATTTCAGACATGAAAAAGTGATCAATGACATAGGGATACTTTTTCCTCATTCTACTTATCTACTTATAAGTTTGTTTTCCTTTTATCAATGCCTTCTAACTTTAATTTTTCAAACAAAAGGTATTACAGCAAACTAGAAACTATAGTATTAAATAAATCATAAAAGAAATCACTATATATTATACAATATAATGTATATAGTATGTCATACTAACAGTCAGTTACAGTAATAATGATACAATAATCGTACCACACAGTGGCACATATAATAATATTATGAAAATAAAGAAGCAATTTAATTAATATCACATATTTCGAACTATGGTGTTTCGAACTGAGGAAGTCGTTGCTGGGGATGACAAGCAGGATAAGACTAAGAAAAACACTACAGCAAGCATAATGAGATAGATAATCACAACGTAACAGAAGACAATCGAAAATGCATAAATGTTCACAATACAGGTAAACAATGCACCTGAAACAGCAGCCACTATCCAACCACTTGCAGATGGACCTTCAACCAAAAAACAAATCAGAAAGGCAAGTAAAAAAGCGAAATACACAAAGCACAAAATTACACGAATTGGACTTGTAAATGGATAAAGTATCTTATTTTCTATGTGTGTCGTTTTGTATTTGTTGAAATCTTCATCTAGTTTGCCAATGTATTCAATAACTTCTCCAACATGTCTTGTTTCATTTTCTGCAATCTGGTCCATCCTAATAGATTCAACAATTCCTGGTTTCTTTATTATAAGCAAAAGCATATGTCTAAACGTAGAAATTGAAAACTTCTGAGTCCAGTAAGGATGAACCACAAAGAACATAAATACTGCAAATATGGGAGAAAGATAGCCAAAGATTATCATGTATACCAATTTACCACTGGCATTATAATCCTCTCCTTTTTGTCGAGTGGCATTATAATCCCTGTATTCATGTTGAAATCTACCTGCGATAACCACGATCATAAATATCTGTATGATCATTTGACAAATCACGTAAACTACGAAGGAAAGATGAAAAATTACACCTTCTGAAATTAACCTTTTTTTGTTAGTGACCTTCTTTATCGACCATACTGTTCCAGCTAAAACAAAAGTACGGGTCATGTACACCAGTATGAACTGTCCTGCAAAACTGCAAATGTTTTTGAGCCAAACTTCAGGTGGAAGCTTTTTATTATCTATCTTGAGCATAATAAACTCAAATATTTCCAGTATCAGCTCTGGATAAAACATAAGCTCCACTACTATCAAACGTATTATATCAACTATAGTTGTACAATTATTGGGAAAACATTTACATGCATTTCCGCAGCAACCTGTAGAGTCAGGTTCTGGTTGATTTTCAAATTTTTGTCCTAATTTGTTATTTTCATACCATGTTTTCCATTCTTTGCATGTTTTTAGACGTCGAATATAAAGGTGATAGCCAACATCAAAAATAGAGAATACCAAACCAATTATTGTGATACTAATTGTAGCTTTTTGAATTTTTGTTGGGTCCTTTTCCCTGGCAAAATGAACCACATCAACTATAAACAATATAAAACTGATTATGAACCATCCATAAACTACAGCATCTCTGATTGTAGCTCCAAGAGGAGTTTCTGTAAAAACATTTGAGATTGCGTTACCAATACCTTTTATTCCAAGTTCTCGAGCTTTGTGTAAAGATTCACTTAATTCTAATCTCTTTTCTACAGATCTTTTCCCTCTAATTTTGAACAAGCCATTGCATCGATATGACTGACAGCAGCGATCAGTTGTCTCCTCAAATTTTGATGGAACATAGTGCAATTCTTCACTTCCACTTACTCCAAGGGATGTTGATGATTGCTCATCAACTTCTATGTTAATGCTTCGCGAAGCTTTGAGATCCTGTTCAGGTGAAATTTCATCATCAATCATGGTTGGGAATCCAACATTTCCTGATACCCCTATGCTCGTGCCAACACCATATCCTACTTGGACAGCAACTTTTGATCGGTTCATCTGGGCATTCATTTCCGAAAATAATGATGAATATTGGCTTTGTATCCATTTGTCTTCCAGAAAATTGTTTGGAATATCCTCCTGTTCATCACAATTCTGCAATTAATTAGCATGATTGACCCTCTCCCTTCGTGAGGATTACTGTGTGTGTCTGACCCCACTGTACCTCAAGAACTGGACACTCCTGGACTTCCATATTTGGTGTGTATACACTCCTCTGAAGTGGCAAGAACAAGCACTCGCTAACATATTCTCTACCTTACTAGAAGCTATTGAAAAGGGTCAGCTAGGCGTGGATTCTTCCAGACTCCTTCCTGCATCTATTGAAGCACAAGTTTTACATCACTGGCTGTCTTAATGACTCCTCTTTCCAACAAAGCAAGTTAGAATTTTTGAACATGTATACTTTGAAAGTTATAAATTTGACAAAAGTCTCACGAAACACCCTGCCCATAATTATAGCATAAATTAACTTGTATAGTTTATATATCTGCAACAACTAGGGGAGGGAGGGTCATGCAACATTTATATGAGTAAATGATCTAATTTACACTAAGGTGACATTTGACACCTACACAGTTGGGAATGTGGTCTGCCCACATAATCTGGTAGACATTTCACCAGATATTGTGGGTGTAGTTGGTGCCAACATGCAGTGGTTGTTTGCCCCAGTTGCAGTCAAAAGATGGAGAACACTGCATTTGAATTAGTCCTACAAAGCGCTTGGAGACTTTCAAGTCACAGTAAGCAAGTTGCTAAAAGTAGTAAAAAGGAGCCAAGTTTGGGATACAGAAAGTGAACATTGGCCAAGATATCATCGGCAGAGTCATCAGTGTCAGAAACTGGAAGAATTTTGAAAAACAAGCTCAGTCCTCTAAGGGTTAAGCATATATACATTGTATATTTTATTGAGGAAGTTACGTCATTTCAGGGGGCATGGTCAATTAATGGACATGGCATTTAAATGAACATGCACTTGAGTTACAGCAGGTCAGCAAGATGTACATGTAGCTAAAATACATTGCAAAATGTATACCAGAGCTGTTAACAAGTATGAAGAATAGAAAAACAAGTAACTGTAAAAGGTTTTAGGGGTTGAAACATGAGAAAGTCATTAGCAATGATTATTGGCGATTACAAAGTAATCATAGGGATACTTCTATTCCATGTATCTTGTTATGGTCTGAAGAAGGACCATTCTTATCATAATTATGGGGTGTGTATAATATATTATTATTATTATTATAACTATATTTGCTTCAAGTTCATGTAATGTAATCACAGAATTTATGTCATTCTAGGAGTTGGTCAAATTATTGAGCGTTGGACACAAAAGATGAAGAATCCAAATAACGTAAAATGGTAAAAGGTGTTAGCAAGAGGGAGAAAACAAACATCTATCAGAGCTTTCAGAGAATTAAGGATTTACCAGTTACAATTATAAAATAACAAGACTCTCTGTTCCTACATGTACAGTATAATCCATTACTTCAATTACAAAGAATGAACTATCAAATTTGATTCTACAATATAATAATTATTGTGTTCATTGCAATTACATGATCCTGAAAACTCACAATTGTTTTTTGTACTTCAGCAATTCGTTCTTCCAATTTATTAGTTTCCATAGCTATCCTAGTGATCTCACCTTTCTCTCTAAACTCGAGTAACTTTGCAGATCTTTCAATTAATTTACTTTCTCTAAATAATGAAAAGGAAGAATCAAATCTCACTAAAATTTCAAGAGAAGTGGAGAAATGTAGATACATAAATTTTTAAAATCATATAATAATGTTGCTCTAAAAATATCTCCAAAGAGTAGAAGCTAGGAGGTGGACAACAATCAATTGGTTGGGGCTATACTTGGAGAGAAACTGTCTGAGATGCCAAAATTATATTCTTTTTCACCATGTACATGAGTAAATTGTACAAGTGTACATATGCAAGCAATGGAGTGGGCCAGAACCTTATATGGAATGAACATTAGTTTTTATTCCAGTACTCCATAATTATTGCAAATACTATCTCTTCCAATATGAATTTGAAAGTATTTACGGCAAGTTGTTGTTTAATCATGTGTGTGACTCATGTTCACAAAGTTATGTCAAATCTGGTATTTGGGTAATTAGCATATTCATAAACCACCATGGATTTCTGATTAATGAATAATAAATGTTAAGGTGGCGTTTTGGTAATTAGGAATTCATAAACCGCCAAAATATTTCTGATTACCAAATAATAAATGTGTAGGTAATTTGTTCTTATTATCTACAAACTCTATTGCTCTGAAATTTTAAAACCCAGTAGTTGAATGACTGAAGTGTTGGCTCTTGCTTCATGTAACCTAGAATGAGTATATATATACTGTACTAAATTACACAAAATAGAGACGCCGCCCCTAACCATTATATTGCCTAGAATAGTACCATTTACAACTATTAAGTTTGTTTTTGAGTCACAGTACATTCTACATAGTGGAATATGCATTTCAGAGATCCTAGAACTGTATTTAAAAAGTGAGACCATTGCTATTTAGACTGAAGTACATAATGAGAATAAAACAAGTTTCATATCTATAGGTATGTTAGATTCATCATAAAGCACTAGCTCTGTAGAGATCAGCAAGACAATCAAAAATTAATCGAGAAATTCTGCTGTAACTGGAGTTTTGTAGTGATAAAGTAAGTTTTCACAGTTGTTTCTCGTGAATTGCCAATTACTTGAGTGCCACCTTAATTAAAGAGAAATCTAAAAAATACCTTCGTTGTTTCATCCTTTCATTCTCAATTCTATTTTGTTCAAGTGCTCTCTCTTCTAAATGCCTCTCCATTGCAGCTTCTTCGGCAGCCTGAACACTAGTGGCTTCTTCTGTTTTCTTTTTCTAATATTCATAGTCAAATCACAAATCATTAATGAAACAGTGAATTTGCAATTTGCATACATGTAAGCATCAAAATCAACAAAAAACGAAAGACAATAGACAGATATAATAATTATTATGGTTCCTAAAGAGATACACTTTTATTCTTGTTTAAATTCAACTAATGTGTAGTGATGCATTATATAAGAATAGCAGAGTACGCAAACAAGAATCTTAGCAAAAAATTAAAACTCCATGTAACAATCTTACATTAATACAATTAACCATGTCTGTGTAGGGTAGTAATCACTGGACTGGGCTACTGGATTGTAGTACTACAAAACTAGGCATGGGTATTTATTTGCCACTCAAAATAAAATTCCGGTAACACGTCTGTTTAGATAAAGGGACTTTGTGGCCATCTGTTTTCTGCTTAGCATATTATTAACTATAACTATAACAATAGCTATACACTAATACGTATGGGTGCTCATTCCCCCTCCCCAAGTGCTAGACTTAGGGATCAGACTGTTTCTACTTGAATGTTGAAAACCAACAGGCCTAAATCACAAGGGCAAATACATTCACAGCCCACCAGATTTTAACTAAAACTAGTAAAAAATAATATGAAATTTCATAGTATATATATATATATATATATTATATATAATTATATATATATATATATATATATATACAAATGTATACCTTCTCTAGCCATTCCTGTCTGAACTGTTTCCTCAGTACAGTTAATTTCCTTCTGTATTCTGCTAAGTCATGTCTCTCTTGTTTACTCATTTTGTGTTTAAGTCCATAGTGTCTCACATGATTTGTACTGGAAGGCAAAAGTGACTTAGCTCCTTGCAACACCACACGCACGTGTGTAGCCATAATGGGGGGGGGGGGGGGGGGGGTCCGGGTATGTACATGTACTAATTAATAATTATAATGCAACTCGCAGTGTATTTTCGTCGAGCACATGCTAGAAAATGGTGTCTAGAAAGAACTTTGGGCGAGAAAAAAGACGAAAACGTTACATGTAAGATGTACATAATATTGCTGTAGGATATATATATAATTATTAAGCTTGAAATTACGTATGCGATTGGCTTCAGTGTACGTGTACACGTGTAGCAACTATGTGCCCGTTTTTGGGCAATCTGATTGGTTGATTTCTTCACGGTATGATTATTATAGGAATGGTCGACCATTGGTAATTGGCATCATTGGCTATGATATTAATTAAATCAAAAAAATAGTTAATTAAAAAAAAAAAAGACTGTCCATGTTCATTGAATAGAAGGAAGTGGAATTGGTGTACCCAGATCCTTGAATTCCAGTGTCTGTCCTAAACCCTTTGCTTTAGCCTTTTCCACAATCTTACTTCCCACAATGACATCATGAATGGCAAGCCCCATATTGAAATTTATGATCCTCTCTTGGTCATTCGTACGGCCAGGTTTCTTACCAATCACTACTTCTCCTAGCTCAGCATCTGGGACATCCGGAAGAGTGTACAGAGATTTAGCATGTGAACAAAACTGTGCCCAGTCATCTGAAACAACCTTATCCATCTTTGTTATTATTTCTTTCTCGTATCCTCCAGAGTGAACAGGTAAAACTAATGCCCCTGGTTTGATCCATTCCGCATAAAACGCTGTCTCTAAAAGTTTCCCTGTGGCTGTAACAATTACATCAGCACCAACAAGTGCTTCTTCAAAAGATTGTTTAACTTCAATCTTTATACGATCACCATATACAGCACTCATCTCTTTCACGTATCCATCAAGGCTAGGTTGCCATTTATCGAATATTTGAATCTTGTTGATGGATGGAAGAACATGAGTCAATACTAAGGTGTTGTACTTGCCCTGGACTCCAGTACCAACAATAGCAAGAACTTCAGAATCTTTCCTTGCTAGATACCTGGCACCTATACCTGAGACAGCAGCAGTGCGTAAGGCAGTTACATACGTTCCATCCATGACAGCAATTGGCAAGCCAGTAGTCGTGTCATTCAATACAATTAAACCTGCGACTGTAGGCAGACGCTTGGGTACATTTGAAGGGAATCCAGATACCCACTTGATGCCACACAAATTCGATTCTTTCAGCCATGCAGGCATTGCATGAATGAATGCATCAGGTTGAGGATGTATGCCTGGTTTGGGGGGGTTTTCAACGAGTTTGCGACCATGTTCACTTAAACTCTGTCCACATAGTTCTACCACTTCTGCAAAAGTCAGACCAACTTTAATAACATCTGGTTCTGAGAGATATAGAAAACTGATATTGCTTGCCATGATCGGTGTGATTGATTGCCCCTGATGAACTTATTAGCCGGTACAAAAATTTCGAGGGCGTGGCATATTAAAATAATAACAGAATTAGTATTTAATAACTACAATAACTACATAATAATTATCATTAATTTTGAATATAAATGAGTTTAAAAAAACTGATGGCAAATATATACAATAATTTATACATAAACAGAATATAATAATTTTAAGGTGCATATGGTGGCGGAGGGGTATTGGCCACTAAGGGGTCTGTATCACTTGTCACATCTCGGTCATCATCTTCTCCCATAAATGATGTTGTTGCTTCTGTATATTCTGGAAGATTTTCTTCATTACTTTCTACATTAGTTTGGGTTACAGCTGAATCAGGTGGTGCATTAAATGTGTCGAATGGTAATGTCCTCCTAATACAATTATAATGAACAGTCATACAATGAGTATATATAAATAATTATCTCACATCAAACAGAAAAGCATAAATAAATAATTAGACTAGATGTTAATATTGGATAAACTACTTATTGTGGAACTTGAAACTGAACAAATGTGGACACTTTTTTCATTACTAAATCTGTGTTATAATTAGACCATCAGAAGTCAATCTCGTTTTGATGTGAATCAAAAAAGGTTTTTATCGATCATAGTGCCATCCCTATGATTGTTTTCCAGTTTCCACAAGGTTTAATGTCCAAATATTAATTATTTTGCTTGTATTACATATGCAGTGCATACAGTAAAGAAAGTTGCATCTATCTGGGGATGACCCAAATCGCTCCACTAGGATAATTTTGAAGTGTGGTATGGAAGACCAGCTGATATCTGCTAGTGAACTAAATAAATGCAAATATGCAATAAATTCACAACTCCTGAATTCTGTGAAGGCAAAGTAAAACATGGACAATACCCACAAATAGAACTATGAATCAAAACTAGCTAGCTATAGCAGGCCGCAATTACTAGCTGTTGTACATCGCAAAACATATAGAAGAACTGTGTAAAATGTAAGAAGATTGGAAACACAGCTAACTTATTCTACATTCATTCTTGTAGCTCAAGCACATTCTTTTACATGCCCCTGTAATGACACAAATTCCATAACTACGTATACAACGTATACATGTATGTATGTATGTGACGCAAACATATACATGTACACACACATATATATATATATATATATATATATATATATATATAGATTATCCCATCATAGGGATGGCCCATAAAAACAATTATTAAGCGCACAGTGAGGGTGGAACTGTAAACTGCAAATTGGCCATTTTTGATGAGTTCACCTTTTAGTAACATATTATTATATTGCTATGAAGTTTCAACTACACATCTATACTTAGTACAAAGGTTAATGATAACTAAACAGCTGCCTACACAAAATATTTTGCTAAATCAGAGTTTTAGCATAACCAAAAAGGTCATCATAGTAAAAATAAATATTCAGTTGTTCAGATTACCTGAATCTGTGTCTATGTAGTCTTCTTCTCTCAGCAGCAGAGCGTGCTCGTAGAAGATTGAAACAAACTGCAATTAAACTGAACACTCCAGCAGTTAAGTATATATAATATGCATATCCAAATTTGACAGTATCTCTGTACTTAGACTCATCCCTACTGGTTGATGTGACTGGAAGTGTTTCTATAACTGCTAGCCAGAAACCAGCAACTAAAATAATACACAATACTGGAGAAAAAGATAACTATGAAATGTACAAAGATGTGCTGCAAATAGATTTGTATTTTATTTGGGACAGGAAGATCCATCACTGGCCATCAGCTTCTGAGATGTATTGCATGTGTAATTATGTAGTGAATTTGTGGGGATAGAGCTAGGCCCAGTAATCCTAGCCATATAACACTGAACAGTAAAACTGAACAGTTACCATCATATTAATGTTCTAGCTCAGTGTTGCATAAATTCAGTATTCAGTAGTAATTGAGTGGCAAATCCACTCAGTTACTACTGACATCAATATGATACATTGTAGAATGTGTTCACTAGTCAAATGTACCTTTTATTGATAATTCTTATTCCGCATTCTATTATGAATATACCTACATGTAGTCAACGTAGCCTCCAATGACATATCAATATGAATTGTACTCATTATTCTCTAAGTAGTATTCACGAGATGTAACAGTAAAATTGTATTATGTTGATTAAATTGAAATAGAAAACCAGCGACCGGCAATATCATAACAACTAGGTGTGTACTATCTGGTTAATGTGTAGACTAATAAGATAATTCTAACATATATATGTAGTTACTACTCAGTACTGTTTGACTAGAATTACAAGTAATGACTGTTACAAAAGTATTTAACACATACAGTGGAAGTGTGTGTACACATATATACAAACAAAAACATAGACACAGACAGACAGACAGACACATCATCAGACATAAACATAGACACATCTTATACATAATTATATACAGACACAAACATAGACACAGACAGACACTGACACATACATCACACAAACATAGACACAAAGACACACACAACCATACATCATACACACAGACGCAAACATATACATCACACACAGACAGACACACACATCTTACACACAATTATACACAGACACAAACACAGGCAGACACACACATCATATACACATAGACACAAACATATACATGTACATCACACACACAAACACAGACAGACAGACACACACATCACACACACAGACACAAACATATACATCACACACACATAGACACAGACAGACATACAGTAACACACATCACGTACATAGACAATAGACACACACAGACATACATATAGTGACTAACATGAAACAATATTGAACACTGAATAGTGTCTTAAAAATTCCAACTTCTCACGAGGGAATCCACAACTGATCACAGTAGCAATAGAAGATGAGATAATAGTTAATACACTGATACTCAGTATACAAGAAATAAGAATTTCATGAGAAGTCTTGTAGTATATGGTCACTATAAAAGAGAAAGTTATGTAAGGTTTGACAGAAATGAAAAAGGAGGATTTCATCATCCCTTATTAGTTTCGAACAGGATGGAGTGTAAGTTTCTTCTGGAGAGATTGGGATCCTTTTTGAAAGCCTAAGAACCCTCACTGAACAGAAAATCACACTCTGACCTTATCGTTTTCTTTTTGTTGTAGTAAACTCGATTAACATAAGGCCACACCCATTAAATTACATTCATTACTGGAGATCATAACCAAAGATAGCTAGCTACAGGAAGATTGTTACATTAATCTTGCTCAAATTTACACAGTAACTTCCAGAACCGAGGTGAGCCCTAAACCAAAGAATTGAAGGGTGCTGGGTTCTCTCTTTGGGCCAGATGGTGCAGTTAATTATGATTATATAATATATTATCACTAACAGCATTATCTGTTTGTTAATTGGCTCAAAACATCTTCTCAGTGGCACACACACTAACCATTGTTGAGCCAATTTGGCCAATGCTTCAAAACATATCAAAAACTCTGGTGATGGCCATGCCAATGATAACTGACTGTACATATATGTAGAGGAGTCACCACTATAACAGTGATACTCATGTCATTTCTGAACTTACTTTGTAAATCAGTACATCCTCCTTTAACAGACGATGGATTGACACAGTACACTTTAGTAAGTCCATATGCACAATCACATGCACTTGATCCTGATGTGGCCCATTGAGGTAAAGCTAAAGACGTTATCAAACAAATAACACACATTACACTACATATCAAAGCAAATACATGTCTCTCTCTGGCAGGTTTGTCATACAGTGGAAGCTGTTGACGACGACGGAAAGGGTTTCTTACTGGCATATTGAGATTTATCTGAAAGACATGATTTGTTTTCCTCTGAGACAATCACGTGACATCAGCACATTTTTGTGTACCACACCCATTTTAATTACAATATTGCCATGGAAACACAAATAGAAGACTACAAACATGGCTATGGGAAGCAAAGGCACAGGGAGCAGTGTTTCACTCCATACTTTCCACGGAGACACAATTCCAAAGGAATATCACCGAAAAGTATTAAAAAAGATAGCTCAGTTGACAAAGGTAAGCTGTTGTGAAGGTTGAGGGTAGTACTCCATTTTAAAAATTATTTCAGGTAATTTACAATCTTCATACAAAAAATGACGAGAAAGAGGAGGAACTGGAAACATTGTCTGCTCAATATGCTAAAGAGAAGCAACTGTTGACTAATGAAAGTGATTCAAAATTGAAAACATGTGAGGAGGAAAGAATGAAGATGGAGACTATAAATAGCCAGTTGGAGTTACTTGTAAAAGAGAAAGATAAACTTGTTCAGGAACATGTAAGTGAAATTATTGCAAGAATACCTGAACATGGGTGAAAATATGAGGATATAAAGTCTCAGGGTCAAATTGTTGAGTAGAGACGATATACATATAAAGCCTACCGTCCACTGCCTGACTTTGGAGTTGGCAAAAAATTGCCTACTCTAAAGTTGCCTAGTGGATGGTAGGCTTTCTACCCATTTTTGGAGTTGGCAACTAGTTGCCTACTCCAAAGATGCCTAGTGGATAGTAAAAGTAGTAGGCTATAACCATGTTGCCAAAAGTAGAAGAATGCTTTGTTCGCTGGCAACATGGAGTAGGCAACTAGTTGTCAACTCCATAGTTACCTAGTGGATAGTGGCTTAATGTGTATGTGTTGAATCAGTCTTTGGCTCCTGTTACAAGTATATAAGCTCTGACTTCGTTTTGTATCATTTTCTATGAATAATATAAATCTACATGTATGTTGAAGTCAAGTTTTTACAACATGTGAACTTATCTACAAGTCTTGTAACACACCACTGTTTTACTAATTACAATTGTTCAATCTTTCTTTTGTCTAAAGGCAACTTTTGTTAGTGATGCAGAGAAGAGATTTCACTCAATAAGAGAACAACAAATGAAAAAGATTCACGAGATGAGTAGTGATTTAGAAATGAAAGAACAACAGCTCTCAACACGAGAAAAAGAATGTAACAAACTCAAAAAAATGTGTGCTGATTTGGAAACTAAGATGGCAGAAAAGGATGAGAAAGCCAGTTATGAGATTAATGAAGTGAGACGAGTTAATGAGAAAGCTTTAAATGATCTTCAAACAAAATATGAAACCGAACATGAACTGTATATATCATCATTACATGAAAAACACAGTGCAGAATTGAATTCTCTGAAGAGTTCCATGAAAATAGAAAAGGACAGTTTTCTACAAACTGAATTGAAAGAATGGGATAAGAAATTTGAAAATCTTCAAAAAGAGTTCTTGTCTAAAGAGTCTGGATTATCTCATCAAATCTCTAATCTATCAAGTGAGCTTAGTAAAACTAAAGATCAGTTAGTTCTTACTCAACAACGAGAGAGAGAATTAGAGAGACAAGTACTGGAGAGTGAAAAAGAGGAGGTGACACTGAGAGGAAGACTGGAGGAGAAAGAGGCAGAGATAGGAGAAATGGAAAGGAAATTGAAGTTATTAAACAACCAATGTTCTATTATATCAGGGAGGTGTGATCAACAGAGTCAGGAAATGAAGAAAATGGCTGGTATGCTACATGTACATAGTGTTAAAAATGTTGTGTGTACTGTAGAAGATATGCTTTTCCTAAGGTTGCTTGTATTAAGTCACAAGCTACATGTAGAATAAATATCAGTTGGTGCTCACTCAAATTTCATTACATCTATAGCTAGCTAATGGTTTAAAGATATGTGGCCTAATTTTCGAAAAAGGACATTTTCCTGTAATGCAATTTAATCAAACGCTTATCTTTAATTACTTGCTATTCACCTGTTTTATACAGACACTCAATGAAATTTGGTATCCAGAAATAGTTATTGTTAACCTTATGAGATTCCAAATTTCATTGACTTCCAATACAAAATGCTGAGTATATATAATATTGTCATACTCTTTTTTGCAACTTTATTTCTTAGCTCATGTAGGGGAACTTGAAGCCCTCAGAACTCATTATGAGAGTATCTCTCAAGAGCTTCAGAGCCAAGTCCAGTCTCTAACAGAAAAACTTGAATATGTACAAAATGAAAGAGACAAAGTGAAATCCTCACATGAGATGTCTTCAGATGAATCAACACAAAGAATAAAAACATTAGAAAAGGTATTATTAAGTGTTCTACACTGCTAGTATAGTATATTAATATGCATCGGGGTTCTGGTATTATTAAGTATTCTACACTGCTAGTATAGTATATTAATATGCATTGGGGTTCTGGTATTATTAAGTATTCTACACTGCTAGTATAGTATATTAATATGCATCGGGGTTCTGGTATTATTAAGTATTCTACACTGCTAGTATAGTATATTAATATGCATTGGGGTTCTGGTATTATTAAGTATTCTATACTGCTAGTTAATATGCATCAGTGTTCTTACTGGCCAATGCTGGGTCTTTCTTGTGGTGCTGCATTACCATTAAAACTATTTACACCACCATCTTATAATGTACATGTAGTTGTGGAATTCAAGTTGCGTCTACATATATATTACTGTACCTTGTTCTCTATAATATGAAGGCCCTTTCTTACATATGTAATGCATACATGTGTGTGACACATCTGTAATTAACCCCTGTTAAAGCACTTATTGGGAGAATAGTACATGTACATGTATAATTAATGAGAATAATATGTGTATATATACACTAAACTTAACAAGACACAGTCAAGTGAAATTTTAATGATAAAGAGTAAAATTCTAACTTAAAACATTCGTGTAGACAATCAACAAACAATTGTGTAAATAACAGCTGAATAATAGCTTTTTGCTTACGAATTCATAAGACACATGATTAAGTAATTATGTGAATGATTAAATCATTGTGAATTGTGATATACAAGTACATGTACACAGCCAAAAGTGAGTATGTGAATTTAGGATTCACATCAGGGATTCTATCAATCGGTGGTGCATGTATAGTTTTACCGCACACAGGGACATCCATATTTTGATTATACATGTACATGTATTGTATTATTTGACATTTTAGGAGGTGGAACAACTGGGTCAAGAGAAACAACAATTACGTGCTCAATATGCTCTTGAGATTGAAGCTGTACATTCTCAATTGAGTGAAAGAGAAACAACTCTTGTGGAAGATCACTTGAGAGCAATACAGGAGCTAAAGAATAATCATAAACTAGGTATGAACATACACAATGTAATTGATATTTAAGAACAGATATGGAGAAGAACAGTATATAATTATATATCAGAGACTTGTGTTAATTGCTTTTATGTTAAACTAAGAAATACTATTTGAAGTCCTTTTTAGATTAAAAGGTCCTTCGTCATTTTGTAATTAATTTAGTAACTATTATAATCAGAACAGCTGTGAATTTTGAGTTAATGAAGCCAATCTTTTTGGTATTACATACACTTGGATAGCTGAAGTTCAAGAAACTTGTACTTGTATTTGTACTTGTGCTTTAATTCATTTAAAAACTGCTTTATAGCTAGCTTTACATTTAAGTATTGTTGTATACCCATCAAACATGAAACACATAGATGTATAGGTCTGTACCAATTTGTAGATAGGTGATCAGGCACTGTTAATTAATTATTCATGAAGGGTGTGGTCAATTAATATGGATTATAATACAGGACAATTTACAAAAAATGGATATGCTTTTCTATTTATAAGAAAATCAGCCATACATTTACAAAATATGTGATCTGTGTGCTCAATATCCTATAAAAGAGAACACATTTGAGATTAAGTTTATCAGTGTGGTTCTTTATAGCTGATGGCTTACTAGGTACTGCCCAAACTGCTGATGATTCTGTAGTGATCAATATGCAATGCATGTGTGAGCAAGTAGGTGTGGTTTAAAATTATTCAATTTGAGGTGAAAAGAGGTCAGGCCCAAACCTAACCAGCTTGACCACTTACTACGACCTTGGTTATAATAATATTCGATACGTTTTGTTTACACAGAGTTAGAAGCCAGTCAGAGTGAGAGAATTGATTTACTGAGAGCATCAAAAGAAAATTTGGAGTCAAAAATGTTAGCTGAACTCTCAGCTCTTCACCATAAAAAGCAAGAAGAGTTGGATGGACTATCTAGAAAGCTATCCAGCAAAATGAAGGAGTTTGAAAATATTAAAATTGAATTGGATCAATTGAAAGCCATTTTTTCAGAGAAAGAAAGAGATTTAGGATCTGCTGAAATATGCATTAATCAACTGAGAAGCGAATTAGTAACGCTGAAAAATGAACTGGATGATGTTAAGAGGGAGAGAGATAAGAATAAATCTGATAACACTCAATTACAGGTAATGAAGTACGTCTGAATTGATTAAATTAAACTTTGATGTTAAACTAAAGATTGAACTATTAATTTAGTCCACAATGGAATATATGTTGGAAATTTTATACTACAGTCACCATTTTTTTATCCCATAATAAGTACATGTACATGTATAAATTATTTACACATGTAGAATCATTGTGTCTCCATTATAAGTACATGTACATGTACATTTATGTTTGTATAATTTCATTTCTCATGTTATTGCATCCAAAACGTTTGATTGTAGTTTCTTTTAAATTAGAGTCTGAGCATATTATTTTATGGATAAATATTTCCTACAAGCACTATTAATATTTTATAATTATGTTATTGTATTAGTGTATATACACATGTCGTTAGTACGTATAAATACATTGTACATTATTAAATATGTAGAATAGAAATTATGTATCTGTAGCCATGAAAAGGTACTCCGTATACAGGAGAATTTTCATAATACATCATTACTTTATGTAGAGTAGTACACATGTAAATACATGTGTGTACATCATTAATTACTTGCTTTACTATATTTTAGATGTCATTAGATGCTATTAGGAGCAAATATGATGAATCTCTAGTAACACACAGAGATGAGTTGAATAAAACACAGATGGTAACAAAGAATGAAATAGAAGAGCTATGGACTAATAGACTAAGGTATACATTAGGGCTGGGAATCAGCTGAGATTCTGAAATCGATTATCACTAACTTCAAATTGATTGATAATCGATTAAAATCAGCAGAAGTAATTAGGCCAATTAAAGCAGGAAACTCCTCCCATTTGGTGATCAAAGAGGCTTCCTGTCACTTACATATTGTACATTATTTGCTATTGCATGCTTGAAAATTATGTCTTCTGGAATAATTAGCATAATCGATAACACATACTTATAGTCGATAATTAGAATAATTTTCAATATTGATTGGTTAATCGATTAATCAGTATAATTATATTATATGCATACATGTGTGTATAATTATAATTATACATTATAATGTATATATTATATTGCTGGGATATTCCTATCGAAAAAAGACTGTAATGATTTTGTAAGCTGTGGCGTTAACAGTGTGGGCTGAGTCCCGGCTGACCTTAGAAACCAATTTCAATGTGAAATTTCCACTACAATACTTCTTGCTTTATTATTGAATTGTTATTGTGAATAAACTTTGTTATTGAAGGGGGAATACCAGCACAAGTTACCCACATTACTTGCTCATAATCTTATCTACAGTAATGGATTAATGAAGCTACTGTATAATTGTGACATACATGTACATATGCGTGTACATGTACATTTTGTACATGTATGCTTCCCTTGTGGACATAAAATTAGTACTAGAATGAGTTTGGTTAACTGTAGCTTTGTGGTACAGTGTATATGTATATAAAATTATTTCTCAGATGTGAGCTGTCATCACAACGTGAACAATTAGAACAACATTATGCAGAAAGTAATAGAACAGCTTTGAACAAGATGGCTGACCTCAAAAATGCTGCTCTTAGGGATTTTAAAAGTAACTGGAACACAGAGAAAGAGGAGTTATTGCAAAGAGTAAGTTATACATGCACGTTATCATATTATAGTTAATTGTGTCTCAACATGATTCCTATATACAGTATCTGACATTATTAACTTTACATACTATCACTGTACTTCCATTGACTACAGTGTACTTTGTGAGTGAAGTACACTGTACTTCAAATGTACTACACAGTATTACACCTTAGTACTATGCTATCACATACAAATGTAAAGGAAATTCACACATTGCTATGATTACAGTACAAACTATAAAGTACACGTAGTACTATACATGTAGTACTACTTAGAAATACAGTTGACTCACTCCCATCATAGTACATAAATGTTATAAAATCAGGTATTGTGTGTTACATGTGTGTAATTCTGTTGATACATGTACATGTACATATATGTCTGGCAAACATTATGTTTTGTTTGTAGATTAAACTGTTGGAAAAGGAGCTGTTGGACTTGCAATGTTCTTCTGAAGCTGCTCTGAGAAAAGCACACACAGAATCTCACAAACAAATTGAAATACTAAGGTACCTTGTACAATTACTAATGGTCATTGACCTCAGTGCTTAGTACATATAAAGTATAGCGTAATTATGAGCCCATTGAGAATGTGAACTGACTTTACTTAATGCACACCTTGTATCTACAACTAAAGGTCATACACATTGACCATGACCTCTGAAAAATGTTCATAACTTTAGTTTGGAATCTTTTTACTCGCACCATTTCACATTCATGTAACTATCATTAAATGTCATGAGGTTGATACGTGATCATAAAGCAATGGATTGAAATATGACATACACAAAAAAGGACAGGAAAGACTACACACTTAAGGCTGGTTCACAATATGACGCAAGGCCTTGCGTTGCATAAGTGTGTTGAATTGTGAAAATGATGCGCTTCTTTTAATGCCGTCAGACGCAACGTAACACAAGAATAGGATCTGATTCTATCTTTGCGTCACCTGTGTTGCGTTTGACCAATCAGTTTTCAGAATTTTATCACAACGCAACTGACGCAAAGCAAGGCTTGCATCATTTTGTGAACCAGCCTTTAGTGACTATATTACATATAAAATCAACACATCTTAATTGTGAGGTCATCATATGCAATACAACTAAGAAATAGTATTGCATGTAAATCAGAATCCTATTGGGTTGTAGTTGTCAAGAAATGGTAAAAGAAATAAATCAAATTTATGTGCACTAACTTGTTATACAGTAACTACTTTTAAGCATAGAATTAGGCAAATTAGATAAACTAAACTATTGTATCAATATACATGTACATATACATGTACCTAAAAGGCAATATTGTATCACAATATTGATTGAAATATCTATATCAAAATATATTACACGTCATTAATGTGAACAGTCTTCAGTACCTTACATGTACATGTATCATTATCTATACTTATAACTATCCTATCTGTGTAATATTCTATGTGTTCTGTAGAGAAGAGCTTGGCAGAAAATTACAAGAAGCTACACAAATGCAAGAAGAACTAGTCAATGCACATGTAAAAGATACTGAAGCTTTGAAACAATCCTATGAAGAGGAGAAACATGTATGCCGCCACTAATATTATAATAGATGTACATGTAGATGTTAACTTGACTAACATTTAACATCCATATTAGTAGTGATGT
Organism: Petrosia ficiformis; assembly: GCA_947044365.1. NCBI lineage: Eukaryota > Metazoa > Porifera > Demospongiae > Haplosclerida > Petrosiidae > Petrosia > Petrosia ficiformis. The sequence goes on along the minus strand of OX345640.1, from coordinate 4,378,369 downwards.
GCTATACATATCAATATATCATGATACAATATCGGGTTTTGGGTGTATCGATACACAAGTGTGGACAGTTTAGTAAACCTGGTTTTTCTAATTTGCCTAATTTTATACCTAAAAACTTTGATCTCTTTACCATTTTTTAACAACTACAACCCAATAGCTCATTTATTTATACATTTCAATATCATGATACTGTGTCGTACATATCAGGATATTTTTGGCAGCATTACACAATACTATTTTTAGCTGTATCACACATCCCTACATATTAGCTTCATATAGATTTAGTGTGACAATATAGACCACTTTTAGACTAATATAATATAGTATGACCTGTTTCTCACAATTTTAGTTATACATGTAGACTGATGTAGTTAGTTTAAATACTATTAGGCTTGCTAAAAGTGTTTTAGTCTTAAGTAACTAACTAAAAGTGTTTGCTAATTTTCATTTAGTAGTTAAAAGGGATAATAGTTATAGTACTATATACATGTATATATGCATGTACATGTATTTATGGTTTATTACTACATGTACATACATGTACATGTGTGATTTTCCTTTACTAGCTGCTTAATGAACAGTTCAATGCTATGCACAAGCAAGACCTTCAAGAATGTCATCATGCCAATCAACTTGCTATCACTACACTGAGAAATGAACTTGAGAGAAAAGGACAAAAAGAGATAGAAAATTTGCAAAGAGAACATCAGCATGAACTAGGTAATCATCACTTTATCAAAACATGTATGATGTATGTTACTGCATATGCCACTTGAATTTTGATCAATACTTTGCTAATTTCACCTCACATTGAAAATAAACACTAAATTCTAATTAATAAGGCTTAAAGAGGAAATTTAAAATGCTGGTAGTCACTGGGAAATCGAACCCTGGTCCACTGACTTCAGCCACCAGTGCTCTCACCACTGAGCTAATGACAACCAGACAACATCAGCACTTCTTAGTGGTTGGCCCTGGATTCGATTCCCAGTGAACTACTAGCATTTTCACTTTCTTCTTTCAGCCTTATTCATAATTTAGTATTTAAATGCTGAAATTGATCACTATTTGACCATTTTTATAAATAAAGCCAAATGCATACTATACAGCACAGTAATTAATTAGTAGTTTCATTATCACACTACAGTAGTTCAACAGTAGTTTTGACTGTACATGTCAATTGAACATCACAATAATGAGACAGTACTTACTGACTGTACTGACAGTAGAACTAAGGTACATGTAGTTACTTGTGCTGTGAGATACTGTATCTACATGTACATGTATGTGGAGCAATAGCTGTTATTATGGATACCTACTTGTATTTGCTTCCTGTATAATTTGAGCATGTAAGTAATAAAATAAATGTACACATACAGTGAAGAATTTTTATAGTCATGTAAGTAATGAAAAAAATGTGCATACTACAATTTGAGCATGTAAGTAATGAAAAAAATGTACACGTGTACAATTTGTACAAGTAAGTAATGAAATAAATGTACATGTACAATTTGAGCATGTAAGTAATGAAATAAATGTACATGTGTACAAATAGTACATATGTAAGTAATGAAATAAATGTACATGTACAATTTGAGCATGTAAGTAATGAAATAAATGTACATGTGTACAAATAGTACATATGTAAGTAATGAAATAAATGTACATGTACAATCTGTACAAGTAAGTAATGATGTACATGTAAATAAATGTACACATGTACAATTAGTACATGTAATTAATGAAATGGTAAGAGAATAAGTACATTATTTTATAGTTTATGTTTTACAATATGTTTGTACCCTCTTATCTTATAGTCATGTTACAAGACAAATTGAATATGGATCATGAGCTGATACTAAAAGAAACAGAATCTCAATATACCAGTACTCTACATGCACACCAAAAGGAAGTAAAGCAGCTGACAGATAATTTTAATCACCAGGTAACTAAAATCTGTTCACTATGACCCAAAATTATAATGTGATGACTTTATATGTATTATAGTATATAGTTTAATGTCATAAGGTTAATACATGATTATACTGTAACTCAATAACATATATGTAATATGGTGTATAGTTTAATGTCATAAAGTTAATGTATACATGATTATAAATAAGGATTGAAATTTGACATACATGTACACAAAAACGATAACACAACATTTGCAAACATTATAATTTGATTTGCACTTATTACATATACATGTACATTTATCTCGTTGGTTATGATTAATCCTTTCAATAGCTCACAGAGCATGAAAATATCAGAGCTAGTATGGAGCAACAGTTGGCATCTTATAAAGATGATTTACTAAAAGAGAAAGAGAAAGTGAGTCTTTTGGTAATTGAAGTGAGTAGTGTAAAGAAAGAACTGGCAGTGAAACATCAAGAGTTGGTAAATGCAAGGAGAGAAGCTAAAGATCAGCTCAGGTTAGAAATACTTGTACATGTGTTTTAATCATTATGATATGCTATAACATATAGAGTGTATAGTTGAATCCACAGTTATGTTATGTGTAAGTCATTCATTCACTGATAAGAGTTAATATTTACAAGCTTAAAAGTATAATAGTTCCAAATACAACAACGAATGGACTGACATTGCAGAGCACTAGTCACTAGTATGATTGGGAAACAAGAATGATTAGCTGACAAAATAATTGCAGACAATACTTCATAACCAAAAGGTTTTATAAAAAGCCTGTCTTTTATTTCGATCCTTGTATAATTTCAAGTCTGTTGGTAGCTAAGCGTGAATATTGTTAGTTGTCCAGATATTTTGGTAATACACAGACAGAAAATCTTATTACAGTACCCTCTGCTTTGCCTACGTAGGTGAGGGTTAATAATCATGATACCATATAGATGATACATGCATGTGTGTACTCAAAAGGTCAATACCATATATGGTAAACAACTATACAAACAATGTTATTTTAATTTTTGCCACTCTGATTTTTTACAACTTAACAAGGACACCATTATGTAACTACATGTTAATACATTATTATATTGAACCAACTATGCTCTTAGAGTTGGCTGTTACTCTTTATGAGGTCAAGAGAGTACAATATATAAAGTTAATGAGGTCAATAGTGTATATAGATGAGGTTTATGAGGTCAAGAGGAAATTAATGAGTATAAATGATGTACCCTCTTGACCTCATTATCAATAATATTAATGTCACTTTTAGTATGTTATTACCCTCCATGAAGTGTAGGCAGAAGGGTAGGCAGAAGGGTATGGTAGTCATATTGTGTGTCTGTGTGTCTGTGTGTTTGCAACATTTTGGGAAAACTACGAACATTGGTGGCTCCATTGAACTACTGACAGACTTCAAATTATACAAGGATCAAAAGTAACAAAAGGCTTTTGCTAAAACCCTTTGGTTATAAAGATATCACAATTTTTATAACTCACACGGTTACTGTTTCCAGACTTGAGAAGCCTCTTGGAGACATCTGGACACATCAAAACATAACTACTCCTGTATCGTGGTTATTGCACTACATCAAAGCAAACATTCTCCATGAAAATTACTTTCTAGCTCCGCCTACTTTAAGTATATTTTAAGTCATGTGCTGTGCACATGACTCGCAATGTTTGTTGTTTGTTTTCTCAGCAGTTTTGAGGACCTCTTGTTTTTGAATGTTTCACAGGACTCATTGAGGATCTTTCTTCCTTCTTTGAGATAAAACAGAGACTAAAATCAATAAAATGTAAAACTTATAGTATAGGCAAGGGAAAGACTAGTATAATGATTTCACTTATAAAGTAATAACTAATAAGTAAGTACTGACATGTTAGTTTGTATAACTATTATAATATTATTATAAAAACTGACATGCCAGTACAATTTTATTACTTTATATATTTTGAAAAACATATAGTGTGTATTACTTTGCTACGTAGGGGAGGGTCCTGTCCCGACGGCGCTTGTCTATTATGTATGTAGTTGGGATAGAATTGTCCCCTATCATGCCCACACCCCTACTGATTAATATAGGTGTGGCTGTTAGGACATAGGGGTTGATCCCATTAGGGGCCACACCTTCTCCTACCCCCAGTTAGTGATGTCAGGTTCTAATATCCTGACAGAGACCTGGTGGTGGGTGGATGATCGTTTTTTTTTGTCCTTGATTAACTTTGTTTAATGCTTCACTGTAGATTACATTCAACTCTGTACTCTGACTTTTTAGAATATACAGTAGTTAAATCAACCAATGAGATTACTCTATTGTTAGATTCATTCATCTTGAAGTTTCGCACTCTGGTTTCATAGCAACAGTTCTCGGTTTCTATATATCCACAAACATGTAGTACTCTTGGAGTTGATATTTAGTTAGAGCAGGCTATACTCTAACATACAAATATATATAATTATAATTATATAATTATATCTCATGCAAATGCTATCTGTTGGCTTTTATGTGCATGTAAACACTTTCAACATGAAATCGACTTTATTCCTACAGACTTCAAGAGCAACAGTTTAATTCAACTCATCATGTTGAGATGGAATCCCTTCAGTCTCAATATAAACATCAGTCACAAATATTTCTTAATGAATTCAATAAAGCCAAAGAATTGCTTAATCGTAAACTTCAAGATGCTGAAAAAAAGTGAGATTCATTAGTACATGGTATATCAGTTATAATGTATTTAATAGATTATTTGAAGCTGAACAGAGATATAGGAATAGAGAACCACGTCTAGAAGATCTTGAGCAGATAAGTGAGCTGAAATTCATAGTCAGAGAACAGGAACAAAAGATAAAGGAAATAATTGTAAGGATATAGAGAGAAACCTAATTAGATCACTATTATCTAATTAATAACCACGTGATTGTTAGTTTCCTTTATCTTTTATAATGTTTGTAGTGTCTTTTAGACGCTTGTCTATAGCTCAAGTACATGTGTTATGTCCCCTATATGTACTGTTCGTATGTACTTATATCAAATGTTATGGTCACTAGCTTAAGATATACATTATGACACTTACATTTTAATCATAGGCAGAGAAAAGAATCTACCAACTGGAATTGATGAACAGAGAGAAGAATTACAATAAATTGTTCAGTGCTAGTCCTCAAATTGGAGTTTTAGATCCTCTTCAAATTAGACGAAAGGCAGTAGATAGTATTGCACTCTCCTCATCTACAATGCGTCATTCTAGTGCACCAAGCTTAGCATCTTCTAAACATGACTCAGAGTTTTTACCAACAATCCAATCATCAAATACATTTGAAAAGCGACATCACCATCACAAACCTCCCTCTTCACACCATCACACAAATACTACACCATTGAAACATAACTTTACTTCAAGTGATCACGAGTTACTACCAGGACTCGTTCCCAGTCCAACATTATCTCATCACAACCACATGCATAAGTCCCAGTCATCAACTATACAGTCGAGTCCTCTTCCTAGTAGACATCGTTTAAAATTTCTCTCCAGTGGTGGTGATGAATTAGATAATAGTTTAAGGAGAACTAATGCCTCCAAGAAAATAGGTACTGCATTGGACAATAATTACCCTCAAACTCAAAAGAGTATTATTGCATAGGAAAATGTTTACACATCACATAAAATTATAATGTGATTATCACTTCTAAATTAATTAATAATTATAAACATAATTTTGAAATTAATTAAATGCTTTGACAATTGTAACAGTGAGGAGTGAATCAGATTACTAAAACTTATGCATGACAGAATTCTTGATATTTCTATGTGTAATATAATCATGTATGTGCTTTTATAATTGGTCCTTATTAATCATGAATTCTACAAAAACAAAATTAAAAATAATTCTTGGAATCACCAAGAGTTAATTCAGTTCCATCGAGCTTTACATCCCTCTGAAGTAGATATGGTTCCATTTAGCAAATTTTTGATCCCTTTAGGATCTGAATGAGTGAGGCAATATTGAACAGCATCAATCACTGCTGTATGAACTTCTTCAAAGCTCTCCTTGCTATACCATCCAGAATGCGGAGTGAGTACGACGTTCTCAACACCCTCAAATATGCTTCCTTTGTATGTAAAAGGTTCTTCTTCGTTCACATCAAGTGCTGCACCGGCTAACCGTCCTTCTTTAAGAGCTTTTACTAAGGCTTTCTCATCTATTTGTCCACCTCTGGATGTGTTGATCAGGAAGGCATCTTTCTTAAATAGTCTAAGCCTATCCTCATTAATGATGTTTGTAGTTTCCATTGTTAATGGACAATGAATAGACACGCAATCACTTTTTCGAATGAGCTCTTCAACTGAATCTGTATGTGTTAAACCACCTATAGCTTTCTCCATACCACCACGAAGATATGGATCAAACACTAAGATATTGAAACCGAATGCCTTAGCACGAAGACAAACTGCCATGCCAATATTGCCCATACCCAATAGACCGAGTGTTTTGCCTCTTAATCTACGTGAAGCTTTAGCTTTGTCAAACAGCTGCTGCTGAGTGGAGAATGTTTCACCTTCTTTAATAGCTATATGAAGAAATGTTGTTTGACGAAATAGAGAAAGGATATGTGCAAATGCTGTGTCAGCAACTTCTTCTACACCATAATCAGGGACATTGCAGACACATATACCCATCTCACTAGCAGCATCTAGGTCAATGTTATCAATCCCAATTCCTAAACGAGCTATTAAACGAAGCTTAGAGCATTCCTTTAAAATGGATCTTGACAGTGCAGGAAGATGTGAAGTAACTATAGCAATCACTCTTTCCCATTGCTGGAATTTATCAAAAGATGGAATGTCTGGACAAATAAAAAGGTCAACTCCTTCCCCAAAAATAGACTTTTCATACTCTCCATTTGTGCTAAACAGTAGAAGAACAAGTGGTCTCTCAGACATAATAGACTCGTGCTTTGATAACAGGGTGGAGGTGTGTCGTGACTAGTGACTACTGGAAAGCTAGATCTATATATACACACTAAAGGATGGACTAGGGAGTGGGTGGATGCAACTCCCAAATTACTGTAATTTTGTGCAATACCAACCTTCATATCATCTGATGACTTGTATTTCGTCCTGTATGAGAGCTAAAATCTCCATTTTCCCAATCGAAATAACTGCCAATAGGTATAGGTACAACATACAAAACCACAACCACCAAACATGATGTGCACCAAGTACAACGTATTTCAATAAAACAAATGAAGCCATTTTCCGAAAATAGAATTTAGTTTTTTAGTGGTGACAAGGGACTAAAGAAAGCTGAATTCTGTAGCTTGTAAGTGAAACCATAAAATTTACCTTTCCAGGAACTCATCAAACTCCAATCTTTCTCAGAGACCAACTACAGTTTACCCCACCTGGCTTTGCTATTTAAGGTGGTACTAGGGAGTGGGCAGATACGACTCCAATCAGTTTCAAAATGGAATATTATATAAAATGACTCTAATCTGGTGTAATGCGAGCGAACCTTCATATCTTCTGATCGCTTCTTTTTCATCCTCAAAGTGAGGAAATGTTGCTAAAATCTCCATCTTTCCAATTGCCAGTAGAAAATAGCTAATTAGAAAATAAATTATATCGAAAATAGTATATTCAATTAGAAAATAGTAGAAAAAATGATAATTTGAAAATATTTTCAAGAAATAATTATAATGATAGTTTGAAAATAATTATTTTCAAGAAGAATAACCGAAAAAGAAAGAAATTATAGTTAATTAATTTGAAAATATTTTCAATGATATTTTCTAATTTCTTCTTGATTTTAACAAAGTGGCTTGATGCATGAAATGTTGAAGACAATTAAGTACATTTCAAATTTGTTTATTATAGGTACAGTTGACTACCAAGTGTCCAGTAAATACACTATTCTAGATTACGCTAAAAATGCATATCCTTCAAAGTCATAATTATTACTACTGAATTCAGGTTTATTAACTCAACTATGTTTTGTCCTCAGACATACTATTACATATAACTCAACAAGTAATATCAGGATTCATGTGCTTTGCCGTAGACATTGCCATAAAATGTTTACCACTCAGTCATGAAGTCTTTATTCATTTCAAGTCGAAGCATGTTCTTGTCGCAAAATGAACATTCTAGAACTGGATTACTGTAACATACCAGACCTCCATCTGGTAAGTGGCACATGCTATTTCCAATTGGAGCTAAAAAGTCTGTTACATCTACTACATTTCCTATTGGGATTGTAAAAGTAATAATACAGAAAATAGTAATAGCATTACAAGTGAAAAATCCTATTCTTTATACTTTGTTCTTATGGTACAGTAGACTTCAAAGTTATTGTAACATGAAAATAAGTGTAATGAAAGTGGAATCCACGTAAAATGTGGATTCCAATACTAGAAAGCCACTTTATGAAGTGTTATATAGTTACAAATGAAGCCATAAAACACTCTATGGCTTCGCAATTTGGAAATTGATAATTCTGTTGCACTCCACTCAGTGGCCTGGCTCTTTCTAACGAAAACTTACTCAGGTCAGACTCTTCATTTTGAAAGAACTCATGCTCAATATCTTCTTCATGTGTCGCTTACTTATGAAAATCAATAATCCTAGGAGGAGGAATGCATCTTTCCTTTATTCAGCACTAGTTTGTACACAGTTCCACCTATTTGAAGCTACATGTATATATATATGGTTTTCTTATAATTATTGCATGATAATTGTATGACTCATAGCAATTAGTCTTTCTTGGCAATTTCCTTGAATCCTAAACCTAACATTGAAGTTGGATACACTGGGAAGTTGAAATTTACAACCTGAAAGGGCTAGAACAGTTACCAAATAGATCACCAAATCAATTACCAGATGGCAGAACTGTTACCAAATTGATAACCTACGGAAGCCAAATGAATGGAAATTGGAAATTTATTTATATTCGACAAATCTCATTTAGAAATTAATCGATATACCCTTGAAAACCAGTCTGGGAAGCTTAAGAACCCTATAATACTAATGATTCAAAAGTTTTGTCAGTTGTGAATTGCAGTTTTAAAAAAATGTAGAATTTGGACTTAATATTGGGTAATTAATTGCACTATGCACATGTGAAAGAAGCATTTTTCATGAATTTCTAATGAGATCAGTTTCAATGTGATTCCACTTTAGTGGACTATTTAAAGTAATTTTTGTAATAGCAATAGTAATATAGTAATACTAGATGTCTGAGAGGTTTTATCAGATACTTTTACTGGTTGAGATGATGGATCAACAGCAAATTCTGCAACTCAAATATACAGTGTAGTACGCAAGTACACCAAGTTTCATGGAGATCGCTTGATTCTTGTAAAAAACATTTGTACCCAAGTAAAATAATATATTCACAGCAGCTATCATATTATAGAAGTACTTGAGATACATACATGGCTACTCTACCATTATCACTGTAAAAGTTAATGGGTTATTTTAACCCTCATTTGGTTACATGAGTTTCAATACAATATTAATAATATGCTCCTGACACTACATTGATTTTTTGCAAGGTAATGTTGAAAAGTAGTAATTTATTTCTTGATTAGTATGTAAGGTACATGTACATGCCATAATGAAAAATGACCGTACTTCAAATATCTGCAGTTACAAGTACAAATTCCTGTACATAATTATACTAATTACTCTGGAATGAGCAAGTAACATCTGTTGTTTTTACAGATGATAGAATGAGAATGCTAATAATACACCACAGGTTGTACCTATAATACTATCATAATTATATAGCTATGATGTGTGTTAATATGCTGCCATTATGTGTTATGATATGACATGTAATTTATATACTAATTATAACAAGATCAAATGTTGTGAATATTATCTAGCAGGAAAAACAAATCAAAAAATAATTTGATTGAAACTCCTGTAACCAACTGAAGGTTAAAATAACCTATTACTTTTTACAGTGATATAACATCTAACCTAGTCATAAACCAAGTCTCCTACAGTTGCTAATTTAATACTATATTCACTACTAAATTTTTTTAAAGATCAAATCAAATTCGTTTGGTCATATGACTTTCGCCACAAACATTTTATCATAGTATAACTGGAGACTCTTGGGTCGGCACTTTACAAGCACCAACCTGCGTAAGTACACACCTCCACAAGCATGCTGCCTGTTGAGATGCTTGGTATTATATCCTTCAAGGGAAGGGTATTTAACAGTTGTGCAAAAATTCAAAATTTATTGGTCATGCTCTATAGGTTATATGGTGTGACTGCAGTTGTGAATCATAACTTATTGTAGCAGAGAAGTTATACGAGACTTTTGTGAAAGATTCACGAGTCCAGTAAGCTATCTCACATTGTATAATGAACAGGAATCTCCAATTAATTGTTGGTTTCAACACTGCATTATCACTCACAGATTATATAGACTCAAAGCTGTGGCTACAATAGAAATGAGATATATAGACAGTTCATCAAATGAGAAATTATGGTACTAAAATAATAGTTACAACTGTAGTGCCTGTATACTAAGATAGGTGACAAGTCGGCTCCTCCCATTTGAAGTATACAATATGAGCAAAACTACACCCTTTCCAACAAGTAGATTAACCTATAGAGAAACAACTTTCTTAAATTTCTATATTTTCAATTCGTAAGAATAATAATCAAATTTGGTCTACTACAGTAGAAAGCCTACGATTAATTATTAAATATATACACTAGTCTGTTATTCTTAATCTTTAATTTTATAAATAATTATATTTTCGATTCGTAAGAATAATAATTAAATTATGTCTATTACAGTAGAAAGCCTACGATTAATTATGCTAGTATTAAATATATGCTAGTCTGCTTTTCTTAGTCTTTAATTTTCGATTCGTAAGAATAATAATTAAATTGGTCTATTACCTATGATTACTTATGCTTGTATTGAATATAGCTACTAGAGTAGTCTATTTTTCTTAATCTTTTATCTTCTTTCAAGCCTTTTTCTTTTCCTAATCCAATGAATCAACTAAGTACTATCATTTTCGATTGCATTTCATTGGAAATATTTTCAAATTAATGAACCAATTTCTTTCTCTATATTTCTTGAGACTAATTTCAAATTAATTTGCGAATTAGCTGGCTATCACTTTTTCTACTTTTTTGTTATAATCGAATACACTATTTTCGATATAATTTTGTTTTCTAATTCCATTATTAGCATTTTAAAAAAATCATCATCACTGATGTTATATACCACGCATGCATCCTTCGGCAAAGAATGTTTTCAAAGTCTACAGTATTTTTGTTCGGTTTTTGTATGTTATACGGAAGTGCATGAAAAAGAATAGCATTGTACATAAATTATTTAATTATTCTATAGACATGTATACATAAAATAATACATATTTCTTGTATTACCAATTAATAATTAATTGCTCACCCTGCACACACCTCCCTGGCGAAGATGGGTGCGTGCATGCATGCTCCCAGACCTGGCTGCACGTGCAGGAATTTGAGCTCCCTTTCATAAGCCAGAGAAGACTGTGCATGTCATCGATCTCAAGACTCAAGACGAAGAAGATTCTGCACGTACCAGGGAGGGACCCAGGACCAAGATGCGAAGGATGTGGATAGATGGATGAAGATTAAACAACAGGTGATTCTTGTTCTTCTATGTGCATTGTTGCCATCCATGCCCATGCATGTATATAATTCATGCATATCATATTAATAATTTCGTTTGTCCATCATGTTAATTTGCATATTGTTTCTTCTGTCTCCCAGAAAACTCTACTTGCTACCTCCCTGTCCATCTATCCACTCTCTCTCTACCTCGTCGCATCTATACTTCAATAAGAGGTAAGTTATGTCTCCATACTCTTTTCTATATTCTATACTTTCTTCTTAAATATTATTTTATTGTGAACAGTGTATTTACTATTTTTCCTCCCTGCACAGGTCTGTTTCTGATGATTTCGAGGTTTCTTCTGGTGTTCTCTTCTTGGAATTTGGATGCTCATTTGTTCTAATCACTCCTATCAGCCAGGGTCGGCCATGCCACCCTCCTTTTCTTTTTTTTTGGGGGGGTGGCATGGTCGGTCCTGGTTGGTAGGAGTGTGCGGGACAAATGAGTATACCGATGCCCAGGTTGGGGACGCCGGAGGTCTCTTCGAGTCACTAGATCCAGCCCCGTGTGGGGCAGTTCCAGTACATCCGGTCTACCTCATCTAGTGTTCCAGTTACAGTCTAACTACCTCATCCAGTTCCAGTCTACTTCGACCAGTGCTCCAGTTCCAGTCTAATTCGACCAGTGCTCCAGTTCCAGTCTACTTCATCCTATAGGACCATCTTCATTGGAATCTCTCTTCGATCTGCAAGGACTCGTCTTCATTGGGATTTCCCTTCTGCAAGGACTCATCTTCATTGGGATTCCTCTTCACAGGGATTTCTCTTCCGGGATTTCTCTTCCATCTGCAAGGACTCATTTTCATTGGGATTTCCCTTCTGCAAGGACTCGTCTTCATTGGGATTTCCCATCTGCAAGGACTCATTTTCACTGGGATTTCTCTTCCGCAAGGACTCATCTTCATTGGGATTTCTCTTCGATCTGCAAGGACTTAATGAACATTCATTAAGTGCTTATTCATCTCAATGGCCGTTAGTTCTTTGAAATATATTGTGTTTTTTTTTTTTCAATTGTGTTTAGAGTTGCATTTTCAATATAATAGTAAACTATTATCAATAATTGTTTTTAAGGAAATGTTAGTAATAATTATTTTAATTTTCGATTCTTAAGAATAGTAATTACATTTAAATGTGATCTATTGCAGTTGAAAGCCTATGATTAATTATGCTTGTATTAAATATGCACTAGTCTGGTTTTCTTAGTTCTTAGTCTTTAATGTTCTATATTTTCGATTCGTAAGAATAATTGGTTACTACAGTAGAAAGCCTACGATTAATTATTAAATATATACACTAGTCTATTTTTCTTAATCTTTAATTTTATAAATAATTATATTTTCGATTCGTAAGAATAATAATTAAATTATGTCTATTATATACAGTAGAAAGCATATGATTAATTATGCTAGTATTAAATACATACACTAGTATGTTTTTCTTAATCTTTAATTTTCTAAATAATTATATTTTCGATTTGTAAGAATAATAATTAAATTAATTTATGTCTATTACATTAGTAAGCCTACGATTAATTATGCTTGTATTAAATATATACACTAGTCTATTTTTCTTAATCTTTAATTTTCTATATTTTCGATTCGTAAGAATAATAATTAAATTTGGTCCTATGATTACTTACGCTTGTATTAAATATTAAATATACTAGTCTGCTTTTCTTAGTCTTTAATTTTCTATATTTTCGATTCATAAGAATAATAATCAAATTTGGTCTATTACAGTAGAAAGCCTACGATTAATTATGCTTGTATTAAATATAATATACACTAGTCTATTTTTCTTAGTCTTTAATTTTCTATATTTTCGATTCATAAGAATAATAATCAAATTTGGTCTATTACAGTAGAAAGCCTACGATTAATTATGCTTGTATTAAATATAATATACACTAGTCTATTTTTCTTAGTCTTTAATTTTCTATATTTTCGATTCGTAAGAATAATAATCAAATTTGGTCTATTACAGTAGAAAGCCTACAATTAATTATGCTTGTATTAAATATATACACTAGTCTATTTTTCTTAATCTTTAATTTTCTATATTTTCGATTCGTAAGAATAATAATTAAATTTGGTCCTACGATTACTTATGCTTGTATTAAACATATGCTAGTCTGCTTTTCTTAGTCTTTAATTCTGTATATTTTCGATTCGTATGATTACTTATGCTTGTATTGAATATACGTAGCTACTAGACTAGTCTATTTTTCTTAATCTTTTATCTTCTTTCAAGCCTTTTTCTTTTCCTAATCCAATGAATTAACTAAGTACTATCATTTTCGATTGCATTTCATTGGAAATATTTTCAAATTAATGAACCAATTTCTTTCTCTATATTTCTTGAGACTAATTTCAAATTATCATTCTTGAAAATATTTGCGAATTAGCTAGCTATCACTTTTTCTACTTTTTTGTTAGAATCGAATACACTATTCTCGGTATAATTTTGTTTTCTAATTCGACTGGTTTATTATTAGCATTTAAAAAAAAATCATCATCATTGCTACCATGCATGCATCCTTCGGCAAAGAATGTTTTCAAAGTCTACAGTATTTTTGTTCGGTGTTTGTATGTTATACAGAAGTGAAAAAGAATAGCATTGTACATAAATTTAATTATTATTATTCTAGACATGTATATAATTATACATAAAATAATACACATTTCTTGTATTACAATTAATTGCTCACCCTGCACACACCTCCCTGGCGAGGATTGGTGCGTGCATGCATGCTCCCAGACCTGGCTGCACGTGCAGGAATTTGAGCTCCCTTTCATAAGCCAGAGAAGACTGTGCATGTCATCGATCTCAAGACTCAAGACGAAGAAGATTCTGCAAGTACCAGGGAGGGACCCAGGACCAAGATGCGAAGGATGTGGATAGATGGATGAAGATTAAACAACAGGTGATTCTTGTTCTTCTATGTGCATTGTTGCCATCCATGCCCATGCATGTATATAATTCATGCATATCATATTAATAATTCCGTTTGTCCATCATGTTAATTTGCATATTGTTTCTTCTCTCTCCCAGAAAACTCTACTTGCTACCTCCCTGTCCATCTATCCACTCTCTCTCTCTACCTCGTCGCATCTATACTTCAATAAGAGGTAAGTTATGTCTCCATACTCTTTTCTATATTCTATACTTTCTTCTTAAATATTATTTTATTGTGAACAGTGTATTTACTATTTTTCCTCCCTGCACAGGTCTGTTTCTGATGATTTCAAGGTTTCTTCTGGTGTTCTCTTCTTGGAATTTGGATGCTCATTTGTTCTAATCACTCCTATCAGCCAGGGTCGGCCATGCCACCCTCCTTTTCTTTTTTTTGGGGGGGGGGGGGGGGGGGTGGCATGGTCGATCCTGGTTGGTAGGAGTGTGCGGGACAAATGAGTATACCGATGCCCAGGTTGGGGACGCCGGAGGTCTCTTCGAGTCACTAGATCCAGCCCCGTGTGGGGCAGTTCCAGTACATCCGGTCTAACTCATCTAGTGTTCCAGTTACAGTCTAACTACCTCATCCAGTTCCAGTCTACTTCGACCAGTGCTCCAGTTCCAGTCTAATTCGACCAGTGCTCCAGTTCCAGTCTACTTCATCCTAGGACCATCTTCATTGGGATCTCTCTTCGATCTGCAAGGACTCATCTTCATTGGGATTTCCCTTCTGCAAGGACTCATCTTCATTGGGATTCCTCTCTTCACTGGGATTTCTCTTCCGCAAGGACTCATCTTCATTGGGATTTCTCTTCGATCTGCAAGGACTCATCTTCATTCATTAAGTGCTTATTCATCTCAATGGCCGTTATAAAGAACTATATTGTGTTTTTTATATAATAAAATTGTGTTTTGTTTTGAGTTGCATTTTCAATATAATAGTAAACTATTATCAATAATTGTTTTTAAGGAAATGTTAGTAATAATTATTTTAATTTTCGATTCTTAAGAATAGTAATTACATTTAAATGTGATCTATTGCAGTTGAAAGCCTATGATTAATTATGCTTGTATTAAATATATACACTAGTCTAAGAAATTTTCTATATACTAATTGGTTACTACAGTAGAAAGCCTACGATTAATTATTAAATATATACACTAGTCTCTATTTTTCTTAATCTTTAATTTTATAAATAATTATATTTTCGATTCGTAAGAATAATAATTAAATTATGTCTATTATATACAGTAGAAAGCATACAGTAGAAAGCATACGATTAATTATGCTAGTATTAAGACTACTATTATATTATTTGTGGGTACTAATTTTCTAGTCAATTATATTATTTGTGGGTACTAATTTTCTAGTCAATGTACTATAATGGGTAATATTTAGTATTTTACAAACAACTATTGAGTGTGACTGTGTGGGATTGTGAATCACAAAATGTCTAAAATTTGCTAAATTTCTACCATTTAAAATAATTATTTACTAAATGAATTTTGATCTCTGACACAGAGATGAGACAGCTTCTAACAGGATTTGACTACATTCAGAGGTAATGGCTTCTCTTTAAATGTCCGCTATTCATCAATTTTGCATAGGAAGCCAATAAAATTTCTAATCCAGGAAGTACACTTGTAAGTATTCTTGCATATCAAACTCTGTCACCTAATCATACAAAGCAAGAACAGAGGACAGGATGTTGCCTCATGAATTAAATAACACAGGGACTGATTCTCTCAGAGTTGGTCATACATGTATATAACGATATAGGATAGTCCCATTTCGCCTACTTATTGTCAAATAGTATCAATTCACTTACTCTTTAATTTTCATTTAAAAAATAGTGTCAATGATACAATAGTAATAACTAGTAATTACTTAAAGATGTTCGGGTGAGCCTTACCAACTATCTTTTTAAGAATGTTATGCCAACCTTTTAAGTGATTGTGTCCTTTCACATATATATTCTATAGATTAAGAGGAAATCTTCCAATTACCCATGCTTCCTCAAAGTAAGTGATGAATGTTTTAATTTCCCACAGAGAACATCAAAAGTTACTATTTTAAAACAGTATGCAAATTGACACTAATTTACGATAAGTAGGTGAAACAGCAGTAGGTGATTTGGGAGTAGGTGAATTGGTACCAATCCAATTATACTGAATCACTTACCAATTGTGGTAGGAACTGGCTTATGAATGGTTTGGGCTGAGGAAGTATTAATTCCTTGACTACTGCTAAGACTTGAAATTGGACTGCTGAAAGAAAAAGACACAGGAGGAAGTGGATGTCCTAATGGTGCAGATGTATGGAACATGGTAAAAGGGCTGGTAGAATTTGGTGTGGACCCTCCAAATACAAATGGTCCTGAAGTAGTCGATGATCTCACTCCTCCTCCAGGTGATCCAAAAGAGAAATTTGCTCCAGGAGTGAAAGAGAAAGATTTAGTCATAGTAGGAACAGTGAGGGATGATGACAGCGATGGAATCGTACTAGTAACTGTTGTGATAGAGTCTTGTTTACTTGTGGTGGATGGTTTAGTAGATGTGGATGGTTTTGTAGGCACTGTATTAACAGAATACGTCAAAGAGGCTGTAGAAGTTACACTGAACTGTGTAGCTACAAATGATGATGATACCGGTACTTCAGTGAGTGAGTTACCAACTACTGAAGATTGAGTCTGCATTCCATGTAAACGAAATTGAATCCCTGACATGTTGGTCAATGTTGTTGGAGGAGGTTTGGTTATACTGGGTTGAGTTCCAGGGAATGGAAACTGTGAAGGCTTAAATGTACTTGTATTACCTTTAGACACAGGAGCATTGGAATGAGGAACACTGAATGGTGCATTGGAATGTATTGAGCTTACAGGACTAGTAACATTGGATGTATGTACAGGTGCATTGGAATGTATTAAGCTTATAGGAGTAGTAATGCTGGATGTGTATACAGGTGCATTGGAATGTGTTAAGCTTATAGGAGTAGTAGAATGAGTAACACTGGATGTGTATACAGGTGTATTGGATTGTATAAAGCTTATAGGAGTAGTAATGCTGGATGTGTATACAGGTGCATTGGAATGTGTTAAGCTTATAGGAGTAGTAGAATGAGTAACACTGGATGTGTATACAGGTGCATTGGAATGTATTAAGCTTTCTGGTGATATAGTGACTGGCTTAGACGTAGTCAAAGAGCTCGCTGTTGAAATAGTTAATAAAGATGATGATAATGTAACACTCAAAGGCATGTGAGACAATGGAGGAGGTATTGAAGACATCATTCTGCTTTGAGGAGTTATCAAATTATAAGGAGGAAGTGAGCCAGTGGGAACCGCTGAACTATAAAGAAGATTACTGAAAGGTGGTTTGGCTGAGACTAATGTCACATTTGTAGGAGTGGTAATGATAGTACTAGAACTGAATGTCGTTGTTCCAGATTGAGTGCCAATTGAAATTCCTTTGGATACTGGTCCCATTCTGAAACTAGGTGTCATTGTTCCAATCTGTGATCCTAGCCCCAAACCAGGTCCTAACATTCCTGGTCCTCTTCCCATTTCATCAGATCTTGAAGATTGTGGAGGTGTGAGTGATGTCGAAACTGGAGTTCTATCAAATGTAATAGTCTTTTTATTAGAATAGATATACCCAACGCCATCTGTAATAATTCCACCAGTTGGGCTAGAGGGTTTAGAGGCAGGTAGATAGGACAGATGATGTAGAGACACTTGGGGTTCTTTTGAAGTAGAGCTAGGTGTAACTGCTCTTACACTTTCTTCATTTACACTTTCATCACCAGGATGAGATAGTAACACCAACTAAATGTCTGGCTTTAGCCATTTTAATTAATTGAGTGGGAGTTGCACCCTCCTTCGCTTTTGTTTTTTCATGGGCTTCTGGTAATAATAATAAATTTATTATTACACATCAAGTATTGTAATATGTAGTTATTATGACCCACAGTGCCATCCTTATCTATAATTAGATGAATGTGCATGTGACACAAACTAATATACATGTACATGTACATCAGGGTTTTTGATACGTTTTGAAGCATGTGCCAATTTGGCTCGAAGATGGTTAGTGTGTATGCCATTGGGAATACATCTTGAACCAATTAACAAAGTGTTAATGCTGCTAGTGATAATATATCATGTGGCCCAAAGAGAGGACCAAATAAGAAGCTCTTTACTGATGTACATGTTAAGCAAGCTGCATCATTCCAGGTGGACTTAATCAATTAATGAGCATGGCAAGTAAAAGAACACATGCTTGATCTGTACAGACCAGCAGGAAGAATTAAAGCTGCTTGTAGCTTATTTACAAAATACAGATGTAGCTATTCTTTCTGAAATGTATTCCAAATGATTCTAGAAGAACCATTAAAATAATAAGAAGTAGAGCTGGAACAAATCCTGTCTTTTACTATCTGGATATCCGTTCACAATAAAAGTCAGGTACCCAGATAATTGCTCTAAAAATTCATGACTTGTGTGGACTAAAATATACAGTATTACCTCATCTTTTTTGTTGGCAATAGATGTTTATAGAAGCAGCATTGGTGTTTCTACAGATCGTTCTGTACTCTACAAGCCAAAAATGCTGGTAAAATGGAACAAGACATTTATCAACTGCCATTTTATTGCAACTTTGATTTCACGTGTTTGGTTTCTGCGCATCCACAATTATTATAAACGAGTACCTGGATACAAAGAAACAGACCCAGATGTTCAGTTCGCGGATAATTGGGTATCTATTCTAGCCCTAATAATAAGATCAAATGATGACACCACAAAGCAATCAATAGGGATACTTTTATCTTCATTACCTCACGCAGTATGCTGCGCAGAGGGTTAAGTGATTGGTTCTGTCCATCTATCTGTCTGTGAAAAAAAAAGCTCGAAATTAGTCTTCGAAGAACATCAGCATACCTTGAAGTGGGCATTGCAGTTCACTGTATCCACAATTCCTCTGCTTTCTTATTATCTGTGTTGAATAGTCCACCATTTTCAGTCAGTCATTATAGTAACATGTTATTTTGAAAGATGGAGAGTCTATTCAAGAAACTGAAGATATTCTCCTGTTCTGTCAATGACTAAGCTAATATTATGCAGTATTGTGTGGGGCATGTGTTCTAGGAACATCTTTTATATGTAATTCATAATGCCTAATTATTCTGTGCTGTCTGTGTCACTTGCACTATTTCTGCCCTGTGGAGATGGCATAATTAATTAGTAGAATGTTTTAATTGCTTTACAATCCAACAATTAAATGTTCAAATTTGTTTATTATTTGCTCATGCCATAGTTACAATATGTATTCTAGCCCTTATATTCAAATCACACACAGGGAAGTCAATGCTCAGTTAGATAATGAATTAGAGAAAAGAACAGATTTAGAGAGATACAGAGGAAGGTTAAGTCATCATAAAATACTGTTAATATTCTATTAGTTCATTTTCATTTCATACAGACGCCCTATGAGAACTCCGTATTCTCAAAATATGTATGCTGCAATACGATGTCACAGGGATATTATTAGAGTACAGGTACAGTATAATATACAGTGAAACATTTTTATTCCAAGCTCCCTGGAGGACACCCCTGTTTAGAGGACAGTTAAAGATGTCCCAAGCTGTACATAAATGTATGATTGTATATGCATATAATATAAGTTCACCGCTGAAATGAGGACAACCTCTGTAATTAGGACAGTTTACTTGGTCCCTATAGTGATTAAAATTTCCTGTGATAATCATATCGTCTAAATATTGCCATATCGTGGTCACAAAAATAATGATTATTGTGCCATAGCTTCAGGTTTTCAGTACTATCACATCTAAATCAGTTGTTCAACATTGTTTACCCAACAAATAAAAGGTATCAATTTGATTGTTGAATGAAATCTACATACATATGTAAGGTAGCCAATAATCGCAATAATCGTGATACTTGCACAGACAATAATCGTTTTCATAATCAACCCGTCCTTAATGTCTGGAATTGGGAAGTTCTACTATACATGTATTTATATCATTTTATATGAATTTAAATCAGGTATACACACATGATGATAACTGGGCATAATATTCATCATAATATATATGATAGATACTGTTCATCGTGTTTTAGTAATGTTATTTGAGTATTATGAACACGGTAGAAATTATCTTTATTAATAAAATGTTTATTAATGAAAACCACATGTTTTGACCATGCTGAAGAAAATCTGTTGAAATGTTCAGTTTTTATTAATAAATATTTTGTTAATAAATGTTATTGCTGATCATGTGACCTGTGGCCAATCAGAGTGCAGATAATGGGTCACATGATTGAACATTAAATCACTTATTGCACACTTTCGCGTGCAATAAGTTAGTTATTGCACACTTTGCTCACCTCTACTAACGAAGCTGCTCCAACAACAATGGTAGTTCACCAGATCGTCAATAAATCACTTACAACACACTTGACAGTTCGTTATATGTTTCAATTTAGCACTTGGGCAGTCAATAAAGGTCTCGTTTACATAACACACTTGCCTTCTGCTCATGCATTATGTAAACACAACCTTTATTGACCCGCCCTTGTGCTACATTAAAACACGTAATTACAGTAAAGTGTGTTCTAACTATTACATAAAGCTAATTCAAATAACTATAAAATCATCATACATGTATTTATTCATTTTACAAATAGTCTGCTGCCCTTGATAAATTGGCCAATCAAATGAAGGCATTGAACATCCTCCCACAATCATGGACACCTGAGTGCACAAGTGAAAACACTGAAGGTACAATTCATATTGCGAAAAAATTCATTTTTAATATTGAATTTGATGATCCATTTTGAATAGTATTTAAATTTATTATCAAGTTCCACCTGAATGTAGTACATGTACATGCAGTACATACAATACATGTACATGTACATGTACATACACTACATGTACTTGCAGTACATGTAGTGTTTTAGCTAGCCACACTATACTATACTGTAATTCAGCCTTAGTCCTTGTCACACCTGATTCTGTCCCAAAAAATGCATTTAAGAGTCTCAATATACATGTACATGTTTTTGTGTAGGTACATGTACATGTAATTCAGCCTCAGCCCTTGTTATTCCTGATTCTATCCATAAAATACATTGTACATTTAAGAGTCTCAATATACATGTACATGTTTTTGTGTAGGTAATTCAGCCTCAGCCCTTGTTACTCCTGATTATGTACCATATCGAGCACTGAAAAAGCCAGAGATCAGCCCAGATGAAAAGAAAAGGTTGAAACTACTACAACAACATCTGATGAAAATCAAGACCCGGTACATTGTTGTCCCAAATATCAAGGACAGGGTTGGCCCACAAGGTTGATGGTATCACAAATAGTATGATATCTACATAATGTACATGTATATATAATTATAAAGTATATAATTATACATGTATGTGTAAATAATATATATATATATATATATATATTGTATGTACATGTGTATACATATTTATAGTCATATTTCTAACTATTGTTCTGTTTTCATCTGTAGCTTTTGAACAAGTGGTATCACCTTCACATACTCCTAGTTCACCATCTCCGTCAGGTTTGTATACTGTACATAATTATGAGACTATCAAGCGAAAGTTTACCATCAATTGTCCATGTCCCTTTAGACTAGTATGATAATACTTTTATAGTCTGTTCACATTCACTATGTCCTCAAAATTAGGATGTGATGACTATATGTAATATAGTGTATAGTTTAATGTCATAAGGTTAATACATGATTATATTGTAACTCAATAATGAAGCAATGGATTGAAGTTTGACATACACAAAAAAGAACGGGAAGGACAATTATATGAAAATGGTACAGGTAAAAAGATTGTTAGTAAACTAAAGTTATGAACATTTCTCTGAGGTCATAGTGAGCGTGAATGACCTTTAGTTATAATTATTATAGTACATGTATGATAGCTTTTTCAAATTTTTAGTTTATTTATACATGTACATGTAATTGATTAACTAAAATAATATTAGGCTTACTAAAAGGGTTTTAGTTTTAGTTAACTAACTAAAAGTGTCTATTATTGGCTATTTTGGGGTTTAGTTATCACAATAGACTTGTAATTTAATTGTAGTTTCATTGCTAAAAGTCACTAATATCTGTTTTAGTTTAATTAACTGAAATAACACTAATTTAATTCGTTAATTAAAAAATATGTATTATATAACAATTGAATGTACTCACATTGTTACTATTCAGTTAGACTCTGACAGGGGTGTGGAAACATTGAGCTGACTACCAGACATTTTGACCTATTTTCATCACTCTTGTCCTGCTCCCCATATACTTTGTATACAGGAGATTTAGACGATGTCCTGGATGACTGACTGTTTCCACACCACTGGACACTGATAAGAAGACCTATAATGATTGCTCTCGTTATACAATATTTAATTATCACATCTATTAACTCTTTTGTAGATATATCTCCAAGTCAAACATCACTTCCATAGGAAATGCTGAACTCCATACCTTATACTGTATCTCATCCTGGTGATGAAAGTGTAAATGAAGAAAGTGTAAAAGCAGTTACACCTATCTCTATTTCAAGAGAACCCCAAGTGCCTCTACATCATCTGTCCTATCTACCTGCCCTAAACCCTCTAGCCCAACTGGTGGAATTATTACAGATGGTGTTGGGTATATCTATTCTAATAAAAAGACTATTACATTTGATAGAACTCCAGTTTCGACATCACTCACACCTCCACAATCTTCAAGATCTGATGGAATGGGAGGAGGACCAGGAATGTTAGGACCTGGTTTGGGGCTAGGATCACAGATTGGAACAATGACACCTAGTTTCGGAATGGGACCAGTATCCAAAGGAATTTCAATTGGCACTCAATCTAGAACAACGACATTCAGCTCTAGTACTATCATTACCACTCCTACAAATGTGACATTAGCCTCGGCCAAACCACCTATCAGTAATCTTCTTTATAGTTCAGCGGTTCCCACTGGCTCACTTCCTCCTTATAATTTGATAACTCCTCAAAGCAGAATGATGTCTTCATTTCCTCCTCCATTGTCTCACATGCCTTTGAGTGTTACACTGTCATCATCTTTATTAATTATTTCAACAGCAACCTCTTTGACTACATCTAAGCCACCAGTCACTATATCACCAGAATGCTCAATACAATCCAATTGCACCTGTATACACATCCAGTGTTACTCATTCTACTACTCCTATAAGCTTTATACAATCCAATACACCTGTATACACATCCAGTGTTACTCATTCTACTACTCCTATAAGCTTAACACATTCCAATGCACCTGTATACACATCCAGTGTTACTCATTCTACTACTCCTATAAGCTTAATACAATCCAATGCACCTGTATACTCATCCAGTGTTACTCATTCTACTACTCCTATAAGCTTAACACATTCCAATGCACCTGTATACTCATCCAGTGTTACTCATTCTACTACTTCTATAAGCTTAATACATTCCAATGCACCTGTATACTCATCCAGTGTTACTCATTCTACTACTCCTATAAGCTTAACACATTCCAATGCACCTGTATATACATCCAGCGTTACTACTCCTATAAGCTTAATACATTCCAATGCACCTGTATACTCATCCAATGTTACTACTCCTGTAAGCTCAATACATTCCAATGTACCATTCAGTGTTTCTCATTCTAATGCTTCTGTGTCTAAAGGTAGTACAAGTACATTTAAGCCTCTACAGTTTCCATTCCCTGGAGCTCAACCCAATATAACCAAACCTCCTCCAACAACATTGACCAACATGTCAGGGATTCAATCTCGTTTACATGGAATGCAGACTACATAGTACATTACAATCTTCTACTGCATTCACTCAGGTATGCTATCCATTTCTTCTATACTGCAATTACTATAGACATCTACGATCTGAGGAACCATCCTCATAACGTAAGATGAAATTTAAATTTACAAGTATTACATGTACTTTGAACACTTACAATACAGGTACATGTAGCATGTACATGTATGTGTACGTGTAGCATGTATGTGTACGTGTATGCATACATGTACATATACATGTATGTATGGATATTGACATTGTACCTCATTAAGGTACTTGTTGATTTAGGATTCAACTAAAATTGAACAGCTTAGGACCATAGTGGACTAACATCCATATATCCAGGTTAACATGAAAACACTCCAAAATATGTTTCAGAAAATTGAAGATATCAAAAATATTTCATATTTGGTAGTGGAGATTTTTAATGCATATTTATGTAGTATGGACAAGTTGATTTTGTGTTAGTCCAATATGATTCTGAGCCTTTCAATTATATTAATGTTGTCACTTGGTCTGCTGTATTCCTTTCCTTCTAGAGAACAACAGCCTCCAGTTTTTTCCAGCCATCTCGAGGTAATGACATGAACTATCTTTATTAAAAATCATTCACATGATATTCTGTAATTTAGTTTCATTTCAGAGTTCTCCTAGTATGGTTCAATCACTACCTTCTGTTGGTCCCAGGATGGGGCTTGGTCCCTCTCCTAGTATGGTTCAACCACTACCTTCTGTTGGTCCCAGGATGGGGCTTGGTCCCTCTCCTAGTATGGTTCAACCACTACCTTCTGTTGGTCCCAGGATGGGGCTTGGTCCCTCTCCTAGTATGGTTCAACCACTACCTTCTGTTGGTCCCAGGATGGGGCTTGGTCCCTCTCCTCTCATAATGAGTCATACTAGTAAGTCACATATTAGTAATTATCTTACTAGGAGGTTTAAATGTTAAAGCTTTCATTCATTCATAGCTCCTTTGTTTATGTTCTGTTTGAAATTCATTACAGTGAAAGTCGAGGACACCCCTGTATTGAGGACACTTATAAATGTCCTAAACTGTGCTTTATAATATAAATTCACCCATGAAATGAGGACACCCCTGTATTGAGGACACTTATAAATGTCCTAAACTGTGCTTTATAATATAAATTCACCCATGAAATGAGGACACCCCTGTATTGAGGACACTTATAAATTTCCTAAACTGTGCTTTATAATATAAATTCACCCATGAAATGAGGACACCCCTGTATTGAGGACACTTATAAATGTCCTAAACTGTGCTTTATAATATAAATTCACCCATGAAATGAGGACACCACTGTTTTCAAGACACTTACAGTATATTTGTACTGGCCAATTTTCATTTTAGTTAGTTATAGTTATTACAGTAGACCTGTAATTTAATTATAGTTTAGTTAACTAAAAGTCACAAAACCTTACTAAAAGGAATTTTAGTTATAGTTATAGTTTAACTAAAACAACACTATTGCTGAAGTAGAATCACCTGTACATTGCTATGGGACCTCAACCACAGTCAGTTTGAATTGATTAATTGCACTATAAATTTGTACAAAAAGTTTGTTTGTATCATTATGAGCTTATCAAAAGTCTTGGTTATTATTTATACAATATATATATGCTAGTGTCACATATGCATTGTATACATAGTTAAGGAAATTGTGTCATTCCAAAAGCAGACACAATTAATCATAGGGATGTTTTTTTCTCCATATATCTTGTTTCTTTTTTTTTGTAGCTCCAGGATTTGGATCCCCTCCTCAATTTGGTAGTTCTGCAATGATTGGTGGTGTAAATTTAGCAAGCAGTCAGGTACCTCAAGCAAGGTATGTTATGTACCACAAAACATGAAAAGGTGCAATGTTTCAGAATAAATTGACCTGTTTAACGTAAAAGTCAGGGATTATGTAAGGGGAAAGGGGGGCAAATGAAGGTTTGTAGAACTATAGGGGGTATGAGTATCTGTATGCAAACACGAAATGTTTTGCTCTAGCCACACCCACTTTGTTATAATTGTATACTGTATGCCAGGAATTATTCGTGGTGGAATATTTTCGCAAAAAAGACATTTTGGAGTATTTGCGAATTTAAATTTTCATGAATTACCACAATTTTACCACCCACTTCCAATTTTAGTAGATAGAAGCCCTGCCGAACCATGTGTATAATTTGTTTACTCAACATGCGAAAATGACACAAGAGTTCATTTGTGAAAAGCTGTATGAGGGGTCACCATATCTACAAAGACGTCTGGGTTCCTGATCTAATGAGGGCTGAAGTATTGACTTGCGTGCGAGAGGCTGGAAATGATGCTGATTCCTATTCTGTAGCAATGATCAATTCCTTGATGACTGTTGTTGGCCATGAATCAATGGCAGAAGAAGGGACACTTGAAAATAGTGCTCCATGTGGGCTTGGAACAGCAGAATCTCGCCTGAAGTAATGATACAATGATGCCACATACTACTTGCTACCACGCCCATATCTTTGTGATTTTTATTTTCGTGAGTAGTGTACAATTTGCAAAATTTGCAAAAATATTCCACCGCGAACATTTCGCGGCATGCGGTATTCACTGTTTAACCTGTCATGAAAAATTTTGACCCCCCTAAAAGTGTTCTACCAGGTCCAAATATTTCAAAATATTTGGACCCCCTGGAACTAATATTTCAGAACCAACTTGAAATATGTGGACCCCTCTGGAACTAATTACTAAATAATTATACTATAAAGTTATAAACTATCATTATAACAAACATTTTACACAATATTAAAATTTACAATTAGACAATAATAATTTTTATAATTACTTATGTACACTTGCTACAAAACTGCTTTGTGGCAGAGTCAAAAGCTTCTGGTCCTACAGTTACACAAGCTCCAATGTGATACCATTCCTTGGATGTACAGCATCAAATCATTGTACACCCAGCCTGCTCAGGCATACGACAGGAACAATATACAGGAGTTGTGGAGAGTAATTTGTATTTGTCAGCTCTTCTTGTTCTCTTGACAGGGAAGGTAGAAATAAATTGTGCTTCTGAACAGTCAATCAAATGCTTTCGCATCTTTGGCTGATCAAATTGGTATGCTCCAAGATGCTCACCATTTGCTAATGCGGTTGCAAAATCAATAGCAAAGATGCCACAGTCATTTGAACCACTTTGCATTTGTGTGTCCATGTATTTAACTTGGATGGCATCTTTTGTGGTACATAGCAGGGCTGCAATCTGATTCTTCACGTCAGGTTGCAACTTGGGGTGCTCAGTTGTCAACTTTTTGTTCATCCGCTCACGGACATTACAGTATTTTACCTGTAAGAAAAAATAATATACATGTTGGTACATGCAAGTACTACATGGGAATCTATAGCTCCACTTGCTTTGACATCTCTCGCCAGTAGAATCTTTCAGCAACTCTCCTCCATGTTTTAGTGGTGCCAAAGTGGTCTGAGGAAGGATCAGAGTGGCATGACTCCAGTATTCGGTGTTGTTCCTCACTAGCTGTCACAACTTTCACCCTTCTCCCTTTCCTTTTCACAAAAACTTCACCTTTGTCAACTTCAAGGGTAGAGGCTCTTTTTTTCACAGTTATCTTCCTTTCTTTCGACAGCCCTTGTGGGTACCCATGGTGGAGAGCATAATCAATGGCTAGTTCTAATATGGGGTCGTTGTTTTCCTCTTGAAACTCTTCGTTAACTTCGTCTTCTATGTTCATATGGATGAGTATTTTGGCACCTTGCACTCCAGCAAGCCATTTTTATACACGCCTTGTACTGCTCCTGGTACAATCTCGCAGTCAATTCTTCTGTCTGCAGTCGCTTCAGTCTCCGGTGTCATTATAAGCAGGGAACGGCTATTTCAAATGGGTTAATTTATTTCACCTCAAAAATTGAAATATTCATTCTGGCGGAACGAATATTTCAGGGGTCCAAATAGTATACGTGACAAACCATTAAAAAAAGTTTCAATCACACTCTTAAGTCATTTCCAAGGGAGGGGAATATATCATGGACAGATGTTATTGAGTTAATTAATTACTTTATTTATTGTTTTAGATTGTTTGGTGCAACAGGAACAGGAGGGGGCATATTTCAAGGGCAACAGTAAGTACAATAATTACATGTGACATAATTCTCAAAAAGTGACACTTTCCTGCAAATAATTTGAACAAACGCTTCCCTTTTAAACACTTTTCATTTCACTATTTTGTACAGAAAGTCAATGAAATTTAGTATTGAAGAAGCTAAATAATAGCTCTTCCTTCAGGCTTGTATACCAAACTTCATTGACTTTCTTTATGTACAAAATAGTGGAACGGCAAATGATTTGAAATGAAGTGTAAGCATTTGATCAAGATTATTTTGTGGCAAAGTGTCTCTTTTCGAAAATTACATGTATATCACATACATGATATATCATATAGAGTACTGAACCAATCAGAATGCCCCATTGCAGATTTCTACATATTCACTTACATGTAGATACCTATATCATAGCAACAGTTCTGGAGCTTCTATATCCACATAGATCTCTTGACGTATTTAGTATTAAACTACTCCTGAACATATTTAGATTGTTTATGAATTTGTAGACCGATTGAAATCATTTTTAAAAGGGTCCTTCGTGTCTTTAACTGAAAATAATGTGTGACTTTAGTTTAGAATCAGTTTCATATAACACTTCCTGTTCTTATTTTCATATCTCAATGTTATAATATTATGTAGTAATAAATACATTATAATTGTGTCATACACTGAGTTATGTACATAACCTGTGGTATGGAAATATTCAGGCAATTGGAGGATATTTGGACCCAGTCTTGTTCTGCTCCCCATATACTTTGTATACAGTTCAGTTTCAATTTACTGAACATTTACTACAATTATTGAACAATGTCCCATATGACTGGCTGTTTCTATACCAGGAGCTACTTCTTTTTTGGGTGTGTAACTTTAATCAATAGTTACAACCTATTTTAATTTCACAGGACTGATCAATCCTTTGGAAGTTCTTTCGGTGATCTTGCTCAGTCTGGTAACATGGACTCATCATTTGATAGAGGAGGAATGTAAGCCACTATGTATAATAGTGCCAGTAGTATAGCCAAGGGCGAGCCTGCCTAACTTGACTTGATTATAAAATTGATATGAAATTTTGTGTTCTGTAATTTACAGTGCAGCTAATTTATAACTTTAAAATAGTTACATGTAAGTAGTAAGCAGAACTTAAGCACATACCTTTTCTCAAGTTTATAATTACAATCCATTAATAATTATAAAGATGATTAAGACCTAGCAAAATGGTGGTAACAAAATGTAGACTACAAAGTTTTTTGACAATGACACCACACATGAATAATTAGTAACTGAAACATTTTGCAGCATGCCTTATTTACACTACTGGTCAAAACAAAAGATTTAAATAACCTGCAACCACTAAATTATGATTCCATACAAAAGGATCTCTTTTTTGTATAAGAAATAATTTCCTCAAATAAATTGGTTTCTTTCTTAGGGATACTTTTCTTCATGTTTCATTGTGATTATAATTATAGTCAAAGTAGAGATACAAGGAGGTTATATTATTAGATTCATGATGAATAATATAACCTTTCCTTGCTATTGCTGGGTAGATGTGGGCAATGGTCCTGCTTTGATGTTGTTAGTACATGTATCTCACATTACAATGAGCAATTGGTTATTTCAAGAATATCTACTTCCACAATATATGAATAAATTTATAACCATAAACTTAGTAATACATGCCAATGGACTCACAGAAAAAAAAGGTGTGCAATTTTTACACACTTGTGTGTGTCATTTCAGGAAAGCATGTGTTGAATTGTCTAAATGACACCTATGTGTGCTAAAATAGCACATACTTATTGTGATGATAAAAATAGCACACTGAACTATAGCACATTAATATTAAAATGTATTATTAATAAAACTTAATGTTGCATATTGAGTGATCTCTGCAATAAATAACTACACAAACATTTGGTAAAATACATGATGCAATGTATAACAATTATTTATGATGAACAAAATGCGAAAAACACATGGTAATGTCAATCTACAAGCACCATATACTTCTGTATCGATTATCTTTTTCTACAATGTAGAGTTTTCCGGATTTATTCTTTAAATGTAGGATACCATGGCAGTAAAAATCTTTAAACAGTACAACTTTTTCTATATCAGTTGCTGACACATGAAAGGCACAAAGTTTTCCATCATATCCTTCTAATTGGAGTGATTTTGTGATGAAAATCTTTTCATCATTGTATATTAAAATTTCTTCAATAATGCAGTATTCGAAACCAGTTTCATTTTGCATACGAATGACAGTTCCACTTTTGTAGTGAATACCATGAATGGACACACATTGTGATCTAAAAAACAACATTGAATTAATTTTAAACTAATAATGATAATTACCTTACACCATTTAGCGGAGTTTGGACTTCACCACAAACTTGTTCGAGTTTATGTTTGTAGCAGTCAAGATTAGATGGAGCCCCTATAATAGTTGCATGGTCAATTACAATGAATATAATCAATGAATTTAAAACAGCTGCACCCATTCATATACCTGAGATAATTTCATCACCTGGGTATATGAACCCTGATGTATACTGTCCAGGGCGAACAGCCAGATTGTAACATAACCACTGTTGATGCCGAATTGCAACCGATAGAGGAACATTTTTAAAACAGTTAGTGACAAAACCTTTCATTTGAGCATTCTTAGACTCAAATCGCATGCACCAGTGATGTCTGAGTGGACCAAACCTACAATATTTACAGCAATGATACACATACTTAAAAACAGAATAAACATGAGTACTCACAAAACCATCTGTTGAGGAAGATGGACAAGATAATGCATCTTAGGAGTGACAGAAATGTCTGGGTATATTCGAGTGAATGACTCAAGATACACTTGAACTAACCAAGCCAGACAAGCTGGATCATCTGGATGAACTTCAAATGTACATACCATATCAGAAATAGCCCAAAGAATGCAAAAGCATTCCCAGTGGTCATCATCATGGAAGAAGTCGTACTAGGGTCATCATCTGAGAAGCTATGAAAAGATGCACATGTAATATTATGAATATTATTATAATACTTAGGTATAACATTTTGTGTGCCACTTTCATATACCTGATTGTTTAATATGGTAAGATGAAGAGTCCTTAAATATTGGGGATGGCTTTGTATCATTCTCAGAGTGTCCATAATTGTGACTCCTAAGTAGCAAGTTGAGTTGCTCTAGGGAGATATATTTCATTTCCTCAATGCAATAGTTTAGTAGTAGTTTGAGATGTGATATTGCAACCCCTTCAAAGACAGTGTGCATGATGTCGTATGGCAGACATTTTGTTATGTCAAAACCAACAAGGTCAAGAAGGGGACTACGACCATTTATTCCATAGGTGACCGAATGTCTAGACCCTCCTTCCCCTTCAATCAGCTGTAGATATTCAATATGCATTTGAGATGTTCTTGAGGTAAAACCGTTGGCATTAAACTGTCGCATAAAAAAATTAGATTTATATGTTATTTTACATAATCATAATAATTGTACCTTTGTAGATATATCAGACTGAACAGCTAAACAAGCACGACATTTTCGTAGAGCAAATCCCACTCCTTCCTTGAAACCTCCAACAAAGTTAGAAGCAGGTATATCTCCAACTAAACAAACTACAGCCCCATACATATTAATCACCTCTCCATCTAAAAGTTCTAATTCATATCCCTGAATAATTGAATTTGTAATTAAAATGATAAACTGAAATTCTTTTACCTCAGACAACTGATTTACTTGTTTTACAAATGGTTCTAGAAGAGCATCACATCCAAATGTTTTTATAAGATTTGTTTTTGCAACTGCAAGAAGATTTATACATCGTAGGGATGACCTAAAAGCAGGTCGAATATTTGCAAGGGTAAAATAGAAACATCCTATATCAATAAAAATTCATTTCAAATACAGCGTTGCACTGGTATTCACTTACCCAACTTTTGATTCCCAGCTCTTGAGCCCAAGGGATTAGCCACTTCAATGTCATCGTAATAGATGATAAACTGAAGAGCAAATCGATGATAACTAAAGACTGGGTGCTGTTTATAGAAGACTCCATCACAGAAGTCTCGCATGATGTCATCAGAACTCTCATGTGTATAACTTAATTCCTGTCTGACAGCAGGATTACTTAGCAGACCCTGAAAGGTTTATAATTATAAAATTAATACACAAGGCATGAATTATATATACCTTTAAGGAAGAAAACAAATCAATGTAATATCCATATTGGCTAATCATTTCCAGTTTTTGTTCACCATTTGTCACATTCCACTCCCATTCATCACCAAGGCATACCGCTTGAGGTTTCTAAGTTGATGAATAATGCATATGTAATGAAGTGAATAACATACCTACAACTATTATGTTACTTACTACGTAATTAAAGTGTTCACAGTAATAACTTTCTCTGTAGTAGCGGGAGCTTAATTGGTTAAACACATCACCGAGGTTACAGACTGTTCGTATATCATTAGATAGTTCAGTAGTAAGTGTAATTTGTGACTGAAGGCAACTCTGAACTCTGTGAAATGTTTTATTGAATATCAAATCAATGAATGATTGAGTGGCAGTACACATTTTGTCAATACCACTATGAGTCAAAGATAGCTCATTTGTAATTCTCATTAAAAACATAGTACAATCCCACTCCAGATCCCATTCATGAGAATTTTGAAGCATATTAGAATGATTTTCAGAGAGATTCAGGTCATCGGTAATCTGTTCCGGATACAAAGATACATCCTGCTGCTCCAGAACATTCATTTCATCTATATACAATAAAATATACAATAATATATTATACATCATTATTTATGTACATATATTGTAATCTAGTAACTGAGTATAGTAATCCTCCTTCTCCCCACTTACCACTATGGAACCTGCCATAATGTTTCCTGAAACTTTCCCATCTTTTAAAAGCCATCCCACAGAACATACAATAGACTCTGAAGTTGGCATCATTTTCATGGCAACTTCTAATGTGTTTCATCAATAGTTTGTTAGTAAAACACTGAAAATCACAGAAGGAACAGTAGTACATTGTAGATTGGTCTTAGAATATATAATAAATATGTGCGTATGCGCATGCGCATGCGCAAGTTGTCTAACAACGCGGCATTTTTACCAGCTGCTCTCGTCGCCTCTCGAAGAAGAAAGGCCATGGACGACGGATTGGACGTGGACCTTACAGTTGAAGAACTCAGTGACCATTTATTAGGAACGGGTTTTCCTTATGAAATGGTGAAACGGCTTTCTGGTATGTTTATAACATAATTATAATTTATCATTTAAATACTTATACCGGTAAATATATATTATGCTCTATATATATATATATATATATATATATATATATATATATATATATATATATATATATATATAATTATATATATATATATATATATATATATATATATATATATATATATATATAATAATTATACTGAATTGTTATAGATAATTTTATTGATGGTAACTCTTTAATTGATCTTATTGATGATTTTGAAGAATTTCAAGTCCTTGTACCACAAAGTGCCTTTA
Source organism: Petrosia ficiformis (assembly GCA_947044365.1). Classification (NCBI taxonomy): domain Eukaryota; kingdom Metazoa; phylum Porifera; class Demospongiae; order Haplosclerida; family Petrosiidae; genus Petrosia; species Petrosia ficiformis. Next base: position 4,344,263 of record OX345640.1, on the reverse strand, counting down.
GAATGAAACTCAAGAAGCTTGTTAATTCTGATTTTTCACAAAAGACAGTAAGTATATATTAGTGTTGTTTTATTTAGCTATATATATATATATAACTAAAACCCCATTTAGTAAGGTATTGTGACTTTAGTTAACTAATAATGGCCATGGACTTCTAGTTATTATTAATTATGGTAGGTCACATAACTATGTCACTACTTGTTTTTTTTTTCCTAAAAGCATTCAAATGCTATAACTGCAGATGTTCAAAGTGATTCTTTGATTTCCACGAGTATGGCACTTATCAACAGTGTTGACTTGGAGGAGTTACAAGACCAAGAAAACCATGAACCCATTGCAGAGCACAGTTCTCAATTACAAGGTAACCTACACATGTATAAGTTGGAGTTACATAATTAATGTCTAACTATCTGTCTTAGGTAATGTATATGAAACCTGTAATAGTCCACCAAAGGTTCGTAAACACCCTTTGCAGTGTGATCAAACTCCTCTATGGAGGAAACGACTCAAACAATCACCACAGGCTCTGAGGCTTCCAAAGCCATGTCCTATGCCATCTGCATTTTCAGCAATTGTTCAGTCAGGTATAGCGAATCAAGACATAACCGGAAACATCAAGCTACGAATGCTACGGGAGTGTTCAATGTTTATGTATGGCCATTGTCCTAACCCTACTTCAGTAGAGTATGTAGAAATGGCAAAAGCCCTTTGTGATAAATATCCCCAGCTGCAAGACATCAACCCAAAAAATGGTGAATACTGGGTGAGTAAATGATAGATAAATACATCAATTGAATTTTAGCCTCATATAATTATATACATATAAATTATAATTGTTACACAGATTTCTGTGAAAGAATACCTCAGTCAAAGATTCAGAAACCTTCGAAGAGGAAGTGAACCACTGAATGTAAAGACAAAAGTTGTGACAGCTGCTATTGTTCACAATACAAAAGCAACATTGAAGGTACAGACACAGCAACCATTTGCATAAATGTACATGTATATGTGCATTATACTTATGTATGATACATTATTTCTAGACAAACTCAGAAGATGATGTCACATCTTATGAGCGCAATTGTGCAGCCTTGAAAATAGAGTGTACGAAAAAGAATATGAATCACAATGTTATTCGCCAACTACTTAAGTTAACACATCCTCGAAGAAGAGAAAACATATGTGATAGTCTGTCACATGTTACAAAGCTCTTAGATGAATATTCATTTTTCAATAACAAGATATGGGTAGGTACATAAATTGATATATGTGCTAATATTACTTGAAAATATGTCTATAAGATTTATGCTGAATTTGAGCTAATGATGGGTGCAGATATTGTCAAAAAAGTTACAGATAATTGGCTCAAATATGTTCCTGTTATTATGGCCGAAAAGAAGGATTTGTGTTCTGATCCCCAGACACATCAGGACCACATTACAGCACTTCGGTATTTGGACAAGTCATTTAGGTGTGGGCCATCAGTTAAGGCCCCAGCAGCTTTCAATATCTATGAGGTTTGTTTCTGGAATTATTGCTTAAATTTTAATCTGAATGCATGCTCTATTGTCATGCATGGCCAATGGGATAAGCATTTAAAAAAAATTCCTTTCTTTATCTACAGTCTGTCACTTCCATTGATGAGATTATCAAAAGAAATGTGTTTTCAGAGCCCAGACTTGTGCTCTTTGAAAACGAGAGTGGAGATGGTATATCACAAGCTTTTGTTGTTGCTGAAAAAACGATCTTGTTTGAAGTTACAGATGTCAACATCAGTCAAGCAATTTCTTCTATAATTGCAAGTTACTACGTATTTTTCGTGAGCTACCCAAAATCCATTCCAGCACTTTGCACACTTCTATTCTTTCAAGAATACTTATTAGAGTCTCCAGACTGTTCCATAAAAAAACCCGCTAGGTACTCTGCATACATTAACTCCATTATGAAAAAACTATAGATATAACTGTTATATAATTTGTTTCTGTTCCTTATTGTAAACATGTAGTATTATTTTTTAATCACACATGCAGTTTTATTGTAAATTTATGTTTTAACTGATTATTATTATAAAATTATTAGATGTCTTTCTGTTTTTATTCAGAATTATAATTTTTAAGAAATAACCTGTGTAAATTTAGCACATTAGAAAAACTATAATTATACACGTGTGCAGATTTAGCACACTCCTTTCATGTAACACATGTGTTATGTGTTGAAATCTGGGACAATAGTTTGACACATATTTGTGTGCTGAAATAGCACATATTTTTTTTGTGTGTAGTT